>CM063504.1:51521218-51533718 GCA_032207245.1 Pardosa pseudoannulata | reverse complement strand
CGAAGACGAGTAAGACCCAACCTGAGATGGACAGACTTCCTGGAAAGAGACCTTTGGGTACATAAAGTAAAAAACTGAAAGAATTTGGCCTCGAGAAGGATGTCTTGGAAAAAGCTTATTGAAAAGGCCAGGGCCCATTCTGGACGTAAGAGTCTTTAGAGAGAGAGAGTGATCTGAGCTTAGATGTCTTGTTTAATTCATGCGTATAAAAATGAAAATTTTTTATAAATCTTTTTATCTATAAACATTCTCCTTTTAAACCATCTAAATTTTTAATATTTAATTTCCCAGATATAAAATATTAGAAGAAGTAGTGTTCTCCAAGTTAAATTCTTTTACATGCCTCTCAAAACTAACGTTAGAATAAATGCTAATTTTCTTTTCTCGTGCCACATTTTTCAGCTGTCACAGAAAAATGCTATTGCTTCTGCAACAACAAAATTGCTGTCTGCATGGTTTCCAGCTAACATCAATTGATAAATAACAATAAATATTGGTTTATATTTTTTCGTTTGAATCTGATGTGTCTTAAATACTTTGCTTTATTATGAAATTCTTTGTTTAGCTATAAAATTAAAAAATGTGCATATACAATGGGATCCGTTTAATGTGATCAGTTTGGGACACCGTGATTTTGGGCACCGTCATGCTACTGAAGAAGAAGAAGTACTTACTATGAATGAACAGTTATAAACCTTTTTTAAAAACAGAATGAGTTCAATATTTAAAGGAAAGCTTTTTCAGGATTTTCTTTACTTTTAATGAAAGTGTTAATCCTCTACAAATCCGGGATGATAATTCTGTCTCATGACGTCCTATATCTTGGCGATACACAAACAGCAGGATGAAAAGCAAAATATAATGTAAAATGGTCGAAAATTAAGTGGAAGACTAAATTTTTGCATAAAGTAATTTTCTTTTGATTTTGCTGCCAAGAAGCAGTCTTACATCATTACAGCGAATCTATAGCTTGTAGTTTTCAATAAATTCTGCAAATTCCATATTATGTTAGAAGAAAAAGTAAGTTCAGAAATAAGAATATTTTTCTTATCGATATCATTTAGTGCCCCCATGACAATTTGACTTCAATCAATGAAATTTCATTATGATCACTGATTATGAAACAATTGAATTTTGATACTGTTGTGTGGCATTATTGTTCAGAATTACATGAAACTGATCTTTAAAACTTCAAAGATTTCTCTCTTTGTTGATATCTAGAAATACCATTCTCGCATATTCTCTCCATACTACTAAATAGTGGCACACTAAAAGTGTGCTACTGTTCGACCACAATACGAAGAACCACTCTTTGCAGAATGCCAAGACGATTCTATTCCCCCTGCAGGTAACGTAGCTATGAAAAAGAAGGGGAGCTTCTATTCTTTCGCCATTCTTTAGAATCGGTTTACTGCCCTTGCTTGCTTTTTCTTCTGTTGTTTCGAAAAGCACTTAAAATTAATGGATCTAAATGTAATCCAGGATGATAATTCTGTCTTATGACTTTTTTTCATCTTCGTGATAAACAAATAGTAGGATGAAAGCAAAATGTGATGTAAAATGGTCGAATATTAAGTGGAAGACTAAATTTCTGTGTAAAGTAGTTTTCTTTAGATTTTGTTGCCAAGAAGCAGTCTAACATCACTACAGCTAAAATATTTCTTGTAGTTTTCAATAAATTCTGCAAATTCCATATCATGCTAGAAGGAAAAATATGCTCAGAAATAAGAATTTTTTTCTTATCGATATCATTTAATCCCATTCATGACAATTTGACCTCAATCAATGAAATTTCATTATGATGAAACGATTGAATTTTGACACTGTTGTGTGGCATTATTGTTCAGAATTACATGGAATTGATCTTTAAAACTTCAAAGATTTCTCTCTTTGTTAATATCGATAAATATCACTACGGCACGTTCACCCCATATTACTAAATTGTAGCACACTTTAACCCCTTCCCTGTTTTGCCCGTACGCCGTACGGGCACAGCTTTCGGGCCTTTACTGATTTGCCCGTACGGCGAACGGGCAATCTGATTTCTATTTCGCTTGCACTGTTTCGGCTTTTTTTAAGTTTTAGTAACAAATTATTCGTATAGTAATTTATTCGTCCAGTAAATGATAATTTGCAGTTTATTGTATTTTCTGCTCTGATTGGTTCAAAAGCGCTGGTTTTTTCGCATGTTTTGTATCAGAAGACGAACTGTTATCTTTCTGTGTATAGCTTTCTGGTTATATTTTACTAACCGCCTGATAATTTTATTGATGTAAGAGTTGAATAATATATTTTTGCTTTTAAATAATGGATGATTCAGAGCGTATGGAGCTAATTTCTTGTGATTCGAACTGTGACTCGGAATCAGAAACTGAATTATCTGTACATGATAGTAGTGAAAGTTTACTAGATGACCTGGATAGTAAAGACTCTCATCGTAGTACAGATGGAATCACTCAAGCAAGACAATTTTTTGAAATTAATTGTGATAATCATTCGGATCCGCCTCCTAGATTTGCTTTCACTGAAATTCCAAAAATTAACTTGGATATGGATGAGACTAAAGGTAAACTTCAGTTCTATGATGCTTTCATAGAAAGAAAAAAAGTTGTAATAAATGCTTAAAAATATTAGAAATGTTAATTTTAATAACATATCTTTACTTAAAAATGTAAAATGAACAAAAAAATGCAATAAAAAATGTGACATTTTTTTGACCGAATTCTGGAAAAAAATGAAACTGTCAAAGGGTTAAGTGTGCTACAGTTCAACTACAATACGAAGAACCATGCTTGGCAGAATGCCAAGATTACTCAAGAAGACTAATTCCCCTGCAGGTAACGTAGCTATGAGAAAGAAGGGGAGCATCTATTCTTTCACCATTCTTTAGAATCGGTTTACTGCCCTTGCTTGCTTTTTCTTCTGTTATTTCGAATACCACTTAAAATTAATGGATCTAAATGTAATATTTATATACTAAATTAGTAAAGCAAGTTTTTAATTGTCATAGAAGACTGAAATTATAAATTTGTATCTCATATTCACACTTTGATAATTTATAAAATTATCAGACAAGGTTTTATCCTTAGTCCATTTTAAATTTTTTATTGTTATTCATAAAATATTGAAATTGTGACTTATATATCCTAATTACTACTGGAAACTGTAAAACTTCGAATCAAATATAGTATTTTTATTCCATTATATTTATATTATTGCAATATATCACTTAAAAATGGAATTTTTCAAACCTTCATTGGTTTTTATTTATATATTCAATCAAAAGAAAAATTCTCAAAGAGAAACTTGGGGCACAAGATTCTTTAACAGTTCTTAAACAAACAAACACGAAAGTATTCACATCTATAAGACTCCTATTTTTTTAACTATATTTGATTCTTTCTATTCATTGTTTTGACATTATTATTCAGATATTCAATCAAAAATAAAGTTTTAAAAAATAACTTTAAAATTGCGGACAAAAAGTAGTTTGAAATACACACAGTAAACGAATTCGTCCGTATTTCATAAACAATTCCCCCTATTTTTTAAGTAGGCTAGTTTTTCTGGCGCATGCGTAACAGCTTCCGGGGACCCTGCTTCTGTGGTTGGACAGTAAATGAAAGTATATCGTTCGCTAGTATTCTGAAATGACAAAAATGGAGAGCATTTTCCAAAGAAGTCATCGCCTAATAATTCGTCTAACTTTCGAGAAATATTCGTCGAAGTAGATTTATGTGTATGTGGGTAACTAATATGCCTACAATATGCAGATCTGTGAGACACATATTCCATTAAGTGAGGGTTATAAGGCAGAGAGTGAAGTTTTAATTAGAATAGCCGAGATTCTGAAAGAATATAGATTCTAAGTTGGACTCGAAGCGTCTCCTCAATTGCAGTCACCTTCAGCAATGATATTTTCTCCAGATACTATTGAGTGGGATGTCATATAGTAATCTGGTGTTTGAAAATTGAAAGAATCAAGTTGGAATCAGTCACTTGTTGGAATTTATATGAAGAATATAAAAAGGTTAGATTTTATGAAAATCAGACGCAATTGTGATAAGAGGAAGTATGACAAAGAGCAATGAAGTGTCCTCTTTTAGAAAAGCTTCACAGGCATTCATTTTAGAAAAAGGGCTCTCGATTCCTATTTTAAACTTAATTTCAAAATTAATAAAGTTGATACCGATATTAAAGTTTATTTTTTTGCTCTTTAATCTTATTATAGCTCTCATATTTTCAAACGTTCGGGATTACATTTTTTTTCAGAAAGAGACATTTCAGCAAAATTCCATGCATGGTAAGTTACCTCGTATTCCTGGGAGAAGAGTATGTTATCACTGGCTTTCAAGCGCTCAATATGATTGGTGAGCTCAGACACAGAAATTGGCGGATGACTCATCATTGCTGGCGTCTTGTAGTTGATACGTCGGATCTCAACTGGATCAGTAGGGTGGGCCACCATTTCTCTGTCGGGGACACTGGACAAGAGTTTCATGGTGGTCTCGCCTACTGGATTCTTAGCCAACTGACGACGCCTGAAAAGAATCATGCGATAATTTTAATTCTACATTTGAAGACTAATTTTTCTCAGAAAGTTGACGATGTATATATAGCCGATATTACTTTAGTGAGAATTTATGCAATATACAGATCATACATTTATTATCACACAGGATATACATGTATTGCTAAAAGTATATTTTAACCCCATTCTCTAGAAATGACCTTTCATTCAAACGTATCTGCTACGTAATAGGTCTTTAATGATAAATACGAGGCCCACCCAGAAAGTAAGTTTCCCGATAGTTTCCCCTTTAACCCTCCGAGTGGAACACACCGAGGAAAAAAAGTCTCCAAAAAATACGCTAAAGGTTTACTGTGTCAGTGGCCAAAGCGTTCTATGATTTTTTACTTCACCCTTTGTCGACTAGAATGGAATACGGGAAACCCACCCTCGTTATTGTCCCATTACTTCCGGTTATAAATAGATATATAAATAGATATTATAGATTGTTAATTTTTATTACACATAAAGCTCGTCAAGGTTCTAAGATGATCCCATAAGAAATAATGGATTCTAAAAGTACAAATAAAAATATTCTTTAAGAGAATTATTTATATTTTTTTACGAAAGTCATCCAAGATATTTAAGTAGTGCAATTAGAGATACATCTGTTACCGTAAACGAAATACTTCGAAATAGAGATTTACAAATCCATGAAAAGCTATCAGTGTCTTTGTGCCTCAGGGAATAGGGGTGCATCCCTCAATAAATGTCAGTCAAGGAGGGGTACAGTTCCTAAACAATTGACCTGACCTTCCTATCTCAAAACTCCATATGGGAAAACACTGGCAGAAATGTACATTACATCCATTTTCGGAACGTTTTTGGAGGCCGAAAATTGTACATGAAACCGCTTTGAAGACATCATCGGTTTGGCGGAATTGTACGTGCGAACCGCTTAGAGGGTTAAAGTAAACGTAATTAGCCTTTTAATTAGGGTAGCAGTGGTCCGAAATGGAAACTCTAATTTCTTCTCCGCCGCCTGCAAGTTTCGGTCGGTGATCTTGAATGAGCAAAGCATTGCGCCAATTGAAACTCATCGAGAAGCTCTGTCAGGTCTATGAGCCGAAACTAACACCCAAATAAAAAATTCAACGCTTAGGAGCAGCGCTGACATTTCTGCTACGGTATCACGATGACGGCGACGAGTTACTCGACAGGATCGTCACTTGCAATGAGATTTGGATTTCGCACTTTACCCCTTAAACCAAGCAGCAGTCAATGCATTGGCATCATAGTGGATCTTCGGTCAGGACCAAATTCAAACAGATATTGTCGGTACTGAAAGGGGTGTACACAGTGTTCTGGAACAGGAAGGGTGGTTCCATTCACAAACGGCAGAGTTCTACGACAGAGGTACACAAAAACGGATTCCACAATACGACAAGTGTCTCAATTCTGGTGGTGGCAATTTTGAAAAATAGCTGAAACATTGCTGTTCTTGATGCCAATAAATATGTCCGTGAAAGTGCGAGTTCTTTTTTTTCTTTTAAATAGGGACACTTACTTTCTGGATTCACCTTGTACAATAGGCTTCTAAACTAGAGAAACATTTATGCTAAATTACATTAAATCGTTCCTTAAGCGCATTAGTTAACTGCCATTTCAGTTCACCAGTTAAGATTTAGTAGAAAAGATGAATCCTGTGGAGAGTATCTCATGACCTTTATGGAGATAAAGAGGACAGAAGGTTAAGGCGTAGATTGAAATTTGAGTAAATGGATATCTACACACATTTTATGTGGCCACATTTAAATTAAAATGTTTAGAATAAATGATTTGAGAAATACAGACTCTAGTCATATTATTAGAACTTAAGATCCTTCGGGGGATTACTGATTACAAACATCCTTACTGGCAGTATTCACACAACATACAATACCACTAATCATCTAGTCGATTCAGTCGCCTTCCAAAATAGTAGGATCTTAATCGGATACTCATGTTTGGAGAACTAAGGCAATCTTTTTGCAATGCAAGGAATAATTAGTTTGGGACCTACAGCTTAAAGCGCATATCAAACAGCTACTAACATGGATGCCAACAACGGATTCCGAACCCGCTGATATCGGCTTCGAAAGACAGTGCCTTATAGATTCAATCACCATTTGGTTGCATACCCATTGACACAAGTACCAGAAGACAGAGCCATCCAACTTATTTGTCAATCTGTCTACATCATTTGGCATTTACATTTAATGCAAAGGAAAAGCCTTTTACATTTGAGAACTATATTTGCTCGTATACAGGCAAATTTTTTGCAATACAAGGGATAATTAGTGTGGGACCTACAGCTTAAAGTGCATACCAAACAGCTACTAACATGGATGCCGACAACGGATTTCGAACCCACTGATATCGGCTTCGAAATTTATTGCCTTATAGATTCAATCACCATCTGGTTCCTTACCCATTGACAAAGATACCAGAAGACAGAGCCATCTATTTATTTGCCAATATGTCTACACCATTTGGTATTTACATTTAATGCAAAGGAAAAGCCTTTGACATTGATTGAGAAATAACAAAATTTTTGCAATACAAAAAATTAGATCTGACCTAAAGCTAAAGGCATATCCAGCTAAATTGAACAGTGGATCGAACCCACACGAATAATATTCGAAAGGCTCTTGTCCCTTTTTATTAGATATTCATCTGGTTCTTTACCCACCAAGACACCGGTACCAGAAGACAGATTATTATCAATCTGTCTACACCATTTGGTATTTACATTTAATGCAAAGGAAAAGCCTTTGACATTTGAGAACTAAGGCAAATCTTTTGCAATACAAAAGGTAATTAGATCGGGACCTAAAGCTTAAAGCGCATATCAAACAGCTACGAATATGGATGCCAACAGCGGATTTCGAACCCACGGATATTGGCTATTGCCTTCTATTGTTCTATTGATCAATTCATCTGGTTCCGTACAGACAAAAAACATCTTACTTATTTGGTCAATCAATTTTTCTAATTCATACAAATTTAGACCGAATACTGCTTTCATATACCAAACAGCCGTTCTTCATTTTTTCGAACCCATATTATGCCTTCTAGATTCAATCACCATCTGGTTCCGTACCCATAGACACTACCAGAAGACAGAGCTATCCTACTTATTTGTCAATCTGTCTACATCATTTGGCATTTATATTCAATACAAAGAAAAGCCTTTTGACCTTTTCTTCGGAATGCTCAATCTGCATAAAACAGCAAAATTATGTCATTCCGGATCTACAATACTATGAAAGTCTATGATTAGATATCCTTGATATGTGCAGACATTTTCTATGCAAATTAGATTAACAAAAAGCGATCGTCATACCTTCTCAGGAGGACCAAAACCACTATGAAAGTCACAACGATCAGCAAGAGGAGCACAGGTGCAACGATCCATATGACCCCAGATTCCTCGACACTTCCGTCGATCTCAGAAATGTCAGGGCGATCTGTCTTGTCCCAAGAACCCCCGCTACCGATCAAAACAGGATGGCCGGGTGCTGCCGCCATATCCAGGCTGAGGGCGTCAGAAAACGGACTGCTCGTATACAGGCTCTGAAACAGTTAATAATTTAAAAATAAATAAATGATTTGCTGATTAATAAAAAAGTACTTTAGTATCGGAAGAAAAGCAATAAAACGTCACTTCCATTATGTTGAAAGGAAAATATATAATAGAATATATCTGAACAATATTTGAACTACTCAAAAAATGTTTCGAATATCTTTTAGGGTTTAATTCAGACTTGAAATAATACAGAAATTAAAAATATTACAAATGTAGAATAAGATTAGAAAACATTTTATAGAATAGGTAACATTTCAGAAAGCTTATTTAAAAATATTTATTTTAATAAATATTTGCATGGTATATAAAAGGTAATAGACTAATATTTGTTGATTAAATATTTTAAAATGAAAATAATATACATTAAAAAAGGAAGCACATTGGGAAAAATTTACATGTTTGATCTAATCCAACCAGAAAAAGGAAAGTTAAACAAATTTTACTAGTTTTTTATTTAAAAGATACTTTTCATGCTAAAAACACTGAATTAGAAATAAGTCACTTTAGTAAAATCGCATAACGTGTCAGATTTACTACAAACTGAAATTTAATTTAGTTAAAGTATCTCAGGGGAAATACATTTAAAATTTAAATAACTTTCAAATAAAGTATATTTAAAGTTTTGGAATTAGATATAAAGCATTAAATATATTTCTCAGAATCAATTTTATAGCGATTAATTTGACTATTTCCTTTTCAAAATTTAAAAGACGAATAAGAGACTATCGCATATTGTACATTTATTTGATAAGTTTTTACTTGAAATAATAATAATAATTGAAATATTTCCCTTCAAAGAAAAAAAAAGGTTAGTTACAACTTAAAATTGTTAACTAAATTTTTAGTTAAAGACCTATTGCTTCAAATTTTATTTTCTAAAGTAACAATAATATTTTTAAATTAAAAAATGATATGAACCTACTCTAAAAACACGATAAAGATTGTAACTAATTTGAAGTGAATTTACATGATTTACTAGATTTCATTTATGTGCATATTTATAGTAATCTCGTTTGAAGAGCTTTTTAATAAGATGACTACAATTATATTCCTCGGCAAATAAAATAAACTACTTTTCATATAATTAAAAAGAAAACTTAAATATACAGAGGCACAAAATGTGAATTCAACGTACATTTCCTGTAATAAATAGTATAATCTTTTAAAAACTAAAACTAAGAAATTAGTTAAAATGTTTTGAAAAGTTAAAAAATAATTATTATTCTAGCATGAAAAATACTTTTTTGAGAAAAATTCACTTATGAAAGTATTCAACTCAATACAGACTATTAATTAACAAAACTACACACTACATACTAAAGGATTTTAAAGTACTTAAAGTATTTATATCAGTTCTCATATTTATAGTAATTTCATTTAGAGACATCTATTTATCCAAAGAAATGAAAAAAAATGCCATTTACAAATTTACAATTTGAACTTCAACCTATGGAAGTAAAAAGCGTGACCTGATTTCTTATTTTCTATAGCGTATACTACAATTGTTTATAAACTAAGAGAGAATTTAAAATACATTGAAAGAGTAAACAACAATTATTATTTTAACGGGAAATATACTTTTATGAGAAAAATAAACTTATGAAAGTATTGAAATCAATGCAGACTACTAACCCACGAAACTTCACACTACATAACTGAAAGTGGAAAGGGATATTAAAGGTATTTAAAGTATTTATATCAGTGTGCATATTTTCAGTCATTTAATTTAGAGAGAGAGAGAGCATTTATTTATCCAGAGAAATGAAAAAAAAAATTATCATTTACAGATTTACAATTTGAGGTTTAACCCATGTAAGTAAAAAGTATAAACTGATTTCTTATTTTCTATAGCACATACTACAATTTCCTAAAAACTAAGAGAGTATTTCAAATACATTGAAAGATTAAAACAACAATTGTTATTTTAACATGAAAAATATTTCTATGAGAAAGATAAATTTATGAAAGTATTGAAATCAATGCAGACTACTAACCCACGAAACTTCACACTACATAACTGAAAGTGGAAAGGGATATTAAAGGTATTTAAAGTATTTATATCAGTGTGCATATTTTCAGTCATTTAATTTAGAGAGCATCTATTTACCCAGAGAAATAAAAACATTACCATTTACAGATTTACAATTTGAACTTCAACATATGAAAGTAAAAAGCGTGACCTGATTTCTTATTTTCTATAGCGCATACTACAATTTCCTAAAAACTAAGAGAGTATTTCAAATACATTGAAAGATTAAAACAACAATTATTATTTTAAAAAGAAAAATACTTCTGTGAGAAACATAAATTTATGAAAGTATTGAACGCAATGCAGACTATTAACCCACAAAACTTCACTACATAACTGAAAGTAGAAAGGGATATTAAAGCACTTAAAATATTAATATTAGTGTGCATATTTATAGTCATTTCATTTAGAGAGCATCTTTTTACCCAGAGAAACGAAAAAAAAAATTATCATTTACAGATTTACAATTTGAACTTCAACCTATGGAAGTAAAAAGCGTGCCCCGATTTCTCATTTTCTATAGCGTATACTACAATTTCCTAAACACAAAGAGAATATTTCAAATACTTTGATAGATTAAAGCAACAGTTATAATTTTAACATGAAAAATACTTCTCTGAGAAAGATAAACTTATGAAAGTATTGAGCTTAATGCAGACTATTAACCTACAAAACTTCACACTACATAAATGAAAGTCAAAAGAGATATTAAAGGTACTTAAAGTATTTATATCAGTTCTCATATTTATAGTAATTTCATTTAGAGAGCATCTATTTACCCAGAGAAATGAAAAAAAAATACCATTTACAGATTTACAATTTGAACTTCAACCTATGGAAGTAAAAAGCGTGACCTGATTTCTTATTTTCTCTAGCGTATACTACAATTTCTTAAAAACTAAGAGAGTATTTCAAATACTCTGAAAGATTAACGTAATAGTTCTCATTTTAACATGAAAAATACATTTATTAGAAAGAAAAACAATCGAAAGTACTAAAAACCCAATAGAGTTTATTACTCCATAAAAACTCCACACTACTTAACGGACAAAAGAAAACTGATATTAAAAGTACTTAAAGTGTTTCTAGCGTGACAGAGAGCAATAATTTTCAATCGAAAATAGACATATTCACACATTTATATATAGATAAATAGAGAGAGAGAGAACTGTTAACGGCATTACACTTGTCCGAACGTCAATCGAAAAGTAGTCGGCGGTGGAGCCCGCGAAAAGGGAAAAGTTTTTGAGAAGAATCGGAGATGGAAGAATGTGGAAGATGGAAGTAAGAACAATCCGCGGAGTGGGTTGTTGTGTTTTCGAATCCTAATGCGGACCTAAAGGACACATTCAAGGATTTAGTAACCCAGCTCTGGGCACGAGTCCAAGTCTGGGGGCGGAAGGGTTCATTTTCCATATAAGGGATCGGGGAAGGACGCTGTCACGAGGGAAGTTTTGTTTTGTAAATAAAAAGAAGGGAAATCCAGTTTGGGATAGGGAGAACGATAGGGAGAAATGCCTTGTGATCAGCCTTATAAATATGGATTTTAGATAAAAAGTATTATCTTTGTGTCCTTTTCTGTGGCATGCATGATTTTATATTTTCACAAATATATCATAGCATGCTGCCAAAGGTCATATCACACATATACATATACATACGTTCAAATATAAATGAGTTTATATATGTGTTTGCGAGTATAAATGTATGTGTGTATTTGTATATATACATATATGTATATATATGCGTGTGTGTATAATTGAATACAAGTGTGTTTATATGAGTGTGAATAAATATATGTGCATATATATATATGAGTGCATAACTGAATACAAGTAAGAGTGTATATATGAGTGTGTATAAATATATGTACATATATATATATATATATATATATATATATATATATATATATATATATTGAGTGCATAATTGAATACAAGTAATTGTGTATATATGAGTGTGTATAAATATATATGTGTGTATATATGTGTGTGTGCATAATTGAATACAAGTAAGTGTATATATACACAGAGTAATACATGTATAGACTCCTTTAAGTTTGTAGGTTTGTATATATATGTATGTGATATGATGTGAAAAAGAATACAATCATACAAGCTTAAAAATACGAAATAATACATAAATTACCACTATCATGTGTGGAAACCTCTATTTATCTATAACCTCTAAGTCGATAAATCCATTAAAAAAATTCGTTTTAGGAAAATTTTGTAGTGATTCACCTTTTAAAATACGTAAAACATATTTTGAATTCTTAAACACTTAAAAGTAATTTGTCACATTTTTTTTATAAAAATTAATAACTATTT
>CM063504.1:51486218-51518718 GCA_032207245.1 Pardosa pseudoannulata | reverse complement strand
TGAAAGAGTAGTTTACATAAAAATTAAAATTGGCCATGTTTTAATTTTGGCATTTTATTTTGATTCATAGTCCCTTCTTAAGCACAAGATAAACTATTCCGGACCAGATTTTGCATGGCTTCTCTTTACAGATCTACAGAATTATGGGTAAGAGAAACTTTCAGAAGCTCAATAAAAAGCAATCTTCAGTTTAGCTGCTGGTAAAGCAGTGATCTTTGGATCAAAGAGTAGTTTACATAAAAATTAAAATTGGTCAAATATCTAGCCACTAAAGTGCTGAAATATCGTATCTTCTTGTTGGTTTAGATGTCTGTTACCTTTCAGAATCGAGATTAAGGTATCTATGCATAAATTACATTATAGTATTCGCAGTGGCGTATGCAGAAATTTTTCAAGGTGGAGTGTCATAATTTTCTGAAACTACTAAAAGAAATTCGAGTATGTAATAAAGTACTATTATTTCCCTAATTTAGACAGCTAGACAATTGTGACTTTATTTAGACAACATTGTTTAGTTAAATTTTGATTTCATTTTTTATGTTTAGGAACATAATTGTTTTATAATAAGGGGTAAAATATTTTATCTTTATTAAAAGTAGGAATTAATCAAGCCAGAAAAAACTACTCATATTGTAACATCTACCTAAATAATAACCATATAAATGTGAATATTCTACAGAAAACCAATGAATTTGACCAATAAAAAATAACTTACCAACAAATAGGGAATTAAACCAGTATACAAACATGCTAAAAATTTACGGGTTTTTTTTGGCAAGTTCATTTAAAATGTCTTCTACAGCTGGGGTAAATTGTCTATGAATGTTTAAGAGCGTAATCCATTCATTCTATTATTACCCGTTGAATTGCGTAAATAAGTGTTTAAACGGCGTAAAGTCGAAAAGGATCTTTCGTTTGCACTCGTTGAAACAGGTAGAATGACCAATATTTCTAGGAGTATGAAAATGTTCGGTGTTACATCTTTATTGCACATTCCAAGAGCATCAGCCGCAGTTTTTGGAACACTACCTCCGTCTTCACTAATCATTTTAATCTTAAGGGGAGGGGGGTAAACACCTAAACCCCTCCTTTGCGTACGCACCTGAGTATTCGTAAAATGCACTAGTTAACTGCTATTTCAGTGAACCAACTAAGATCTAGCAGAAACTACAACAAGCATCTCATGATCTTTATGGAAACAAAATAGACGGTTTAGGCGTAGGTTGAAATTCGAGTAGATGGATGTCTAAAACATCTAAGAACAGTTGCTTATGATTTTCAATAATAGCTCAAAAGCTGAGCTCTACTATAATCTTCCATGGAATAATCCTTTTTTATTACGGATGCATTGTAGATCCATTCTCCGTGGTACCTCCAGGATAACATAGTCTCATATATCAAGTAAGTTATAATATGTTTAAGGAATTATTAGACTTCAGGTCAAATAATTCAGAGAAAGTGAAATAACAGACAAGAAACGAGGGTAAATAGAAAGCATTGTTAACACAAATAGAATTATAGGTTTGGAGCAGTAAGTTTAATGCTTTATAGCTCTAAAGCTAGTTGGATCTCCTTAAAGTCGATATCAAACCATTGCAAGGACCCTTGTCAAAAGAGGGATTTTAAGAATTGAACATTAAAGTAGATGAACCCTAAAGTAGATGAACTTTAGCTTAAACAGCTAGGAATTTTATTTTTGCACCTTAACATTTTCAAAAATGTAGTTTTCAAAGTATATGCTAATACTAAGTATGATGTAAAAACAGCAAAATTATTCTAATAATTTCAACTTCTATTATGATAGAGCAGAATAAAGACAATTACGTAATACAAAATTTAAATCGTAAACGTATTTATATTGTTTATGATGATATCAGATCTTAATAATTAAATTATTGAATAAATATTCTAATTCTAAGGGTTCTGTTTTATGTTGAGCTTTATTAATGTCAGAAAAAAACAGTCTAGAAATTTGTATTTCAAGACGCTTTATTTTATTTTAAAACTTACCAGAATTTAATAGATGAAATTGGGAAAAAGGAAAATGTTGAGAGTAATCTATCTTGAATTATGAATTATTAAAAAATGTTTCTTTTTAAGTTTTTGTTGCAACATATATTATTAAATTGCTTAGTCTTACTTGTTTCTCCCTTAAGTTATTGCACAAGATCTAAACAGTTTAGTGCATTTTAATGAATGCATTTCATTGACAAATTTGATTTTCTCTTTGGGGAAATATTTCCAGTTTATATTTAAACCACTATACAAGAAACGTTTTTACACTGTTTCCGATATTAAAGTAAAAGCTTACTTCTAGGCGGAGATTATATCGTACACTACAATATACTTTCAGATAGTTTCATATTAAAGACAACTAGTAGTACAGATTTCAGCAGACCATTTAAGAAATGACTCAAATTTATACTGAGAAAATACAACTTACTTTATGGGGTGTGTCGACGACAGCTCTGACGAACACCTTGTACCGGACTCCGTGCAGAAGATGCCGGTTTACGAAACCAAGGTACATTTTTCCATCTCCCAGAGAGAACGTTTCAGGCATAGTTCTTCGCAGAAACTTAGCAGCTATGAAAGGTCCCGTCTGTTCAGGTTTCGTAGCTGTAAGCTGAAAATCGGATTCAACGCATAAGATTCAACATGCAAATTTAACATTTAGATTAGTAGAAGCTGGTTTGAAGGATATTTTCATGATCATGAACGTTTACTATTTGTAGAGGAAATTGAGTTTCTGGACGATATTTAATCTTCTGTTATCAGCAGGTATCTTTCACAGGTTTAAAGCGCTTATTATATATCAAGCAGTTTTTAAAGGCTTAAGACAATCAAGCACCAATTCCGGCCGATATGGCCATGAGGACTCCAGGTTTGTCCCAGCAGTGGTGAGCAGATCGCAAGTATTGGGTCATCACACTCGGCCAGCACCCTTCAAAGTCCCCATCGTGTGCCCATCGCGCCGCAGACGTCACTGGTGACGAAACGCAGCAGAGTAGCGGTCGTTGGAGAAATTTGAAAGACTACTGGATACTCTAGCGGACCTCTTGGTAACTCCGGAATTAGTGAGGGTGGCGTAAACCACACGGGCCAAAAAGAAGGCTACTCTTGTGGCCTGAAGAATTTTGCTCGTTGCACTTCGGGACGGAATACGGATGGCCTAAAGGAGGAGCAGTAAATTTTGAGAGGCGACAGTCCTAGTTCTGGGCCTCAGAACCATTGCTCGTTAGTCATTGTAACAGAACTTTGGTCCACCCTGTGGAAAACTAGACCTTAAATTAAGATTTGATCATAAAAAAATTAGGAGGTTTCAAAGGCATTAAAAAAAGGTTGAGCTGTAGTCCCCTCAGGGAATGAGGTCCCTTTGGTTGGACTGCAGAAGTTAGCTCCAAGGGTCGTATCTTCTGGATTATGCTAATCACATTACCGAGTCACTCATCATTGCAGTTAAAGGCTTAAGACGTGCAATTCTGCATAAATGCACAACAACTACACTTTCTTTTTCACATTGGAAGTTCAGTCATGACTGAGAAGTAATAGGGGTGGGGGTGATTGAAAGGTGTAGCGATGTCAAATAAGGTGCGAAGATTATGAGTTCGATGGTTTTAAATATACACAAAAAAGGTTATTTAAATTTTTTACAAAGTGGTTGATATCAAAGATGATTCGGTTTCATCGAAACATTTCTAAGAATAGATAACAAGCAACATTAATCAGAATTAATCAATTGTTAGCCCAACATTAATCAAAAAAGAACTTAATTGTTTTAGATCGAAAATCTAACACATCTCTATGAGAACTATAGTGGGGAGCCTGTCTAAGTCCGAATTTGCGTTTAGTACCTTTTATATAATCAAAATAATTTCCACAAAATGCTTCTATGCCTATTAGAAAAGGAATATATTCAACAGAGTGATTACGATGAAAATATGAACCTTAGAATGAAATTTGGATATTTATATTAAGACCCAAGAATAAAGACGAAAGATTTCTTATCAAACAACTATAATTTTTACACTTATTTTCAGTGACAAGCTCTGAAAATAATCATTTCGAAAGCCATTATTCTTGTAAGTGTTAGGATGTATTTAACCATCAACTGATATATTTCCTTTTCCTCTTCCTACATTTTTTTTTTCAAATAATGAATTGTTGCAGTAACGTATTTCAAGAGACATTCATAAAGATCTAAATTGTACTTGCAACCAACTATTATCCTTTTCTATTTTTTCAATTAGTGAGAATTAGAAGTTATAAGTACAAGATTTATTATTGAAGCGGTAGATGTATTTATCACCAAGAAAATCATTTCCTTTCTTTACACTTTGCCCAACTAATGGATTGTTAGAGTAATAGTTTCCAAAAGCCCTTTTTACAGTTCCTTTCTGTGTTTTCCACTAATAATTAAGTTTGTTTTCATACTTAAATATCAAATATTGAAGTAATATGGATTTGATCCGTACAATACATAAAATATTAACGAATAGGGCAAGGAAAGCTAGAGAAGAATCTAAAACATAAACATAAAATGTGTCTCCATTCTTGAAACACATTTCTGATTGATGTAACATTTTTATCTCTCAAGCATTATTTTTACATCTAGTCAAGTTTAAATTAATATAGTAATTTAGCCTTTCAAGATTTACAGTATTATAAATTTAAACTTAATTAAAAGTGCTCTTTTGATTTTATTCTTTTCTTATCTTGCTATTAGGAACCGACTAATAGAGAGCTAATGTACATATACCCTAGCTATATACTTTTTCTAAATTTTACATTAAGAAACGTTTTCAAAATTACAACGCTGTATTAAAATAATTTTTAACTTAATTAGAAGTGTCATTGTGAGTTTATTCTCTTCACTGATCTTGGTGTTAAGAACCGACTAATAGAAAGCTAATACCTTTATACCATACCGATATACTTTTTCTAAATTTTACATTCAGAAACTTTTTTAAAATTACAAAGCTCTAATAAAATAATTTTGAACTTAATTAGAAGTGTCATTTTGAGTTTCTTGTTTTCTCTGATCTTGGTGTGAAGAACCGAGTAATAGAGAGCTAACATCTTTATATCACACCGATATACTTTTTATAAATTTTACATCCAGAAACGTTTTCAAAATTAAAACGCTGCATTAAAATAATTTTGAACTTAATTAGAAGTGTCATTTTGAGTTTATTCTTTTCACTGATCTTGGTGTTAAAAGAACCGACTAATAGAAAGCTAATATCTTTATACCATACCGATATACTTTTTCTAAATTTTACACATTAAAAACGTTTAAGATTTTTATAACTACAATGTTTAAAAATATTTCGAACTTAATTAGAAATATCCTTTAGGGCTTAATCTCTTTACTGATCTTGATATGTAGAACCAGCACATACAAAACTAAAATCCTATACCCTATGGATCTCCTCTTGCTAGAATTACATATTCTAATCAACGTATTAAATTCTAATGTTACGATCAAATACTTTTGAAATGGGAATTGTGTTTATTATTTATCTATGCTTCTGTGGGAAACCGGCCCATAAAGCACTAAAATCCTATACCCTACCTATCTTCTTGTCAGATTTAAGCCTTTTCAGCACATTGTATGTGGGACACGAACTAGTGCGTTTTCTGACGATTAATACTTGAGCACGGGTCACTTACTAGTACGTTTTTTGATGATTGATACTTGAGCACGGGTCACGTACTAGTCGGGATAGTGAAACAACATGGTTTGTTTATAGGTACAAAAATAACGGTATATACAGCAAAAGGAAAGAGAATGTTCTTGTCTACTACATATTCTGGAAAAATTTAGACAAAAACTAATTTTTACATCAGTCGATGAGGAACCGTAGAAAGGGAAAAAATTAAAACTATATACTAGTATTTCTATTTGATTTTTCATATTTACGATACTATTATAAATTTATCCACTAAAAAATATATTTTTTGTTTACAAAAATCTTATGGTTGTTATCTATATATTTCTATTTATATATTTGTTCATATATTTAAATATAAAATAAGAAAAGTTGGTTAAAAGTTTAAATAATTTTCGATCTATTGAGATTTAACTGAATAACTAAATTTAAGTGCAAAAAGCCTGCTCCCGGTACAATTCCTCTGCGAAATGTGCCCGCACACAATGTGTTAAAGCATAACAGCGTATTCTTTAACTCAAATGAAGTTTGTAAGAATTATTGAAGATAACCGATAAGTTATACGAGTACTTTTCAAACGAGTAAATTTCAAACATAAAAGACAAATTCGACCTTTAGCATATAATTTATTGCAATACGGACATAAAATCAGATAAAATATGTTTGAAAAATTTAGAGTTTGTATTAAAAATGACGGATCATTGGTAGACGAAATTTCTACTTTTAATTAAAGTTTAAAAAGCATAGTAACTTCCCATTAAAATTTTTCTGATATAAAAAAACATGAAACGAACTATGCTGTTATATCTTTTAAATATATTCCTTAGCAATTATTTGAAATAAAATGATAAATCATACATATAATAAATCATAGATATTGCAAAAAATAAATCCTAGGACCGAACTATTTTTTGAAAGGAAGTCAAATTTAATCATTGAATGTAAAGAAGAAAAAAAAATTTCGTTTATTTAAATCGTACAAATTAATGATGTCGCTGGAAAAAAAAATTGGCAAAAATATTTATGCTCAAACATTTGCTGAAATATTAGGATTTCTCTTTATGGAGCTACAAAAAGCATTTCGAGCAAACTCTTTCCATATATTAGAATGTAAAAACCAATTTTCCGAAGAGAAAAACATTAGTTATTGTAAGGGTATAAGTAAATTATACTAATAAAATTGATATAAATGCAGCCGTTACTTAGAAATTTTAGATATTAATCCAACCAGGCATATAAAGGCCTTAGAAAACGTTAACCTGAATGTGTGAAAAAGGAACTAATTGAATTTACGATTTCTTTTTCCGATGAAGAATGAGAGTTTCTCATGTGATAGCGAAAATTTTCCAACCAATTAAAAGCGTTATCACGTGTTCTGAATTCAAATACATCGGTTGAAAATTTTCACTGTCACATAAGAAATCCAATATAAGAAGCTATTCATAAGGGAAAATAATCGTAACTCAAATTCTTATATATATATATATATATATATATATATATATATATATATATAATATACTATATACATATACATATATATACATATATTTATATATATATATATATATATATATATATATATATATATATATATATATATATATATATATATATATATATATATATATATATATATATATATATATATATATATATATATATATATATATATATATTGAAGTGCGATAAGCTCTTTTACTTTTCTCTTGTATCAGTAACAGCGTATATGAAATAAACTTTTTATGCACCTGCTCACTTCAACTGATGTATATAGTATTAAATGTCACGATTTGACTCTTACATGTTCTTATTTAAAAGTTTTATGGCTTTGCAAACTAGGGCTGACTGACATCAAAAATTTAATATCACGATATATCCCCAAATTTATATTGATATCATTGATATATCGCGATAACACTTTAAAGTAGGGTGATATATTTACTATTTTTTGAATAACCTTAATTTTCATTCTAAGCCTTTGATATATCTCGATATTAATCCAATAAACCAGTGTGCAGAGGCGGGAACAATCAAGTTATCTCCTCCCACTGGGAGCTCTGGAATATCCTGTGCTTCGTTATCATGATATTCAGATATTCTACTGAAAATCTTGACGTAGGCTTCATAATCTCATAGAACAAACTTTCTGGCTTGAGTTTTATCAAGTACGTGGGCAAATACGCGAAGTGAACATCAAACGAAAGCAAAAACTTGAAAAAATATTACTTTATGTAGAATATACAGGATGCATTTTGGTGATCTACGTTATCGTGCACGAGGGAAAACCAGTATCGCCGACAGAGATATATCGGCAGAGCAGAATTTTAATATTGTTATCGCGATACTTAAATTATATCAATATTTGACGATATATTGATAAACGATCCAACCCTGTTGTACACATTAGCTAACTACATCTAAATAATTAATATCCCATTTTAGTATTGGCCCTTGAATAAAACAATGTTTTATTCTGTATATTTCCTAGTTTCTAAAATGCATTTTTCTTGAAGAGATCTAAACAAAATTTATTTCATTAAAATTATCTCGCATTTTTGTATAGTTATGACAGTTAATGATTTAAGACGATGACGCAAAAATCAGCATTAAAATAAAAAAAAAAGCTGCCTAGAGAAAGAAATTGTAACCTATTAAGTAAAATCGAACTTGCGATTTTTCAGTTTAACATTTATATTAAAAATAAAGAAATGAGAATGATGAGAATTATATTTTAAAAGCGGAACTAAAAAAACAATAATACGAGAATAGCTTTAGGGCATGTTTCCAAAATTGTCAAATAGAATTTCATTCCGATTTCGTTCTATCAACAGTGATTTAGCGAAAAATGAGTTCCCAATTGTAGATGGATCTAAAAAAAATTAAAAAGTAAATACAGAGCTAACTACTCTTTAAATTGTGACTAATATCAAAATTTTAAGTTTCGCATCAGAAAAAAGCTACGAGAGTATTTTCGTTTAAAAAAAAATTCTTTTGATATCAAGATAGACTAATTTGTTAAAAATGTATAAATGTATAAAAAAAAAGAAATCATTACAAAATTGACTTGAATTCAGTTAAAACGAGTTTTTTTTAAAGTCTGAAAAACGTTATTAAAATTATTATCTCAGAATTTGATATTTCTGTTGAAAAAAATGGAAAGATAATCTATGCAAGTAATTTATTTCACGTGCGCAAACAAATTTTTAATTAATTTTGATTTTCCTCTGTTTATAAAATTATTTTCCACTGTATTCGCATACAATAAAAAAACGAGAAAATGTGTTAAATGCTTTGCAAGAGAACTTTTTTTTAGAACTGTAACGAGATCACAAGATTATTTTTTTTATCAATATTTATTTAATGACTTAGAATAATGAGCCGCTTTAAAGCTACGTGTACCATATTTGTTTCAAATATTGCTATCACAGCAGAAAATAAATGGTTGAAATATTTTTTAGCTTAATACTCTTAAAAAAATTTAGTAACATTTTATTAAGATTTCATTACTAAACAATGCCAGTACTACGTAATTGATATTAATTCAATGGATTATTATAATAAGTTTCTTTTAAATGGTAGTATTTGTTTTAATAATTAATTTTTCTAATTTATAACCATTGCTGAAGAATTTAAAAAAAATAATCTAGAGTAAAACAATAATAAAGAAATTTGTTTCTCTGAAAAACAACATTAATTACTTACTCGGAAAATTATTTTCTGATAATAAACGAAAGAATACTTAGTAATCAGTATTTCTTTCGCATAAAAAAGCATTGGAAAATGCTTTGCTGTTGGAAATATAATAGTTACAAGATAATATTATTTGGTCATCAAAACACTATTATATGTTATTATACGAGTTGTGTATTGAGAAAAATGCAATGTAACTGATATTTCTGACAAATAATGTGAATGTATAGTTCCTAAAGAAATTGTATTTGTTTTCACCAATTATTTTCTATAAAGGTACATTTACTGAAATAATTTTAAGTAACAAAGGCTATTTCTAATGAATTATTATAAGAAATATTATATTATAAAATAATGTAAAGAAATTTCGTAAATGATATTAATTTGTTGTACTGATATATCAATCTATTATAAATTGTTTAAATTAATTTAGAACTCAACTAATCTACACTCTTTGATTCACACAATACTACTGGAAAAGAAAGAAAGGAATTTTATAAATGTTAGTGTAGAGAAGGTTCATAAACGTGTAATACAAATTCGTTTAATTAGTCAAAATATTATTCAATTTATTAGTCAAAATATTGTTCAATTCATTAACTTTAGAACTCAACTAATCTACATTCTTTGATTTACACAGCCCTACAGTAAAAGAAAGAATGAAAATTTATAAATGTTAGTGTAGAGAAAGTTCATTGAAGTATAATGCAAATTCGTTTGATTAGTCAAAATATTATTCAATTTATTAGTCAAAATATTGTTAAATTCATTAAATTTAGAACTCAACTAATCTCTATTCTTTGATTTACACAATACTTTGGGAAAAGAAAGAAAGGAAATTTATAAATGTTAGTGTAGAGAAGTTTCATTAATGTATAATGCAAATTCGTTTGATTAGTCAAAATATTATTCAATTTATTAGTCAAAATATTGTTCAATTCATTAAATTTAGAACTCAACTAATCTACATTCTTTGATTCACACAATCCAACGGTAAAAGAAAGAAAGGAAATTTATAAATGTTAGGGTAGCGAAGTTTCATTAATGTGTAATACAAAATCGTTTAACAAGTCAAAATATTATTCAGTTTATTAGTCAAAATATTGTTCAATTCATTAAATTTAGAACTCAACTAATCTACATTTTTTGAGTCACACAATCCTATGGGAAAAGAAAGAAAGGAAATTTATAAATGTTAGTGTAGAGAAGTTTCATTAATGTGTAATACAAATTCATTTAATTAGTCAAAATATTATTCAATTTATTAGTCAAAATATTGTTCAATTCATTAAATTTAAGAACTCAACTAATCTACATTCTTTGATTCACACAATCCAATGGGAAAAGAAAGAAAGGAAATTTATAAATGTCAGTGTAGAGAAGTTTCATTAATGTGTAATACAAATTCATTTAATTAGTCAAAATATTATTCAATTTATTAGTCAAAATATTGTTCAATTCATTAAATTTAGAACTCAACTAATCTACATTCTTCGATTCACACAATCCTACGGGAAAAGAAAGAAAGGAAATTTATAAATGTTAGTTTTGAGAAGGTTCATTAATGTCTAATGCAAATTTATTTGATTACTCAAAATATTATTTCCACGTGTTTAATTTTAAGACAACAGTAGATTTTTTTGCTGGATGAGATTTGCCAAAAAATTTGATATTTCTAATTTAACTGAAGAAAGAATGAGAAGAAAAAGGTATTTAAGTAGTTATCATTCTATAATGAATAAAACTATTACTAGATCCTACAGTACAATTATTGCTCATAATAATTTTAAACTCTTTTCAAAACAAAAGTTTCTTTTATAAATATTTGAAACGTTTTAGATACATTCGTAACAGTCTTATCTCTTAACAATTTATTGAATATTTACATTAACAAAATGGAAGTACTAACAAACATTTATACAAATTTAGGTTCACTTTAAACTTGAACAATTTTCTGTTAAAATATTTGAAGTATTTATGTGCGGAAACTTTGATGTAGAATTTGTAGATAACGAGCTGTTTATTATTTAAATCTCTGTAGCCCGTTTTTCATAGTTAATATAGAAAAGAGATATGTATACATAAATAGTGTTTTCATATATAACCTCTTCAAAAATTATGACTTTAAATCATATTAATTTGAAATTATAGCAAGACAAATGTGATACAAATTTCTTACTTCCTTGATTATTAAAAGTCATATGACACCTTTAAAAACTCATGAAATTACTTACTTCTTCAATTGTGAAATCATCGGGCTCTTTAGATGCAAACTGGTCAGGAACCACTACCAAGAAGTAGTGACTAATAGGACCATATTCTTCCGAAGCCTGGGGAAGCACTACAGGTATTTCCGTGTTGTGGACTCCCAAAGAATCGGGTTTCACCATCGGTTTGGGTGCTGAAAGTAAAGCATGCATTTACTTTTAAGAATGACATAGTCTATTTTATTCCTGGGATTAAAAATTTGAATGATTTTTTCCCTGAAGCATAAACTATTTAGATCTACATCCACTCCAAGTGAAATTTCAGAAGAAAATGATGAAACACGCATATTTGCTTTTGAATCCAGGACTAAAAATGATTATTTTTCCAACAATGCTCTTCTTTCAAAGGTTAGAACAAAGCATCTTAGAAAACTGGAGAAGAGCATATCAGCAACACTGAGTGTTTGCCTAGACGTCCACAGGGTTCAAAGATCCTCAGTCACAAACATGTAAAGAAGAACCGAAATTCCTTATCTAGATTAATGGAGATTGCTGAAAATAATATTTAGTTTATTCAGGATTTATTTTATTTAGCACAAGACACTCAACAAAATTAAGGATAGATGAAGATAGGCAACAAACTTTGGGGTTACACGGTTTTGAAGAGCTTAAATCTAATAAATGGTAAAGTATTTCTGAGTATAAGCAGCTATTAAATAATGCCAAACAATGCAGACGGAAAAAGAGAAGTAAGAAAAATCAATAACTTAATCTAGAAATGATGGATTCGTAAATATTGGTATGGTATTTTCAGTATACGTATGCTAAATGATCATTTAAAAGGAAGTAAGATCTTGAATCTTGTAAAAGAGAAAATGAAAGTACAGAGAAGTTAAATTATGCATTTTAGAAATTTGAAATTTGTAAAGTATAGAAGGATACTTTCCAGTATAAGTATATTAAACAGCAAATGACTGACTAGTATGAATTGATTTGATTTCAGACTCTACTTTCTGTACAATGTTACCGAATGAGCATCTACCAGTTAACAAATTTATGACAACGTGTAGAATGTAGAGGATTAAATTAGATTAATAGGTTGAAGGTTATTAAACAAAAAATTTTAATTATAATCAATATGAATCTTAGGAAATAATAATTTACTGACCTTGCACCATGGTTAGTTTAATGATTAACTCTTTATTTTTTTATACTCTAGTATTTCGGATCGGATGAACTCTAGTTAGAATTAAATTCATCTAAAGAGTATCACCTAAGTCAAGTAAATTCCTGAAGAGGTTGAATGTTTTCCAGGCTGGATAGAATGGACGTATGAGACATGTGCTTCCTTCAATACAAGAATTTTCCTTCTAGAATACATGCTTAGTGGTTTGCTGTGAAAATCGAAATCTGAAATCCTATTACCATATCAGTATTTGTCTAATGCACTTAAAACCCCCAAAAATAATAATTAAAAAGTTATATGAAATTAAATTTATAGGAGATGTAAAACAGAACTTTTTAAACAAAGTAATACAACAAGTGTTTAAATTGTTATTAATACGTTATTCATGTATAATAAAAAATATTGCTGATTAGCGAATGATTATTATTTTTGGTAGTCTTAGGGGGATCAGATTCAGAGGCAAAATTTATTACGTTATTAAACCGAATTTTAAAACTACATTTGATAATAGTCGGATGATATAAATATATTGCTTTTTATTTCCAATCCTAATATTTTAATTATTTTTCATTATTGTATTTATTGATGTTATGAGTACTACCCGTAATGTGCAGACTCATGATTTACACCTTCCCATGAAGCATGACTACAGAATGGAGAACTTCTGTTTAACCTGAAGAACTTGAAGAATTCTAAAAACCGAATTCAGAGTTCAGAGAACAATTTCCACCATTGTCGGATTCTATAAGCTTATTCATAACTGTCGGACAATATTTCGAACTCACAGATTTCATTTGTGTTCTACATATGTACAGAAATATTTTTGGGTACCCAATTCTTTCAAAGACGTAACTATATTATCACTATCTACCACGATAAGCATTAGATCATATTTGATTTTATAGTGGTTACTAATATTTAATAATTAGGTAATCTACAGATTCGGGGTTTTTGGATAAGGAAATGAGAACACTAATATCATATAAATTCTGCATCAACATACATTATGGTTAGGAGTTAAGGCATATTTGTCAACATTTTTAACTAATATGTTTTTGCCTAAAACTTAAGTCCCAGGTGACATCAGGAAGAAAGTTGTTACAATATTTTACCTAAAACTTTGCATTATTCTAATATCATACTGATTAATTTATAACACTTCAGAAAAAACAAACAAACAAACGCCTCTAGAATTATGTTTTAGGTGTAGAACGGGTATTTAAAATCAAGTGGATTTAAATCTCAAGAGATATTCAAAATTTACTTTGTACTGTATTTCTTTCAGACTCGATGCTCGCAAAACAACAACTTGGAGAATTTTTTTCTCTCTTTCAGTTTTTTACCAATGGTTTTCAAATTAAATATCATTTACCGCCTCCAGTTATTTTATACTCACCAACAACTTTATGAATATTTTATTTCAGAATCGCATTTCAAGAAAACTGTTGTCACCAGTTTAAATTTTTCTGTTTTTCAACAGAGGAATGACGTGCAATAGAATAAGGTATTATTTACTCTTTTTATAGCGCTTTCAAAGTTTTTATTTTTTATATAATGCTTGAAATGTTTAGAAATTTATTATTTAAAACATACCTTTAAGCATTTCATTTACTTAAACAAATGAAGACTTATTTGAGAGAATGGAAAAAAATGTACTGAAAAACAAGATAGATGAAAATATATAAATGCTATTTATTTTATTTTATTTCTCTTTTGAAATTTGAGTTCAATATGACAGTGTTGCGAGAGAATAATTAAGAATATTAAAGGGAAAGAGGGATATTCAGCTAATTACAGTTTGAGATTCAGTAAATTAAGATACATATTACAAAGCGTGTGATGCTTTGTTTTCTGCGATAAGTATATATTTTTCGTCTATAAACACGGAGACTTTATACTGGAGTAAAGTAAGACATACATGAATTTCTTACTTCAAAACTATTCATAAGTACATTCAAATATAATTACAATCTTATTTATATTTAAGTGTAAATCAGATTCATAAATAAATTGTAGTCTTGTAACTTATTTATACATTATTACCGTTGAAAATTTATTCAGATAAAAAGATATTAAGCTATTCAAAATGCAGCAAAAATTAGTGCAAAATCCTTGCATGAATAGATAATAGCATCGTAGAAAACTTAATAGATTGCTAAGGTTTTTTATTTGCACATTTCTTGCACAGTTTACTTAACTTCAAAACTATTCATAAGTACGTTTAAATATAATTAAAGTTTTATGTACGTTTAAGTGTAAACAGATTCATAAATAAATTGTAGCTGTGTAACTTATTTATACATAATTACCGTTGAAAACTTATTAAAAAAATATTAAGCTATCCAAAATTTAGCAAAAATTAGTGCAAAATCCTTATATTAATAAATAGACAACCTAATAGATTGCATAGACAACTATTAAGTTGACAAATATTAAATAGACATCGTAGACAACTTAATAGATTGCTAAGCATATTATTATATTTTTATTTGCACATTTCTTGCCTAGTTTTCATAAAAGTTTTAAAATATCCAGCATTTACAATTTAAGATTCAATACTGGTGAATGAGGCAATGAATTAAATAAAAAATGATTTTAGTTGTCAAATTCTATGAATATGGGTTCAATACTGGTATGAATAGTGTGTATGATAGATTGGTATCTTGCATCCTGAAAATCCACCATTTTAAAGCAATGTACAAAGAAAAGTATTTCTCTTAACTTGTACTCTTGCATTATCAATACATTATTAATATAAATGAGTCTAAAATCTACTTCTGTTAAAATTTCTTTAAAAATAAGGTTTAATTCTTGTCGTTTTAAAATTATTTTCTTACATATGTGATTTAAAAGACTTTTAACACTAGATTTAGGGACCGAGCCAATTTGACTCATTAAAAATTTGATCACTATTTATATATAAAACTTTAATATCACTTTTCAAAAACATACGTTGGTTTTTAGTTAAGTAATAAAATATATGTAAACTTTCATTCCTCTTCCCCGCAGACCCCTTCATTTCGCATTATCAAATGTGGTATACCTATTTTCACGGTTGTGAGCCAATTTGACTCATAGAATGGTTTAACAGTTAATCGCATAACATGAAATTTATTGGTCGACTCAAGTAAATATTTCACGAAAAGATTTTATTTTCCAATTGGCTGAAGAGCTAAAATGTAAATATAGAGAAGTCGAGAACACTTCTATTTCAATGGCAGAAATTCATGCTACTGACGCACGGAAGAATTGTCAAGTTCAACAATCATGCAAAAGAAACAGATGTAGAAGCCATTGTGCTAAATGTAATAGAAATGTTTACGGAAAATGTGTTTCAAAAACATATTTTATATGTAAAAAATATTTTCCATGAATTTTTTGATAATAAACATTTTATTTAAACTAATTTGGAACTATTTTATTTGCAAAAAACTTCAATTTTCTTGTATGAGTCAAATGGGCTCACTACAGTAAAAATAGGTATATGATCCACATCCGTAAATCTAGTGTTAATGGACTCGATTGTAACTTTTCCTAATAAACCACAGCTATGTCTCAAATTTATTTAAAAATAGTAAGGTTTATTAAAAGGTAGAAAGATGTTTTAGTCTTCTCGAAAACCGATATTCAACGTTAAATAGTTTTAAGCGTAAATCTCCTTAACCTTTGTATTGATTTTCCCTCTTCAAAATTAATTGTAGGCACTGAATTATATGGCTCTATTAAGCCTTTCACTGATTGCCAAATATGACAATATATGTAAATTTGAATGTATTTGAAATAAAATTTTATTTATTAACATTAGGAAAGTTTTAAAGTGGTATATGATTAAAAGCTTAAAATGCAATGAAATAGAGTATATTTAATAAAATAAACTATTGCTAGGTGTTATAATATTATAAATATATTTTCTCTTTAATTTATTTTAAGAATGTTTTATAATAAATAGAATCTTCTGTTAAATAACTAAACCTTTACAAATTTGTACTAAGAGAGTTTTCAACAAAAAATTGATGTTGTAACGATAAATAAAAACCTGTTCGATCCTAGCTATATTTTCGCCTACTTAGACATGGCTCCGATTTCAAGTCATGTTAATTGAATTCGCATGGTTTTACAATATAGCATCCCTTATATAATAATAGCCTAAGTTATCTCTCCGTCTGTCCTTGAATTTATGAAGCGGTTGGACCCGGAATGGATAGAGGCATCCATTGGATTTTTGATGAGTTAAGGTTAGCAAAATTCAAATTGAGTAAAGTTTATATTCTCCTAAATTATCGATCAGATTCTAAAATAAATTGGTATAAATATGCTTCATATCGCAGCAAACAATACTGTTCTCTTCAAAACATTCGAATTCCACCCCTTCCTCCCTTTTTGAACGTTTAATATCATTATTTCAATCCCTATTTTCCCCGGTTAAGAGCAGGCGATTAAATTTATCAATTTATCACATTATAAGTAGATGAAAATAACCTTTTTTTTTCTAGCATTATGACGTCATTCCTTTAACCATTTCATTGAATCATTTCTAATTTTAAAATATTTAAATATCGTCCGCATTATTTTCATACGTTTTATCTATGAACTTAGATATTACGTAAATAATTTTCTTTTATATTTGGATTAAATAATAGATTAGGTACATATGGGATAATTTTAAATTTGATTATCGATTATTTTTGGTTTCAATGAAAATTTTATCACCGGTATTAACAACAAATTATTTTCATAAAAGTCTAGGAGTCTATTTCACGGACTAATAAATATCTAGCTTTTAAGTTATATATCTTATTAAGAAGTTTGTTCGTTTGTATGATTGTTTTTTATACATAACCACAGAGTTTGCAATCCATTCTCTAAATTTTGAACATCCTTCATATATACCCCGAAATAATCATTGTCAACTTTAAAACCTCTGCAGTCCCTAGTATGACAAGATAAATTAAAGTTCACAACTAACATACGGTCAGTAAAGAAAATGAAATTATTGAGCGTGTACCAAATAATTCTCAGCCAAAATCAAACCATTTTATTACCTGCTTCATAAGGTACTTTACAATTCTGGAAAATTAAAAATTTTACTGATTCCGTCATATGACGGGCTATATGCTAGTCACAAATAGAAACGAATAAATCAACATTAACCCTCTGAGTGGAACACACCGAGGAAAAAAAAAGTCTCCAAAAAATATGCTAAACTCTCATTGTGTCAGTGACCAAAGTATTCTATGATTTTTACTTCACCTTTTGTCGACTAGATTGGAATACGGGAAACTCACCCTCGTTACTGTCCCTTTACTTCCGGTTATAAATAGATATATAAATAGACATAGATTGTTAATTTTTAATACACATAAAGCTCGTCAAGTCGAGAAAATCATCCCATAAGAAATAATGGGTTCTAACTGTACAAATAAAAATATTCTTTAAAAGAATGATTTCTATATCTTTTACGAAAGTCATCCAAGCTATTTAAGTGGTACAATTAGAGATACATCTATTACCGCAAACAAAATACTTCGAAATAGAGATTTACAAAGCCATGAAAAGCTATCAGCATCTTTGTGCCTCAGGGAGTTGGTGTGCAGTTCCTAAACAATCTACCTGACCCTGCTACTTCAAAACTCCATAGGGGAAAACACTAGCAAAAATGTACAATACATCCATTTTCGGAACGTTTTTTGAGGTCGAAATTTGTACGTGACAACCGCTTTGAAGACATCATCGCTTTGGTGGAATTGTACGTGCGAACCGCTTAGAGGGTTAATAACACGCTCTAACCACGTTTAGTCCGAGATACCCAATCGCTACTTACATTTGTTTTGAATTCTTGTATGAGTCAAATAGGCTCACTACAGTAAAAATAGGTTTATGATCAACATCCGTAAATCTAATGTTAAATTTTTCCTCTTGATGAGGAGACACTAATCTCCTTGCTTTGCCAGGAATAAAACATTATGTGTATACAGTGTATACAAAGAATAAAGTCAACTTACCGGCCATGGCAGTAGTGACTGTTATTTTCGCCGGTGGCCTGAAAGTCTCATCTGATGGGATGGCAGTAATATTGACTTGATAACTTGTGAAAGGCATGAGATTGTCAACACGTAGCTCATTTGTGTCGGCCTCTACATACACCACTTGAGCTGCTATTGGGAGTGCTTGGAGAACTCCATGACTGTCATAGAATTCCTTGTGCGCACTGTATGATACCTAAAGTGGAAGTTTAGATTTAAACATGAACCCTTTATGTATAAAACGTATCAACCAGAGGTGATTTAGCATTAAAACAGCAAGTTTTTACATTAAGAAGTCCTTATATTAGTCATTTAAAATTTATCATATTGTCACAAAGATTCGAATGAACACACCGATTAACTTAACAGACGATTTTATTGAAGCTACGTGACAACTCGCAACTTTACAAGATCGAGAAGTTGCCTACAACTAGTGCGTATCAGCTTTTATACCAGAACAGAATATTCGAGAAATAACTAATTTACATAATAAAGAAAGATCGAGAATGTTCGGAAACATAAGGCAACAATAAATAACATTTAAAAATTAAAAATCCATACTTTGGATCAACCACCATGCATCGAACCCACCATCTTCGGGTCTGGATCTCGTGTTTTGACCATTCGGCCACTGAGCTCATTGGCGTAGCTTCTTTATGCGGCAATATATCATACGCCCGTATTTTCTCGAAGCATGGTATATAAATATATTTCGGGCACACTTTAAGTGAAAAGAATAAAATTGAAAAGGAGAAGTATAGAAAAATTTTGAGAGTACTTCTTTTAGACTTTAGACAATTTTTTATTTACTATTTGTAAAGAAGAGACCAACGTGAATACAACATGTTTTTAAATAGTGTTGTAAAGTTATATAGGAAAGGATTACTTAATACTATAGAGAGTTTAGTAAAGTGTTCATTTAAAATTAATCTTAATTTTGCATACAGTGCCTCGATTCTAATTATGACATTATTCTGACATTATTCACTCTTAAATATCTCACGTGTTCACGTGAATATAATATCATATTATTATAGTATAGTATCAAGCAATGTCATATTAAGCAATCTAAACGTTTAGCAAACTTGGAAATTAGCTTGCAATGTAAATGTATTATAAGTCATTTTAACTTTCCACTATATAAAACCTCAAAAGTTAAGATTGTCAAAGTTTTTTTCCAATGCAGCAGGCGATACAGACATCATCATAACTCCTTAACAAGGCTTCGAACCTGTTACTCATTTAGCACCACCTGGGAAGCATGCGTAATTTAAGGTACGCTAGGAACGCGAATAACATTACCCCTCTGGGTCCTCGGAATTTGGAACCAGGGACCAAGCAGACCTCCAGGCTTGGGCTGCCACCCCCAGAGGTATAGTTTGGAGAATTTGGAGGATTTTGTGGCCACGAACATATCTTATGTGCCCAAGTCACCTTTAGCGTACACGGTGGATCTTAGGCCAGCTTCAACCACGAGCCCGCAACCTTTCAGCTACGAGATCATTGCCTTTGCCGACTGAACTATCGCGGCTCAAGATTGTCAAAGTAAGTTTAAAAATATTGACTTAAACTGATGTAAGTTCCTCTTAGTAATATAGTTTTCAGGTTTCAGACTGCTAGACATGTGTAAACAAATGGAAAAATCAGAGTAATCTAAATTTAATAATGATAAAGTTCTAATTTTATTATTAAATTTAGATTACAAACACATAAACACAAAAAGGTGTTATTTTAGCATACAAAACTGGTTTGACGTTCTCGTTTTCCCATTTGACAAAATAACTAAGATATGGTCAAACTACAACTAAATTCTGTTCCATCAAGTGGTTTTAGAGGGCAGATGGGACGATAGTTGGATAGTTATAAGGTTTGTTTTTAGAACCAAAGTCTGTGGGTTTAAGTATCTCTCTTCATTTGGTTAATTTTGACACGTTTGGTATTAGAAGGTAGATTGGACGATGGTTGGATAGCTGCTCGGTTTTAGGACCAAAGTCTGTGGGATTAAGTATCACTCTTCATTTGGTTAATTTTGACAGTTGGAAATCACATTAAATGTGATTTCCAATAGTTAATATTTTAGATAATTATACAGAAACTTGCTACTTAAAGTAGCAAGTTTCTGTATAATTATCCCTCTTGAGGAAATATATTAATCGTAGAGCTCCTAATGGATATCTGCTTTTTGACTAATCCTTACCCTACACAGTTATGTCTATAAAGATACTATAAAGTACTTTGATTAAACCCTATCTATTTCGAAAATACACTTCAACGAAATTTAATTGACAAATTTAAAAAATCAAACAGAAAAGACAAAAATTAACAAAATTTAATATAATATTTTTTTTAACTTACTTTATATTTAACTGCATCAAGCTTCGTAGGAGCTTTCCAAGTCAATAACATTCCATGTGTTGTAACATCTTGAGCACGGAGCTGTGTTGGTACATCTAAAAAATGCCCATAGGCAACAGGTCAATTAAATTTCAAGAAAACCAAACTTCGATGTTTTATGATTTTGTTAATAATAATTTGAAGCTGGCTGGACGATGAATAAATTAAATGAAGTATGTAAAATTAAAAATTTTGAATATGGTTGCAGAGCTGATTGATAAATAAATTTAACTCCTAACCTTTCTACTCTGATTCTAAATACTTAAGGCTTTATTATAATACATTAATTTGATTTCCTCTGGTATAATATTTTTAAATGCATGAATTCTGGTGCATTATTTTTAAATGTACGAAACTGAAATATACTAAAATACTATACACAGGTATTATATTGATATTATACACAGCACTGATATTGAAATTTATAAATAGATACATAAAATCATAACAGTAAAAAAAGAATGATGAGAATATTTCTAGAGATATTCTGTATTGAGAATATGTGTTCAAGTTCTTAGGGTAAATGCAATGAACACATTATGCAAAGCACTGAAAATAATTCCAGAGCAGTCGCTAAGACTTTAAGAATCGTTTACCAAGTGATGTGAAAAAATAAAATCTCAAAACATTTCTGCTTCTCAGTTATTTAAGGAGAAAACCTACTTGACTGGAGACAACCATTCTTAGAATATTATTAAAACTTGGAAACATTTATCTCAATACAGAACATTTCTAGAGATATTCTTTATTGAGATTTATGTGCCCCAGTTCTAAGGGAAAATACCATGAACACAGTAAGCAAAGCACGTAGAATAATTACAGAGCAGTTTCTAAGACTTGAATAAAACCTTACTGACTGATATGGAAAAATAAAATCTCAAAACATTTCTGCTTTTCAGTTACTTTAGAAGAAAACCTACTTGACTGGAGACTATCATTCTTAGAATATCATTAGAACTTGGACACACATATCTCAACACAAAATATTTCTAGAGATATCCTTTATTGAGATTTATGTGTCCCAGTTCTAAGGGAATATACAATGAACACAGTAAGCAAAGCACTGAGAATAATTACAGAGCAGTTTCTAAGACTTTAATAAAATCTTACTGACTGATATGGAAAATAAATTTTTCTGCTTCTCAGCTACTTTAGGAGAAAACCTACCTGACTGGAGACGACCATATTAGAATATTATTAGAATTTGGACACATATATCTCAATACACAATATTTCTAATGATATTCTGTATTGAGATTTATGTGTCCCAGTTCTAAGGGAAAATACCATGAACACAGTAAGCAAAGCACTGAGAATGATTTCAGAGCAGTTGCTAAGACTTTAACAATCTTTTACCAAGTGATGTGAAAAAATAAAATCTCAAAACATTTCTGCTTCTCAGTTATTGTAGGAGAAAATCTATTTGACTTGACCATTTTGCCACCATAACGTAATTGAATGGCAAAATAAGGTGAAGAAACTTCCATTATTAAGAATCTAATATTGTGAATAAAAATTCAAAAATAACAAAAAAAAGTTTTTCTACTCTTATTTCGTAGAACAAGTTATAATCACTTGCTTTCTCATTTAAGCCTGTTAAAATGTAACATTTTTATCACTAGATGGCACTAAATACAGTATTTCAAAAATGAAATGTTTGCTTTGAGTGTGTGTAAAACATGCTAGAAAGATTTGTGTTATCGTTTGTAATATTTCATAAACTAAAAGCTTCTGTAAGAAACCTATTCAGGGTATGTCAATTTATTCTGCGTATAATGTTAATTAGCATTTTCGGTTTAATTAAAAAAAATGAAATCATACATTGGGTCATAACGTGAATCTTTGGGGAAAAATAAGTACCATTCTTATGGACTATATTACCTGTTGGTGTTACTCGAACTGTTATTAATTCAGAAAGACGTCCGATCCCTTGTCTGGTCGCAGCTGCGACTCGAATCGCATACATAGCATGCGAATCCAGCCCAGTTAATTCCGCCGACCATGTAAGTGGAACCTCCTTTTCATTCCATTCTTCTAAATCTTCAACAGCAGTTTGAGTGTATAGCACCTGCGACATACAAAAAGAAAAAAATTGCAATTCATTATTTAACGCTTCAAACGTACAGTATCTTAAATTTAGTAATACTACTTCCCTGACAATATGTTCCATTGGGTTATTCCATCCAGGCCGTAACTAGGGAACAAAGGTAGCATCTGCCACGAGTGCATCAGTCATAGGGGCGTCGCACAGTGGAAATCGAGGTAAAGAAGACGATTCGCCCCAATAGAAATAAGGAAAAGTTGAAAAATTTTTTTATTATAGAATCGGATTTTATTTTTAAAACCCAATATGTTTAAAAATTACTAAATTTTTAATTTTTTTTAAATACCCCTAGATACTAAACTTGTTATAGATTCTTACAAAATGGTTAACAAACACTTCTAATATGCTTTTATATAAATTTTCGGTTTATTAACGTTATTAAAACTAAATTTAAATTTAGAAAATCATTAATTTTTTATGAAAATTTAACGTACAAATAAAAAATATTCCCTTCAAAAAAACTAACCAGTTTATCAGCAAAATAATACTCTTAGAATATTCCAAAATATTTTTAAGCATTAATAAAATAAATATAGAACAAAAAATTAAAAATTAAAATTAGCTAGGAACATTTTAAGAATTAACAAAATATTTTGAGTTCCTTCTAAATATATGATATAGAAAAAATATTTATATATTTCTAACTTTATAGGGTGGTAAGGCGCAGATCAGTTTTTTGCCACAGGTGCTAAAGGTCCTATTTACGGCCCTGTTCCATCTCATTGATGTCCATGATGTCGATTCGACATTCAAATAACATTGTATGTATAACAACAGATGTCCCGTGAAACATGTGTGTTGTTAGGAATTTATTATAAAGGATAAACCGATTCTTAAGGACTTTGGGACAGAGGAGTCTGATTCGAAATTTCTTTGACAGTAAGGCAAAGAAATTTATTATAATAAGGTACCCTTCCTTTATATGCGAACAGAAAATATGCAACATTTAGAAGAGCTTGTGCAAACCACTTACTAATAAATTAAACTTAAAGAATCGATCTATGGTACTGAATTGAAAATGTAAATAGAATTATGAAAATTATGTAATATGTCTCGTCCCATTGAAGTAATTGTCTTCCTAAATCGAAGCTCACATTTTCAGAACCACTGTCTAAATGATAATAAAGTTCCTAAAAAACCATCTTTTTACTTCAAGTTTAGGTTGCATTTGCTATAAAACTCTTTCTTTGTCCATATAACAGCGTAAAAATTGCTAGAAATCTGATTTTTTTGTATTTTTTTATAATAAAATAAAAATACAAAAGTTGAAAATATTCAAGTAAAAAAGTTATTATTATTCTGCCAGATGTAAAACTCCACTGATTAGTTGCAATTAACTTCATTTATACTTCTTGAATTCAGAAGAATATTTAGAATTGTATGTTTCGGTACATTTGTTCCATTTTGTTCTACAATTACAATTCCACTTTGAAACCTTAATTTCTATTACCTACCACTTTTGTTCTACAATTACAATTCCACTTTGAAACCTTAATTTCTATTACCTACCACTCCCTGACGCGAGACTTTTAACATAAATTGTTATTTGATCCTTAAAAAAAAAGAAAATACTTTTTGAGAGATAAATCACTGTTTTACTACTGGAGAGCAAATTGACATCTTAACGAATATGAATCTCAAACTAATGCTTGAAGCCACTAACAAATGGATAAAAATCATTTATGTCAGTAGAGTGATGAGAAATGTACATTCTGGTCCTGAAATTTACCACCCTAATTTTTAAAGCAATATTCAGTGAAAATCCCAGTGAAACAGAAGCGACATGAAATATTTTAATAAATTAATAAGTCACTGTTTTGCTACTGGAGAACAAATTGACATCTTAACGAATATGAATCTGAACCTAATGCTTGAAGCCACTAACAAATGGATAAAAAACATTTATGTCAGTAGAGTGATTAGAAATGTACATTCTGGTCCTGAAATTTACCACCCTAATTTTTAAAGCAATATTCAGTGAAAATCCCAGTGAAACAGAAGCGACATGAAATATTTTAATAAATTAATAAGTCACTGTTTTGCTACTGGAGAACAAATTGACATCTTAACGAATATGAATCTGAACCTAATGCTTGAAGCCACTAACAAATGGATAAAAAACATTTATGTCAGTAGAGTGATTAGAAATGTACATTATGGTCCTGAAATTTACCACCCTAATTTTTAAAGCATATTCAGTGAAAATCCCAGTGAAACAGAAGCGACATGAAATGTTTTAATAAATTAATAAGTCACTGTTTTGCTACTGGAGAGCAAATTGACATCTTAACGAATATGAATCTCAACGTAATGCTTGAAGCCACTAATAAATGGATAAAAAACATTTATGTCAGTAGAGTGATTAGAAATGTACATTCTGGTTCTGAAATTTACCACCCTAATTTTTAAAGCAATATTCAGTGAAAATCCCAGTGAAACAGAAGCGACATGAAATGTTTTAATAAATTAATAAGTCACTGTTTTGCTACTGGAGAGCAAATTGACATCTTAACGAATATGAATCTCAACGTAATGCTTGAAGCCACTAACAAATGGATAAAAAACATTTATGTCAGTAGAGTGATTAGAAATGTACATTCTGGTTCTGAAATTTACCACCCTAATTTTTAAAGCAATATTCAGTGAAAATCCCAGTGAAACAGAAGCGACATGAAATGTTTTAATAAATTGATGCTATGAATTTGGTTAAATTTATGGTTAAAGGAAACCAAAAACATTTAAAACTCTACTTCCAATAAAAAAAAATATAGTAATTAGTAATTCTTTAAGATTTATTATATTACAGTACAAGACAATAAACTTGAAAGCTTCCCCTTTCGAGAAAGAACTAAAAGTGTATTTATTTATTTATTACCTCCCAATGATTTACAATACAAATTTATGCAAGGAGAAAAACAAAGCGATGCAAACAACAAACTAACATTTATGCCTAATTCATTATTTTCAAAAAACAATGATATGAATTTACTTTATTAAACTCGGCCGAGTAGAATTTTATTTGATGTAACATTCTCGCCGAAAAAAAAACAAACAACGCTGAAGCCAAAAAAGTGAAGCTAATTTTATTGATGCATGAAACCATTTATAAAAGGGAAAGTTCTTGTCAAAAGTCATTTTGATCTTACCAAATATTTGCCATCTCTCGTCTCTGGGTAAAAATAATGCTTTATATAATTAGTTAAAGCACACATATCTTTCTTTTTCCTTTTAATACTACGCTGCTTTGACAGTTTCGAAAACACAGAGGTAAAATAACTTCGATATTTTAAAATTATAAAGTACATTAAGCAACAAGACATCGATGTTTCATGTTTATTCTCATTTATGGTTTGTTCATCGATTTATATAAAAAGGAAAAGTACTTTTTTGAACTGGTTCTGTGACATGTTTTACGCTCTATGACGACTTAAGCAAAATTGATTTCATTTATTGGGGAAAGTTTACTTGCAAAGAGAGGAAAAAAAATGCGTTGTCAGGGTTACAAAAAGAAAAATAAATTCGAAATTGAAAGCTAAAAAGTACATTAATAAATCAATACTGTAAAACATTATTGTCTAATGATTTGAATTTTGAAATCGGCATATATAACTTCGGAGTTGCATTTTATAAAGTTAAGTAGTAGCAAAGGACCTTTTTCTGTAAAATGACTTATTTTAAGAACGGAAAGAAAAAGAAATTTTAAAAATACGGCTTGTAACATTTACTTAAAGGTGGTTTGAGAAGATTTAAAAAAATAATAATACGAATATATATATATATATATATATATATATATATATATATATTATATATATATATATATATATATATATATATATATATATATATATATATATATATATATATATATATATATATATATATATATATATATATATATATATATATATATATATATATATATATATATATATATATATATATATATATATATATATATATATATATATATATATATATATATATATATATATATTATGCTGTGGTGTAGTACATTGCTGTTGTTATTTCAAAGTCATTTATAACCCAAAGTTGCTTTATATCGTCTTTAATTATAGTATAATACCACTGATCTATATTACAATGTTCAAATATATAACAAATGACAAGGTAATATGAAATATATATATATATATATATATATATATATATATATATATATATATATATATATATATATATATATATATATATATATATATATATATACAATTAAAAAGTAAAAGAAGCACTCCACTTGCTACGCCTAAAAAAAATTGCCAATGTCCAAGAGAACGCTGGATTCTTTTAAATCCTTCTTTCTACTCAGGTAACCCTATACTTTTTCCATTATCCTGTGCTGATGTGTTCATTGTTCCATTGTCTTTTTTAAAATGCGTCCTTTCCCGGCTCTGCCCAGAAGGACCGGGACTCCAACGATGGTCCTGAATCGCCTCCTGGAGACGAATCACAATTCTCCAAAACTTGGTGAAGTTTAAGTGCAATTATTTTCACTGCCACACCACATATTATATATATATATATATATATATATATATATATATATACACACACACACTCAGAACTGGCTATATGGTCACATTAATCACAACACTCTAAAATTATTATTATAAATGAATGCACTTACTTTGTATCCCAAAATGTCGAGAAAGTAGGGCACTTGGTCCCACCACACTTCTACTGTCTGTTCGGAGGTAGCCATCGCTTGCACATTAGTGGGAGCTGTCGGAACGTCTCCTGGTGTATGTGCTGTAACTGGACTGCTCCACGGTCCTGGGCCACGCATTGTATACGCTCTGACTCTATAGACGTATTCGGTGTTTTCATCTAGGGAACTAAACACAGAGACCAATTTAGATTTTAGATAATAGTAAGCAATATAAATTAGAATTATTAATTATTTTTGTTTAAGATTAATAATTCTAATTTAAATAGCAAAGAAATGATTAAGCTGTTGAAACGTTGCTAAGTTTTCAATTAAGTAAAAGGTACATGTTTTAATTATCAATAAAAACCACAAGTATAATCTACATTTAGCCTTAAAACTACAGTGTGGCGACTTTCTAACAAATTTAACAATTTATTACATAAAAGAGGAAGGGTCGGATTACAAACAATTCACAAACATCAACATTAGATAAAAACTCATTAACACTGACTGACAGACGCTTTTTCAATGGTTTGCTCAATGCATTTAAGTGAACTTTTCATTATGTGATGCATATGCTGAAATAATATTTGCAGCAGATAAAATGAGTTATAAAATCATGCTTGAAGCAGTTTTCGTAGTGAGGGTCACCTGTGACTCCCAAGGCGCGGTAGGCAGTTGTTACGATTGCCCTTTTTTTCAAACAATCATGCTTCGATTGCTAAGTGATTACTCTCATGTTTTAGTATTTAAAGAGCTAAGAAGAACTAGAGCAAAGGTTTTGACTAAAAAAGTGGTGACATATTGTTCCGATTGCGTTGATTCATCTTTTCTTTGCCTTGAATGTTTTCCCTTGAATGTTTTCCCTTGATGAATTTCCCTTGAATGAACGCAATATACATTGATAAAATGCATATTTTTCATGTACTAATAAAATTATTTTTATATGTTCTATATTGCATTAATTTCTTCAAACCATTAAAATAACAATGGTCTCATTGAAAAAATTTATCAGTATCCATATTTATTATAATTATGTACTTTTATTATTTGCTGTGTCGCCGGTTACCGGTGACCGACAGTCAATGCGTTAAAAATGCTAATAAATGTGAAAACTTTACTAAAATCATAAATGCTAAAAATTTATAAACGATAATAACACTAGTTCAATTCACCTATACAATTGGATGTCTCCATCGACCTGTTGAAAAACTACCAATTCAAAACTAATATCAGCTAGTTTAATTTTTATCATAACTAATGATATAACATGTATGAAACAGGATCCTTTCCTTGGTGAAAGTAGAATTGTAAATAATAAAAGATTACGTCTTTCTAATAACTTTGAATTGTAACATATTTTATTTACTTTGAAATTCCTCCCTTATTACAATATTTATTATTTTAATAATAGCGCGCAAGATATTTTTCATTAGAATTAAATTAGAAAAGGGTGGTAACATAAAGCAATATATTTAAGTATAAAATAATATGAGACTTGACTCGCTATTGGTGTAAATCAACAATAAAGTTTCAAATTTTTTAGTTTGCTGCAAACAAATTGAGGATGTGAATTCTCGTCAATTAATTTCACCCATGCTGAAAGATATTATTCCAAACATCAGATTTTAACAAAGTATATTTACCTGTACACTTGTCTAGTGATAGAGACATTATGTTCTGGTCTAGACTCTGTTGATTTGTGAAATAAAACACCATATGATATGATATGTCCATTGCGATATTGAGGTATCGGTGGGTCCCAGCTGATCACAACTGTTGTTGGGCTTTGCAAGTTGTGACTCAAATTTTGAGGGGGAGCAGTAGGTACTGAAAAAAAAGGGAGCTGTTAAGATAACAGATAACATGGAACAATTTTTAAGGTAATAAAATTCCATATAGATCTCGATGTAATTTTTATAAGTCAATAAGAATCTTTTAACCCTTTCGTGGGCCGTGGGAAGATTACTCCTCACCTACACGATCTTACAAAATACACCTGTGAGAAGCGCAAAACCTATTCTAATATATTGGTCTTGCTATTGGAATGACGGGAAGACTAATTCCCGCTTCGGTTTTTCGCTTTCATCAATTGTTCGATCTATTGAATAAAATTAGCAGTTCTGCTTTGAAAGTTTGGAAACGTGGAGAGAGAAATAAATGGCCCACGAAAGGGTTAATAGGTGGTTTATTTTTACAGTGCAAAAATAATTCCTGAAAACTAATAACTAATTCCTACAGATTATTAAGCCGTTGTGCAAGATCGATAAGCCATTACTATAGGTCAATAAGTAATGTTACTAAACTCTAAATAAGTTGACCAAAGTAAAACTTGTGTACTAAACTATTTTTGTTCAATTTTGAGATTTTAAAAGTGAAAGTTTCGATACTTTTTTAATTAAACAGGAAATAAAACTATTAATTCAAATTTTGAAATAAAGAACTTGAAGCATTACACAATGTTAAGCAACATAGAACTTATACAAAATACACTTGGGAAAAACAGGGTTAGAGTAAAACTAATACACTATAGAAAATTATCAAGTTTAGAAAACTTAAGTTGCTACCATATTGCAGTCGTGATATGTCACAGGCGGTATACTCGTCATAATGTCGCCAAAAGTCGTCGTTATAACACAAAAGAGAGTGAAATTTATGGTAACAAATTTCCATCTCTTTTGTGTTGGACCATAACAAATTAAAGTTTTCTATCCAAATAAACGACTCAGAAAAAAGTCGCCGTAATATAAACGGAACTGTAAAAAACAACTCTTTCTTTCACTGTTTCTCTTTGCAAAAATTGTTATTATTTCTACTTATATTTTATGCTTGTGATGTTATATGGCTTTAAATATTTAGCATTTGATTTGATCTTCGGAGACTACAGCCTTAGTACTTCTGTTTTTGGCTGTCTATTATTTCTAATAAAAGCCTTATTAACTTTAAAATTGTAGTATCGTGTAAATGAAAACATGTATTAAAAATCTGTATTTTCTTCAATATTTATTTTGTAAGAGCCTGCTTAATTTAAGCGATAAATATGCATTTAACAGTGATGTTTTAAATTTAATTGTCAATGCTTGCTGTAAATTAAAATTAAAAATATCTTTAAAGACAGCGAAGTGTTATTCACACAATATAATATATGTCAAACTCCAATATACACTAAATCAAAATAGAAAATTAAGAATTGTTATAATCTGAATAAATAGTAATTAAACCAAGTATATTAAATAACTATCGAGTAAATTTTATTAATATATCATTATAAACTTCACATGAATCAATATATGAATTTAAGATAAACAAAATTCACATAAGTCGGCTGTGATATATCTCGATCGCAATATAATAGTATCTTTAAAAACACGATATTTTCAGTTTAATATTTTATTTCGTATCATCTATGTCTTCTACAGTGTTTCTAAGTGTTATCTATTTTTTTACTTTTAAAGTATAAAATTGAATAGAAGAAGAATAGAATGGAAAAAAGCAAGAATTGTCTTTAAATGACTGTAGATTTTGGAATAAAAAGATACTTTAGTTAAAGCGTCCCCAACAGTAAAACTAATTATGCTTTATTTTGATGAAAATCTCAGCTAAAGCAATAAAAATTCCAAATTTAAGTACTTTTTTCAAAAGACTATTAGCTTTCAAAATTTTAATGTGCTCTGAAACCTCCAAGGATATTAAAAGACAACGGTAACGATGTTATAATACCTATACAACACGCATAAAAATGTTTAAAGTAAAAATCAAGAACCGTAAAATTGTTTGATTTATAGGCGAAAACTTGACTCGATCACGAATGAATGCTATGAATAACTATAGAAATACTAGTGGGAATCAAAAGTTGAGATCCACCCATTTTGATACGGCTTAAAAGAAAGATGAAAAAGACAGATTGTTATGATTTATTGTTCTAACAGTTTCGAATAATGGAGAATAAATTAAATAAATTGTGCAAATCTAAATGAGTCATTGGAATATTAAAGAAGAAATGTATTATTACACATTAAACCAAGGGAAGAAAAACTTTCAGTCTTATCTTATAAAATGAAAAAAACACCAGGAAAATTCCTTCTTTGACTTAGTAACTATTTACTCGTAAAGTAACTGGTATGATGTTGTTAACTTTGTACATCCAAAGAACGCCTAAAGCTGCATACAAATAATCTAAATGCGTTGACGGTAGTATTTAACATTTTCATTCCTTGAAATTTAAATACAAATCTACGTTATTTCAGTGACAAAATACTAATTAGTGTGGCGCTTTAGTTAGATGTAGTTATGCTTATTGTTCTCTAGAAGAAAAACGTTGGCTTTATTAGGATGTAGAAAATTAACTACATCGCACCAATAACTATTATCGTTTAGTTTTGTTTATGTTTTTATTCTTCCTTTACAAAACAAATAAATTTACTTTGCAAGCATATAAACACTATCACATAAATAGTATGACTTTTAGGTACCTTTATTCGCTATTTTATATAATTAAATAAAATTGCACTTTGTTCGAGAATAAGGATAAGGAATAGAAGGCAAACCAGAA
>CM063504.1:51473718-51483718 GCA_032207245.1 Pardosa pseudoannulata | reverse complement strand
TATATATACATATATATATATATATATATACATATATATATATATATATATATATATATATACATATATATATATATATATATATATACATATACATATATATATATTATATATATATATATATATATATATATACATATATATATACATATATATATTTATATATATATATTATATATACATATACATATATATATATATATATATATATATATATATATATATATATATATATATATATATATATATATATATATATATATATATATATATATATATATATATATACATACATATATATTATATATACATACATACATATATATATATATATATATATATATATATATACATGCATACATACATATATACAGGGTGTACCTTGACGACCGCAAAAACTCTGCACAGCTAGATTCCTCGTTGGGAGTACACAAAAACTGTCCAAAGAAGGAAAGAAGATAACCGTCTCTTTCGCTTTACCCATAGCAAGAAAAAACAATCTTTGCACGTAAATGAGTTTTTTAAAAATTTATATATTACTTGTCTTGGCACTGTTACATATGCAGCATAATTAAAGAAAATACACAGATCTGTGTTATATAAATGCATTTATCTGCAGAAAAAAACCACTTTCATTTGATCCAAAATAATTATTACCTCAGGTATTTCCATAGCACGAAAAAAAATGCTTTATACCGAAATGAGTTTCTTTCTCTTTTCAAAAAAATTATAAATCACTCAACTTGTCACGAATTTCAAGTACATTTCCGATTTCTACTTACCCAAATTTCGAACTGAGGTAGTGTGATCGAGGGGGTTGATTTCCATTTCTTCCATGTGAGCACTGGCATCCGTTCTGCCGTACCTTAGCCTGTAGCTGAGCAGTTGACCATAAGTGTGGGCGGGTCTCGACCACTGCACCTGCACGACTAAATTAGGTTCCTCTTGTGACAGCTGAAGATTCATTTCTGGTCTCGTTGGTACTAAAGGAGGAAAAGTAAAATCTCAGATATAATCGGCCAAACTTTGAGCTATAGAGAAAATCATGGATACGTTTCTTCGTATCACATGTCTTTTCTACATTTTACGTTAAATACATCACAAGTAAATATTAAAAAATACATACATTTTACAAACATTTATTATGATTTTTCATTAAACTTCACTTGCAGTTTTTAACAAATATTGTGCTTTCAATATATATATATATATATATATATATATATATATATATATATATATATATATATATATATATATACATATGACATGTTCCGAGTGGTTAAGGCATAGAAGATATATTTAATTTCCTATAAAAACTTCTTTATTGTAATCCTTCTGTCTATGGCTATGCCATTTAGATATCTTTTGTTTACATTTTGAGACGACCAGCCTGAAGGATGTTACCAGCCCAATTTCCTGCATAGAACTGAGTTTTTGGCGCTGCTAATTAAACAAATTCCTATTGTCTACTTCCGCTTGAGCTTCTTTACTATGTATAGTTCCGCTCAAGGGTGTGTCTTTCTCCTGTTAAGTTATCGTTGATGAGTTCCAACTATTTTTAATTATAACTCGCTTAATTCTTAACTCCTAGTTTTAAACCTGACGTACACACACATGTATATATATATATATATATATATATGTATATATATATATATATATATATATATATATATATATATATATATATATATATATATATATATATATATATATATATATATATATATATAATATATATATATATATATATATATATATATATATATATATATATATATATATATATATATATATATATATATATATATATATATATATATATATATATATATATATATATATATATATATATATATATATATATATATATATATATATATATATGTGTGTGTGTGTGTGTGTATGTATGTGTGTGTGTGTGTGTGTGTGTGTGTGTTTACAGAACTATATTTCTTTGAAATATTGAATGAGAAACTATAATTTTTAAATTACTGCCATCGAATAATATAAATTTATGTATTTTAATTTAGTTTTGACTTTATTTTTACCTTTATTTTTTAATTCTGTGTAAATGAAATATGGTTAATATATATGTGACAAAATTATCCAGGCTTTTTATCTTGCAGTTTAAACCTCGACGAATTAATAAGGCAGTTATATTAAAGAATGTTAGGACAAAAACATTCTCTTATTAATGATATTTTACTAGAAAATTTTTTATTACTTTACTCATTTTACCTATCCCAAAGAGAAAGATAGACATCTGATTTATAAATAAAACAGAGCTTGAACTATTATTTTTTGTGATTTAATATTAATTACTACTCGATTAAGATCATAAAGATGCTTTAAATTTCCTTAAAGATTTTTCTGTAAGATTTCATTGTGTCAGATGTGTTAAGAAAATTTTGCAACACGATATAGTGCTGTTGCTTCAAATCTAGCAATTAATATTTTATTTCTTCCTAATAGTAAGAAATTATTTTTTGATTACCTCCTCCATGAGTCTTGACGGTTACAGCTCTACTTCGAGTTCCATCCCCTTTTCTGGTGACTGCAGCAACTTGAACAGAATAGGCCGTGTCGGGCTGAAGTCCAGAAACATTGTATTCTTCTGCCTCCTCACTGGCAACATCATAGCGAAGGGGTTCGTTAACAAGGTCCCCTTCTTTATTCATCTCTTGGATATGTACTTGGTAACCTCTGATCAAACCGTTACGATCTCTGTTAGCTGGCGGCCGCCATCTGACGTGTACTGTGGTACTATTGAGTGGTTTTGCGTCAACATCTAAAGGCATTCCCGGAACTGAAAGTAGGCAAGGATATAATGTATAAACGCATGAAACAATTCAGTAGTAGGCTCTATCACAATTTTTGAGGAATATTAATACACGTAGTTGTTGTTTCCATTTCAGTATGTTGGACAGCTCTAGGAATAAAACTTCATCCCTAAAAGAGGCTATGCAACAGATTATGGAAAATTGATTTGAAATTAGGAATACATCATGGATCTATAAACATATCAGATTTTTCAGGGATAGTCTCTAAAAGAAATATTAGCACATGTAGTTGCTATTTGCTTTTCCAGCATATTTGGTAGATTTCGTATGCACGTCTTATAAAGGGCGCGTATTATTCATTAAGTTAAAGCAAACGAAAGTAAAAAAATATATTTCAAATGTTGAATACATCAAAATATTTACTTTGGTCCTTACACGAATACAGATTGCAGAAGAAAGGCTCTCATTTGGTTGATACAAAATTTAGACCGACTGAAATCACAGGAGGAAATTTATACTAGTAATTCTAGTAGAGTATATAAGATGTGGCTGAGAAAAAATATTACGAAAAGGTAAATGAAAAATGATAAAACCAAACAAATGCAAATAATGGAGTACCGTAATATGATTAATATGGTACATTACAGTATATACAGTAATATGATTCCCTAAGTTGCAATGAGCCTTATTTTAAGTACCATAAAGTACTCGCAGGTAACTGCAGCCTGAAATAACATCTGTAGTTAACCCATTAATTGCAAGAATAAAAAAGTATTTTTCTCACATAAAGTTTCATTTGTGCATGTAAACAAACATAGACCATTAAAATTTGTAAAATAGAATATAAAATTTGATTTTAATGTTTTAAAAATCAGTCTTCACCAAGGGATCACGGTACATACTTGCAAATAATTGCATACGGTTTATATGAGTGTCATGGAATAACACTTTCAACATGTTCCCAACAGAACACTTTACAGATTATTTATGGATATTTTGTCCCCATTTTTTATTTATTTTTTTTATAAAACTTTTATTCATCCTATTATACCGATCTGTTCCGGTCACAAGTTTATTTCTTTCTTTGATATTTTTCATCATATGAAAAATCTTGTGAAAAAATTACTGAATTAAAAGCTAAGTTTCTCTGGTTCTCTCGTTAATATCTGACTAAATATGACAGACATTTCTAAGCCATGCGTACCACTTTCTGGATTGCTATTTATGTGACTGTCAAAGGTTTCAGAATTATAGGAATCCTGTCTCATCATAACATATTGCCGATTTCCTGGTTGGAGAGCAGATAGTAAATTATTTTATAGTACAACAATTGTGGATCACAAACGGGGATCACTGTATGTTTTGGATTTATCAAGTTATGAAGTAAGAAATTTTCCTAATTCTGATGTCATGTCATTCAGAACACATATAAATGTAACCTCTATAAGAAAAAAATTAACTCATTTCAATATAAATCATATTGGATTCATATATCATATTGGATATTTACTTACCAAAGTACACAAATGTAAAAAAGGTGTTAGTTTGAGAAAAAAGTCAGATATAGATGGATATATTTAAATCCCACAAAAAATGTAACAATACATTAAAAGAATACTATGAACACATAACTTTAAAAATAAACAATAAGTCAGAAATTAGAGAGGAACAATTTTAAACATTAATGATACTCAAATGGGTACTAATGCACGGAATCTGCTAACCTATCACGTGTGTTTAAGTATTATACCACTGTGAATATACGCAAAAGCTTCATAACAGCCCTCTGATATATTTTCTTTCTTTCTTTCTTTTCTTTTTCCCTTGCGCTATATCTATATAATTTTTATTTTATCAATGTTAGATTTCATTCTCAGGAAATCCAAAATACTTATAATATTAGTATAAAACTTAAGTCCTGAATTTATTTACCGCTGTATAAAATTAATAATTTTAGAGGTAGAAATGTTTTTGAATTATATTTCTTGATTTTATTCAACCAGTCAAGTTTTATATTTTAACGAAAATAGGAAACTAAACATTCCTTACCATATTATTCAAGAATAAAAAATAAGGATAAAATACAAAAATTAATGATGCAAACAAATTGAAGTGATTTAGTTGGACAAAAAAGAAAAAAATAGCTTAGAAAATATCGAAATGTTCAGTTAAAAATCTTAAATTATGTAACAAAATACTTAAAATTTCAATAAACAAAGAAAACATTTATGTTATAGAATGCTCAAAGTTTCAGAATTATTGAGAACAAATTATGCTCTAGCATCAAAGAATGTATTAGAAATAAGAAAACAAAAAATTTAGTGATATTTCATGTGCTTAAATCACTTCAGATAATAAATTTTGAAAGACAAACGATGCCACTTTTAAGCAGTGTTTTGAAAATGAATGCTGGTAAGTTATTTTAGTTTAGTCCATAGCTACGCAGAGCTATATTTCTTTTGATCAGTTTTCTGATGTAAATAATTTTTGTCATGCTGAAGGATGATACAAATTATTTCATTGATGGATAACACGTTCTTTAAATTGGAAAAGAGAAGATTCGTAAGAAAAGAAATTTAGACATTTTTCCAAGAACATTTTACATAGATTGAATAACAAATAAAATTAAGAGTGACAAAAACCACGACAAGAAAACAAATAATTGATGATCTCTCGCTAATAACTCGTGGTAAAGTAACTGAATTTCTCATATTTTAAACACGAAAAACTGAAAATAAAAAAACTATACTGAAATTAATTTTTTTGTAATTATATTTTAAACTACACTTTCCTCCAATAATGCAAAATATTTGTATAAAGTTATATATAACTTATTATTAGCAATAACTTTTGATAGTCATATTTTCAGATTTGTCTTCAGGAAAATAAAAAAAATATCTTAGAGCATTCACTTTGAAAAGGAAAAAAAAGTAAGTAAGATTAAAAAAGCAACTAATGTAGATTCCAGTTATATATAAATGCATACATACAGACACACATGTATATATGTATGTGTATATATTCCTCAGATTCGTTGTACCAAAGAATTAAATGGTAGAACAGATCACTGTTAAATGAAACGAATAAAATAATATATTATTTCTTTATTGTATCCTTATTATTTCTACTAAATATTTTACTGAGGAAAGGACTGTACAACCACGCCGGCAAGTCTTCTAGAATTATATGTGCTTTTCTTGGTTGAACACATTATTACCTTTACTGATATCTTTTTAAAAAATATGTAGCTAAATAATTCATTTATATCCACTGAACAAGGAGAGTGCAATTTTCAATCCTTTGCCTGTCTTCTACATCGCATATGATACATACTTCAAATGCTTTGTGCAATTGTATATCACAGGGGATACACAATTAACAACATTTTAAACAGAAATTAATTTGATGCAGCATCTTAAATTCAGTTACATATTTTAGTTAGATGCGTGAAATTTAAGGCTTCAAATATAAGGTACACCATATGATTATTTTTCACATGGGCAGCCAAAGTGTTAAGCAATTTAATTAATCTAATATGTGTGTTACATGAAAATTTTAATTATTGATTGTAAATGAATTATAACTGAAATATCTTTCTAAGCTGCTCTTCAATTTCAGCAAAAGCCGAACGATGGCCGAATGGTTAGGGTGCTGGTCTTCGGATCCGGAGTTCGTGGGTTCGAATCCCACTATGGCATGGATGTTCGTAGCCGTTCGGAATGGGCTTTAAGCAGTAGATGCCGGTTTCATTAGCCCTCGTGTTGAAAAAGGTAGACCGTAGCACTCCAAAACCAAACCAAACGAAATCAAATTCAGTAAATTTATAATTTTTGATTTCAGGAAAAAAATTACAAGAACTTATGAAACTATTATTGGATTATAGTTTCATCAATAAAAAAATAAGAAAGTATTATAGTTGGGAAAGATTTGACCTTGATTAATTTGAACAACTTACCTGCTTCATCAGTTTTTAATAATATAGCTTCTGACAAAGGACCTTCCCCTTTAGCTGTTCCAGCAAGAACCCATATTCGATACTCAGTCCAAGTTTTGAGCTTATCTATAAGCACTTGATGTTTGTCCCCATCAACTGTTACAACCGTTGCCATTGATGGATCAGAAGGTTTGCTTGACTCCAAGTATAATACTTTGTAAAAAGTAATTATTCCGTTCCTTGTATTTTCTGGAGGCGGTTCCCAAGATATTCGAAGTGAGCGAGAACTAAGTACTACACCTGTGACTTCTAAAGGAGGGGCACTGGGGGCTAAATTTCGAAAAGCAACACAAAATGGCAAATGAAATAATGAAAAACTTAACATAAATATAAAGGAACTATCATTCTTTCGCAGTTTGATAATTGTGCGTAGGCTGTATTTTTAAATTAGCTGTTGCCAATACCAAGTTACTAGAAATTAAATCAAAATAAAAGACAATAATTATAAAAATTATAAGCTATCTTTTAAGGTCTAAAGTTGCACTAAATATTTAAATGTATTGCACGTTAGAATTCTTTATTCCTAAATCTTTTTATAAAAGCTAGCATAAATATGTTTTTTGCTTTTTTCTAAGTTACAGTCAAATAAAAATGAAGATAAAAGCGATCTACTTAGTTTAATGATTGATAATTTCTAAATGCAACTGAAAGAACTTTTAACAAAAGCTAAACGTGGGTGGAACAGTAATGAATAGACGTCTATCACGATATTTGACGCTTAAAAGGAAATGTATGTAGTGTAAGGATCAGTCAATATGAAGTTTTTATCATAAGATAAATCGAATTGTAATAAATAATTTTAATTTCTCGGGTTTATTATAGATATTGGTTCTAATGTAAGCATTTTTAAAATGCAGAAAACGTATGCCGATTTAAAATATTTACCAAGTTAGTGATGTTAAAATGCATTTTTATTAAGATAAAATATCTTCATGATTTCTTCCTCTTAAAGACAGTTTATTACTTTACTATTAGAAAGTAAACGCCATGATAGTTTCCCTTAATAATTCCGAAAGACTTTGATAGTTCCTTAAAAATGAATAAAAACAAATGAAGCAAAAAATATAATCAAGCAAAGAAATATCATAAAGTAATATAACGAAAATAAATTGAACATACTAAAACAAACAAAAAATAACTATGCAGAAAAGGTAGCTGTTTTTAATGTTGACTTCTTTTGTGTAGGTTTTAATGATCAGCGATGTCTCTTATTATTTTTGAAATTTTTGTATTTAAAAGTTCACAGCCAGTGCTATTTGGAAGTCTGTTTCGTATTTATTTGGAACGCATCAACTCTAAAATTAATTAATTTTATGTAATATTTTATATTCAAAGCAAACTTACTGTAAAAAAATATTAAATGGAATTTTTAAAACTATATTACTGGTATATTCGGATAATATTCCACCTGAGAGAAAATTATTTTTATTTTTATTAAGGTACGTGTCTAACTTCGAAGCAATTTTAATAAAACATTTAAAAAAATTAAATTTTAATAAAAAATCTATGCTATCAATTAAAACTATGAATTAAAATAAAATTTTAGTGAAAGGTTAATTAATTTTCAAAGTATTAGTAATTATTAGTAATATTTCAATGAAGTTTCCATCTACGCCAAACCTCCTACAACAAATTCTAATGAATATATTTTGCTAAAAGTTATACAGCTTACTAATGAATTAATATTTGTCTGTGTCGTGAAATTATTAACTATTTTAAGAAATTTATTGAAATGTTCTTAATTTTGTACAAAACAATTTTTCCTAAAAAAACCCCTATCATATATTTTTAAAAAGATTATTAAATTAAATAAGTAAAAGAATGAAATTTAAGCTCCCAACATAGATGGCAATTGATAACAAAAGTTGGTAAAACTCAATTTCAATGCCTTAAAAACAGTTTAAGAAAGGATATTCGTTACAAATAAAAATACAAAAACTTCTTAAAAAAATAATTTTTCAGAAGGTTTATTAAAAAATATTAATACAGCTACAAAAGCATATGCAAATTAAAAGATGCTAATGAAAGAGTAAAAAATAAATAATGATGAAATAAGAATCTATGATTAAAAAGTTTGGACATACTATTGTTTGAGGTTATGAAAATAGTTATTGTAACTAATAATTTACATCTCTACAACATCATTCATCGTCTCATCTGGAATTCGAATTTTCATTCCTTGTTATATTACTTATACTGTTACTTGTTCCCAAGTTAAAAAATTAAGAACTTTTAGACATCTAAATGCATGACCTAAAAATAAATAAAAATTTTACGGTGTAGTCTAAACACGAATGCTAAATCCCTAATTGCAGGATACTAATGACATTTCATTCTTAATGTCAAAGACAAAATTCTAAAAAATGATGGGAAATTGAATCACTCCTTTCCGCACTCTGTAGAATCGTCTTTAGATTGCATTTATTTTGCTTGGTTCTTTTATACAATGAAGAAGCACTGTTATACCTTAAACCTAATTTTCTTCCACTTAAAAAAAAAAGATTATCTGATTCATTATTTTAATAGTATAGGTTGTTAAGTGATTGCTTATAACTTTATTACAACTTTTATATTTCTGAGCATTTAGGGATTGAAATTCAATTACGATCATGGTACAAACAATGCCATTATGTACGTTGGAACTAAATTATTGGTTTGCTTTTTAATTTTTAACTCATTAATGCACATGTGCGGTATAATCTAACAGGAAATTAAGGTACTTAAAAAATTCAGATATAGCTACAAGAAATTTCAACTACAAAAAAATTAACAATAATTATGATATGTACCACAGTTTTATAACCAATAATGATAATTACAAAACAGGAACAAGAAAAAAAAGAAATATTAGTTATAAAAAATTGAAGCGCTTGCACTAATAACTGATTTTTATCTTCATAAAAAGAAAAGAAAGTCTAACATAAAAGGTGTTGAACCTTGGACCTAAGCTGCTGTAAATCTAAGAATTTGGTTCAAGGTAGAACGATAGATTATCCTAACATTTATTATTTATAATCCTCTGGAGGTAAAGTATATGCCACGAATGCAGGATTAATACATTTGTAAATATTATCAGATTTACTGATAAAAATCATTGGGGGTTTGAACAATATTGAGTTCACCTGAGAAGTATAAAGGAAAATCAAAATACTTACTATATCAAACGAAGTTTCTTACAGTGCAATACCAACCACACTTTATACATAAACCTTCCTTATTT
>CM063504.1:51411218-51468718 GCA_032207245.1 Pardosa pseudoannulata | reverse complement strand
AAATAAATTGTACTTTATTAAATGTCGGAAACCCCATGATAGTACAATAAAAATCTTACATTGATAATAGTAATAAAACACATTTAACTCTCCCAAAACCTTAAAAAAGTTTACAACTCTAGACTAGTAATTAGAAACACAGCAAACATTGCATAATGATGAGATGGGGGAATATTGTAGTAAACGAAAGAGCGACGGAAAAATGATCTTGAACGTTCTTTGCAGGACGTTCCGGCATTTGTCTTATCACCCGATACATCCATCCATCCATCAGCGTTCGACCTAGTTCGTCTAAAAATGCTCCTTCCTCATTTCCTTTTTCACGTTTCCACATGTATACTTCGTATATCCTTCCGTATTAGTCTCTGAAGAACTGCTTGTTTACTTTTCATTCTATAGTATAATAAACTCACTCGCAAATCCTGACATCCAGTGGGATCACTGTTCACAAAAGCATTTCTAAACCTTGTATTTTTATGGGATTTTGGATCGTTCTTGGGTCTTCTACACCTATCCCTTTTTGTTTTTTATCTATTTCTTATTTATTCTAAATTTTCTAAATTTACTAAATTATTATTTTTTTTTTTGTAATTAAAAAGTTTCATGTTTATGAAAGGTAATATATTTTGATTCATGACTAAAAATGTACCACAGTTTTTAGACTTATTAAATAACGTAACTAAATGTTTATATGCAAAAATAAGAATATATATATACATATATATATACATATACATATACATATATATATATACATATACATATATATACATATATATATATATATACATATATATATACACACACACATATATATACATACATATACACACATACATATATATATATATATATATATATATATATATAATTGTAAAGTTTGTATTTCTCTACTATATCACTAACTAGCATATAGCCCGTCATATGACGGGATGGGTAGAATTTTAATTTTCCAGAATTGTAAAGTACCTTATGAGGCAGGTAAAATATGGTTTGTTTTTTGGCTGAGAATTATCTTGCAACAAAAAATAATCGATGATTAAATTTAAAATTATCGCACATATACCTAATCTATTATTTAAGCCAAATTTAAAAGAAAATTAATTAAGTAATGCCTAAGTTCAGTGATAAAACAGGTGAAAATAATGCAGACGATATTTAAATAATTTAAAATAAGAAATGATTAAATTATATGGTTAAACGAATGACATCATAATGCCAGAAAAAGATGTGGTTTTTACCTATTTATTATGTGATAAATTGATAAATTTAATCGTCTGCTCTTAACTGGGAAAAATAGTGCTTGAAATAATGGTATTAAACGATCGAAAAGGGGGGAAGGGGTGTATTTCGAGCGTTTTAAAGACGACAGTATTTTTTTCTGTGATATGAAGCATATTTATACCAATTTATTTTAGAATCGGATTGATAGTTTAGGAGAAGATAAACTTTACTCGCTTTGAATTTTGCTAACCCTAACTCATCAAGAATCCAGTATGGATGCCTCTATCCATTCCAGGTTCAACCGCTTTATAAATTCGAGGACAGAAGGACAGATAATTTATGCTATTATTATATAGGGTATAAGTTCGTTTACATTTTTGTTAATTTATTGTCTAATAAAGTGTGGTAGAAGTAGTTTTCCCCACTAGCCCTTGACTTCGGCTACTACAAACCTTCTGGTTGGTAACCAGTGTGGGTCCGTTTAGTCTCTTCAGTCCTCTACACTCTTGTAAGTTTTAGCACTGCTAGTAAATCACCGTGTGAATATAGATGTTTGAAACAAGCCTTCATACGATCTAAATAAATGACTCAAACACTCAAATGATAAAGACTGTTACACGAAACTAAATGAGGGAATACAACAAGTTTATATTCATACGTATACACAAATATGGAAGTACTAGTATTTTTCTTATCATTATTCCAAACTTTACGCTTTGTATATGCAGTCAAGAAAAATTGTATTATACACAAAAGACTAAAAAATATAACATAAAAAATGCTTCTATTTAATGCTGAAAATTTGCGAGTAAAACTGTGTTTGAACTCAATTCGGAAGAAGCGTCAAATTAACTCTCAATAAACAAATAAACTTTTGATAAGATTAGAAAAAAATTAAGAAGAAAAATTCGTCTTATAAACTGAAAACAAAAATCAGAGAGATTTTAAATCTCTGATATTCCTAAAGATGCTTTCAGTTGAAGTAATAATCTTTCGGCTGCTGAAAAAAAATCGATATTTTCATTAATCTGGGTATACCGTTAAGGCAATTGTAAAAATCCAATTAAAAAAAAATTGGGAATAAGTTTTCTAATTTGATCAACGTTATGCATTAAATTCTTATAAAACTAATCCTCTGGGATTTACAACGGTGTTGCACATTTTATGTGAATAATATTTATTAGATATCAGCTGCTTATGATTTTTCAGTAATGATTTCTTAAAAATATTTTCTTATCATCATTCTAAATTTTGCGCTTTGTTTATACAGCCAAGAGATATTATATTATACACAAAAGACAAAAAAATATAACAAAAAAAAATGCTTCTATTTAATGCTGAAAATTTGCGAGTAAAACTATGTTTGAACTCAATTCGGAAGAAGCGTCAAATTAACTCTCAATAAACAAATAAATATTTGATAAGATTAGAAAAAAAGGAAGAAAAAAAATTCGTCTTAAAACTGAAAACAAAAATCAGAGAGATTTTAAATCTCTGATATTCCTAAAGATACTTTCATCTGAAGTAATAATCTTTCGGCTGCTGAAAAAATCGATATTTTCATTAATCTGGGTATACCGTTAAGGCAATTGTAAAAATCCAATTTAAAAAAAATGCGAGTAAGTTTTCTAATTTGATCAACGTTAGGCATTAAATTCTTATAATACTAATCCTCTGGGATTTACAACGGTGTTGCACATTTTATGTGAATAATATTTATTAGATATCATTCTGCTTAGGATTTTTCAGTAATGATTTCTTGAAATAATTATAATAATTAAGTTTATAGTTAAAATGATATGAAAATTTATTTATTCATTCTGACATTTTATAAATTCTGAAATCGTATTGTTCGTTTACTAAATTTCACTTTTATATTAGGAAATTTGGATTAACAAACACATTCTTTTTTAAAAAATTCTTTAAATTATTAAGAATTAGAACTGAATAATTTTATTGTGTGTAGAGTTTAAATTAGAAATTGTCAAAAGGAACCTTTTACTATTCTCCTAATAAAAGTTCTCTATCACGCAAAAGTATAATCTGCTTAATATTTTAATATCTTAATAACTTTTAGTTATGTTTTGGAAATAGGTGTTGAATTCTATTATCTTTAATTCTTAGTAGCAATATACATTATTTGAAATATATTGTATCATATTGACTCATATTTTATAAAAGTAGATACATTTAAATATTGTTTTAATATAATTCAAGTGAAATCAGATTAAGCAACAAATCACTGCTTCTGAGAAATTAATATTTTTAATACGACCTAATCCATTGAAGTATTATATCAGTGAAATATTCTGAAAAATCTGTAGTTAAAAGGCATCTGAAACTATTGATTATGTGTATATATGTGTGTATATATGCTTGTAAATGTATCTATGTGTATAAATATGTATATTTATCTGTAACCAGCTGGCGGTACGATGGCCGAATGGCTAGGGAGCTGATCATCAGTGCCGGTATTCGTAGGTTCGAATCTTACTGTGACAAGGATGTTTGGAATCGGCTTCAAGCTGTAGGTCCCGGAATCATTAGCCCTCGTTTTTCAAACGAGTAAATTGTAGTGCTTCAAACCAACCAACCTGTAATTCGTTTCATATTCAGTGAGTGTTCAAACAATTAGGAACACTACTTGCGTTTTTGTATTTGAGTGGTGTGGTTTGGTGTGGAGTGCTACGGTCTACATTTTGCAACACGAGTGCTAATGAGACCGGGACCTACAGCTTAAAAGGCTACGACCATCCATGCCATACTGGGATTCGAACCCACGAACTCCGGTTCCGAAGGCCAGCACCCTAACCAATCGGCCATCGTTCTTGTATTTGAGTGAAAAAGTTGTTAGTGAGAAAACTAATTTTTATTCCTGTTTTTTAAATTTAGTATTACTACTGGTATCTTTAAAATTGTTTTCAACAGATGGCATCACTTGTGTTCGGCTCATAAGTTTAAATAAGTTGCTTCTGTTTTGGTGATCATTAGTTAAAAACTTAATGTAGTGAGGAATATATGATCACCTTGGAATCTTTTTACTCAATATATGCTTGTCTGAAACAACCAAAACAAAGAAAGTTTATTTTTGGTGTACTTTTGCACCGCTTTATGAGGGATTTTTAATCTGTAAACTATACTTATATATGATAAAAAACTATAAGACCTAAAACACTGAAATCTGATGAAATGTATTTCAAGTAAATAATATATTTTAATTAATTATCCGAATTGCTATATCAAAAATATGTTAATAAAATGGAATGAAAAAAATTATTAGAAAGATAGGACCAAACTAATGGATCAACAATATTTTGTGTACATTACTCAATATATTTTACCTAAATTAAATAGTTAAAATGCCACATTAATAAAATGTAGTATTGTAATGGACGTAGAAATGCAATAAAATCTGAGAAGTAATATATTATATATAAATATTTTATATAATTTAACTCTTTAAGTTAAATTATTGTCATATAAATGAAAAAAAATGAAATATATATATATATATATATATATATATATATATATATATATATATATATATACATATATATATATATATATATATATATATATATATACATACATATATATATATACATATATATATATATACATATATATATATATATATACATATATATATATATATATATATATATATACATATATATATATATATATATACATATATATACATATATATACATATATATACATATATATATATATATATATATATATATATATATATACATATATATATATATATATATATATATATATATACATATATATATACATATATATACATATATACATATATATATATACATATATATATACATATATATATATATACATATATATATATATATATATATATATACATATATATATATATATATATACATATATATATACATATACATATATATATATATATATATATATATATATATATATATATATATATATATATATATATATATATACATATATATATATATATATATATATATATATATATATATATATATATATATATATATATATACATATATATATATATATATATATATATATATATATATATATAAATATATATATATATATATATATATATATATATATATATATATATATATATATATATATATATATATATATATATATATATATATATATATATAAATGTTGTAGAGAAACATACGGTATAAAACTATTTATTTTACTCAAATTAAATCCCAAGATTATTGTATTTACATAGTATAAAATTATCAGTCGTGTAAAAACAAGGAAAGAATGGGATAAGTATATATTTCTTTTTTCTGATAAACTAGCATATAGCCCGTCATATGACGGGATTAGTTAAATTTTTAATTAACCAGAATTGTAAAGTACCCTATGAAGCTGGTTTGTTTTTTGGCTGAGAATTATCTGGTACACTCTCAATAATTTGTTTATCTTCATACTCTTCCAAAGTTTCTCGATTCTGGGAATGCAGTTTAGAATAACGTTGAATTCATTTAGAACGATAATTCAAAGCTTTCTTATCTAAGTAAAAATTATCGTTAAGTTCTTCCCATTTTTTTGCCACAGTAATTAATGGAAATAAAGGAATGATACTATAATTTCAATTACACTCCAGAGGTAGATACAATTTGTCGTTAATACCGGGGATAAAAGTTTCATTGTAACAAAAACTAATCGATGATTAAATTTAAAATCATCACATATATACCTAATCTATTATTTAAGCCAAATATAAAAGAAAATTATTTACGTAATATCTAAGTTCAGCGATGAAGCATATGAAAATAATGCAGACGATATTTAAATAATTTAAAATAAGAAATGATTAAATTAGATGATTAAAGGAATGACGTCATAATGCTAGAAAAAATGTTATTTCTACCTATTTATTATGTGACAAATTGATAAATTTAATCGCCTGCTGCTAACCAGGGAAAATAGGGCTTGATATAATAGCATTAAATGCTAGAAAGGGGGGGGGGAAAGTGGATTTCAAAAGTTGCTAGACTTAACTCATCAAATATCTAATATTTAAGCCTCTATCCATTCCAGGTCCAACTGCTTAATAAATTTGAGGATAGACGGACAGATAACTTAGGATATTATTATTTAGGAGATAAATGAAGTATACGAGCGTAAAATAAAATAGTATTTAATAAACGTTTCTTAAATTAAAACAATTGATTAGCCTTATCTTTCCATGCGTTTAAAGTATAAAGAAATAATTTAATTTTAAAGTATCTTCTAAAGTTCTGAATTGTTCAGCTAATAGTCTGAATGGCTTTTTTCTACAAGATCATTTTAATTGAAAATTTTCTGAAAGTAAAATGTGGTAATTAAATTTGTCTGTTTTTAAGTAAATAAGGAGAGTGAGATTTCAAATTTGTATAACAATTTAAATGAAGTAAAAGTATTTCAGCAGCAAAATTTTGTTAAATTACAAATTCTTCAAATCTATGATACTAAAAGTTTAGTCTTCAAAATTTATTTTTCTCCAAGCAAGGATGGCTTTCTCTGTATGTTTTACTGTGAAAAATGTAAAAAATAAATGTATCTACCATTGCATTGTTCTGTAATTCGTTTTACTAAGGGAATCAGTTCTTTTTTAGTATAGCGTGAAAAACCACTGTGAGTTAGACAAAGAGCATAAAAAACCCAAATATTTTTACGAAGCAAAATCCCTGTACTTATCTACTTTAAAAAAAATTCAAAACTTCTGCGTAAGAGACGGTAGTAGCAACTACAGTACAGAATATATGATCTCTGAGATAAAAAAAAACTTACATTAGTAACCTGATATTGGATTAAGTTATTACAGTTACGTAAAAAATAAATGCGTTGAAAAAAGTGTGTTTTCACTTCAGTTTCAAATGCTTTATGAATTCTTTTCATGCAGCGATTTATATTTTACGTTAAAACTGCGTGAGAAATTTTGTTTTAACAGATTATGTTTTAAGCTTCGCACTCTAACCCCTCCCCCCAAAAAAAAGAAAGTTTTGCAGCAAATGTGGTATAATTTTTATGACTACATTTCTAAATTATTTTAAACATATATTCAGTTCAAAAGATAAATTTGAGAGATATTTACATCTTCTACTATAGAGGAATTTTTTTTTGATATATTACTTATGTTCTACTTTTTAGCCCTATAAAAATGTGTTACCTTTGCCAATACTAATAAACTGAATTCAAAAGTGAATTCTTTTTATTTTGATGTTTATTATTTTTAGTTACAACTAAAAAAATATAAGGTTATAAGTTTCTTATTTTATATAAACTATCGTTTCTTGGTTTTAAGATTTCTTAGTGTTTTCACTTTTTTCCTTCTTAACACATTGTGTGCGGATACATTTCTCAGCGGAATTGTGCCGGGAGAGGGTATTTTGCTCGTAAATTTAGTTATTCAATTAAATCTAAATAGATCGGAATTTATTTAATTTTACATAAGTCACATCGATTGATATAAAAACTAGTTTTTATTTGTCAAAATTTTTCCAGAATTTATGTCTTAGACAAGAGCATTCGGCTTCGTTTTCCTATGTATACCGTTATTTTGTACCCACAAACAAACCATGTTGTTACACTAACCCGTACTAGTACGTGACTCGAGCTCAAGTATCAATCGTCAGAAAACGTATTAGTACGTGTCCCGTATAGAATGTGTTAAAATATGAAAGATTGCATTTTAATCAAATTCACGGATATAAGAATATTTTTATACAGTGAATTAATACGAATGCTTTTAATCAAAAATTTAAACGGATTTGATTTTGTTGTGAATCAAACGTGATATTTTAATACATAGATTATGATCGCTGCATTGTTGAAAATGGTATTTTTCTGGCATCATTCATTCCGTTATAATGCTTTGTTTAGTTCTTCTACATCTTCTACTACAGAGGAATTTTTTTTTGATATATTACTTATGTTCTACTTTTTAGCCCTATAAAAATGTGTTACCTTTGCCAATACTGTTAAACTGAATTCAAAAGTGATTTTTTTTTATTTTGATGTTTATTATTTTTAGTTACAACTAAAAAAATATAAGGTTATAAGTTTCTTATTTTTATTTAAACTATCGTTTTTTAGTTTTAAAATTTCTTAGTGTTTACACTTTTTTCCTTCTTAACTCATCGTATGTGGGTACATTTCACAGCGAAATTGTACCGGGAGAGGGCATTTTGTGGGTAAATTTAGTTATTCAATTAAATCTCAATAGATCGAAAATTATTTAATTTTACATCAGTCGCATTGACTGATGTAAAAACTAGTTTTTATTTGTCTAAATTTTTCCAGAATCTATGTAGTAGACAAGAACATTCGGCTTCGTTTTCCTATTTATATCGTTATTTTTGTACCCACAAACAAACCACGTTGTTACACTAACCCGTACTAGTACGTGACTCGAGCTCAAGTATCAGTCGTCAGAAAACGTACTAGTACGTGTCCGCATATAATGTATTAATATATGCATTTTCCTCAAATTCACGGGTATAAGAATATTTTTATACAGTGAACTAATACGAACGCTTTTAATGAAAAATTTAAATCGATTTGATTTGGTTGAGAATCCAAAGAAATATTTTAATACCTACCATTTCTAACTAAAGATTACAAGATTGTTCAATTTGCGTAATATTTTGAGTTTATCGTTGTTACCAGTTGAAGAAAAAGTGTTCTTTTCATTGTAGAGTTACTAGTAAGGGACTAGTAACTGTACAACAAAAGGAACGTATAGGAATAATTATAACAACCCTCTGGTGTTAATCATTCAACTATATTATCTGGAACATATTATCTAAATAAAGGTATATTAAGAGTAAAGAGATATCTCTCAAACGCAGAGAAGTTTTCCAGAATTTGATATAATTAATTTCAGTATCATTAGAAATTGACTTTCGGTTCCAAAGCTATGGTCACAATATCGTCTTCAATAAAGTTTTTAAGTAACTGATGATCACCGCAGTTTACGCTGTTTTATGCTATTATATTTTTTCAATTATATTTAAAGTTTTTTAATTAGTGAAGAATTTTTATCATGTTTCTCATATTATAACTTACAGTTAATCATATTTTTTATAAACTGACATCATTACTAGAGGTATTATATGGTAATATGTAGTTGTTACAGATTTATATGTCACAGATAACATAATTTCTTTTAATCTCGATAAACTTATAGAATATTTTTATAAAGGTAGAATTCTTGCCTTTTTGATGATAAGGAATCAGAGTAAATTTGTTCTTCTTTTATTAATATTAATCGTGTTTTAGAATTTCTTGCTATGTTTTCTATTCTATGTGCTGACAATGAAACTCAGGAAATTTCTTGTATAACCAACATTATTAATAAAATTTTAAAATCCTGATTAAAAAAAATTATAGTTAAACTATGAAATATTAATGTAAAAATTAGTCTCATATGTTTTTGCTTGTCTTGACTAATTAGAAGAAGTAGAAATATGTTGCAATTATGTATTAATGATTATAAAAATAGTATTAATTCGTACAGTAAATTTAGGTGGTGACTGGAGTTTTTGTTTATGAATTGTAACCATTGTTTAACTAATTCTAAAGCAAAAATTAAAATAAAACTTAAATAATGAAGGAATAACTTACTAGGCATTTGAAGGAGTTTCTATACTTTACAACTTTGAGAGAATATGGAGCTTCAAAGAGAAACTTATTGAACATTAGAATGGAAAGTAATTTAAGTTACGATCTAATGTTCATCGCCATTTCAGATAATCTGAACTGTTATATCTACACGAGACACGATTGAAATACATTTAAAATTGATTTTCGTGATATCTTAAAATAAATGTAAAATGTACCTTATATCATAAAAAGCACTATTACGTAAATGTAATTCACCTTTGTCAAACGAAATTATCATTAGATAATTTTTTGTCTTACCATACTGTTCCGTTCTAACTTGAATTGGAGGGGTTGCGGCACCTTCTCCCCTCTTCGATTTGGCCGCCACCCATATGAAGTATACTGTGTCCGGGTAGAGCTCTCCCAGTGTGAAGGATTCTGTGTCAGAAATTTCTTTGTTATATTCGTGCTGGGTGAATGTATCATTCCAGTACAGTTCATATCCTATAATGCTTTCTCCAATATGTGTCGGCCTTTTCCAGTTTAGTTGAACTGTCGTTGAGGTTATAGCTACGGCTCGCAGTTCTGTCGGTTGACTAGGTACTGGAATAAAACGAAAACAAATACATATAAAAATATACACATTCTTACCTAGCTCACACTCAGAATTTTATGATATAGAATATTGGTAATAACGGTATAATTTGTCGTACAGTTAAGATTTCCTAAGACATAACTGTAACAAAGAGTTACACTACTACAACGCTAGAGCGAGAGTCTGACCTAAAGTCCATAGTGGTGTCAGTGACCCTCCTTCAAACCCCATTGGACAAGAGGGGTTGCTGACCGCTGAGTAACCGTCCTGGTCACGGCACCAAAATGTTGAGGTGAAGACCGACAAATATAGAAATACAAATGGGATTTGGATTTTTTTGAAATTTTTGTTTTGCAGCTACAAGGGTCAGTATAAGCAAAGTAAGTTTCAATAGGTGCCTCAGTGGTGCAACGATTCATCCTTATGTGATATTTTTTTCTCCTGCCGAGGGAGGGAATGTAACAAAGAGTTACACTACTACAACCCCAGTGCGAGAGACTGACCTAAAAGAGAAAGTGGTGTGAGTGACCCTCCTTCGACCCCATTGGACAAGAGGGGTTGCTAACCGTGGAGTAGCCATCTTCGGCCCAGGCAATGCTGTCCAATGGACTTTTTTCGAGAGATATGTGGGTCCCTTCGGAGAGACAGCAAGGATGAAGGAGTGTACAGCTAAAAGTCTTCAGCAGTTTTCTCATCAACTTTCTTTTTATAAGACCAAGACGCCATGTTTGACGGATTTTAACTCAAGTATGGTCTCTCTTGGATGATAACACAATTAGCATTGTTATTGATTATTCTAACCTTTATTTATATTTACAATAAAAAAATTCTGCAGGAGGAATTAGTTTTCATTCAAATTTGTAATTTCTCACGGGAACTCCACTTATACGTGCGGCTGGCTTCTATGCTCAGATGGCCTTCACCTCAACAATAACCAAAAAGAAATACAAGGTGTGTTAAATAAAAGACTGTGCTTTTGAACAAAAAAGATCAAGCAGCGACTTTTGAGATTACAAATTGGAATTAGCAGCAAATTTGTGCAACAAACTGTTATTCGTCCTTTTTGGTTATATCCGTCAGATGCCGAGCTACAGGTAGTGAAGTGAACCCGTTCACCCATTCACCCATGGTTTGTCATAAAATTGTCCAGTACAATGAGAATGTGTGTGGTCGTTTGAAATTTTGTTACAAATTTTGCAAAACTTTTACAGAGATTTTTCAATTTCTTAATGTAGATTTGTGGGGAGGGGGAAGGAATTTGTGTAAAGAATGCTATTCTGTGACAGAATGTCGATCGTTGTTTGTGTTTTTGACTGAAAAAGACATTGACCATCGTAAGTTTTTACTACTTGGTCAAATGGATCACATACAGTTTTACCCTGACATTTTATCTCGCTTAATAGATGCTCTAAGTAGGAATAGCTCTGAATTTTAGGAAAATAAGACATCTGGTACACCATGACAGTCTGCCAGCTCACGCATCCCTTCTCCTCCGTAGTTATATGTAAATACAACAGTCTCCTATTGTTCCCCCATATACCTTAATATCTGGGCAGACTTTTTCCTACTTCGTAAACTTAAAAAAAACCCTTAAAAGGATGTTATTTGAAAGAACTTCAGGAGAATGTAAGAAGATACCTGTACGGCATTAGTAGTGCAGTTCATGAAGCTTTCCAAAAAAACGGAAGAAACGTTGGAAATAGTATTATTTCTTATAAAGAATACTGTTTTGAACAGTAACTTACTTAATATGTAATAAAATTAGCAATAAGACATTTTACCAAAAGTTCGGCCTCTTTATTTTTTAATACACTTCATATACAGTTAATAGTATTCACCTATAAACTAGCAACGCGAAAGTAAATTTATACAAATAATGATTAAATGTGATCTGACATATTAAACGATCCTTTCACACTAGCACGATACAGAACTTATTCGGGTGGAAAACAGTCTTCCGAATGCATTTCCATGATAATCAGTTTTACCTAGAGGGTCTTACATCTTTACATTTAGAAAGTTTCTTTCAGACTAGTTCTCAAAACAACTATTAAGAGACATGAACGAAGTAAGCACATATTCGGAGATAATTAACTTGTTAATAATTTCTTGTTCGACTCACAATAAAATGCAGAGATGGCAGTAAGTATGGAATGTTGCAAAACTAATTATGTGTGGACATTACGATTCAAAAGGATCTTTTATGCATTGAAAATAATATTAAAATTCATTATTTACGCATCAATAAACTAAATAATCAAAAGAAAACGCTAATAATTATCAGTGCTATAGACAAGCACTTAATAATTAGCACAAAATAAAATAATTTATACTGAAACAAAACGATTAATAAACACATTAAGCATAACTTACCGCCTAGTTGAGTTTTCATTTGTATAGGTGCTGAAAGTGGACCAGGACCTCTACTCGTAAAGGCTCTGACACGAATAGTATAAATGGCGTGGGTCTGTAAATCACTGATAGTCGTTAGCTGATTGTTATCGACAATTTGGCTTTTCCATTGTTGCGTCGGTAAATGGGGTTCCGTGGTGTAGAAAACTTTGTATCCCTTAAGGAAAAAGAATAATTAGTTAAATCAGAAAGATGACAAATTTTATTTTCTGCGTGTACTTTCTGCCACGTAATTTAGTTTGATTTATTATTTTACTTTAGACACTTATAAAACGTTTTCTATGTCTAGAAGCACTTTTTTAAAACTATAACAGTGTTTAACAGTTAAAACTCGTTCAGTATTCCTTACTTTGATATTTTAGAAGGATATGACACAAAGAAGACGATAAACAGAGAACATTAACCTGAATTGAAGAATCCATAAAATGTCCTCAAGTTTTCTTTCTTTCCATTCACTATTAACTTTGACAGATTTATTGACTTGAACACAAAAAAAGAGAGTTTGCATATGTGACATGAATTGATTACTTAAGTACAGATTCGGACACTACAAATACTCTACTGCTATATAAATGTTGTGTTAGCTATTTTCTTCAATATAAAAACTATGATTCTACCTTGATGAAACAAATTTGGTACAATCAGAGGTCACTCTTCCACAAAGTGCTTTAAAAATAAGGGTTGGATAATAAATTAAATTCAAAACAAAAAGTATTATATTGTACAAAATTATAACAAAACTTTACTTTATATAATGATCTCTCTTTATACCAATATCAGTTATGATGAATATTAGTTAAATAAATGTAAAATATGATTACATTCTGTTTAGGCTATGTCTGGAGTGATTAGGTTTAGTTTTTTGCTACATAAAATCCAATGAGATAGGAATCTACTGCTTATGGCTGATTCTGAATGGCTACGAACAACCATACCAGGTATGGGACTTCAGTGAATACGATCTTCAGTGCTGAGGTGCAGCTCGCCGTAGCTATTCATCCATCGCTAAGTTTATTCTGTCCAAGTACTTATTTTAGTTTTAGATGTAAAAATGACTTGCTTTGTGAATCATAAACGCTAGAGTTATTATTTTCAGAGTTTGAATTTTAATTAGCTAGGGACAAACTGGAGAAAAAAGGATTACGAAAGGCTGCAGACAAAACAATAGCTATCTTCAAACATAGGAATTTTAGTTTCCTACTTATAATGTCATCGTCCAGCTGTATAATTTATTGATAAACTAAATACCAGGTCTGGAACAAATATTCGCAACAAACATTAACAATTGATTACATACTGTGGCATAATATTCAATAGCCATAGTAGTTCAGTCGACAAAGGCGTCAAGCTCTTAACTAGAGGGTTGTAGATTAAAGGCTCGAGCCAGCCAGATATCAATCGTGTTTCTTACTGGATGTTGAGGTAAGAAAATAGGTTCGTGGTCGCTCCTAATACTCAATAGTCATGGTAGTTCAGTCGAAAAAAGCGTCGAACTCTTAACTAGAGGGTTGTAGATTAAAGGCTCGAGCCAGCCAGATGTTCCCTACTGGATGTTGAGGTATAAAAGTACGTTCGTGGTCGCTCATAATATTCAATAGCCACAGTAGTTCAGTCGACAAAGGCGTCAAGCTCTTAACTAGAGGGTTGTAGATTAAAGGCTCGAGCCAGCCAGATATCAATCGTGTTTCTTACTGGATGTTGAGGTAAGAAAATAGGTTCGTGGTCGCTCCTAATACTCAATAGTCATGGTAGTTCAGTCGAAAAAAGCGTCGAACTCTTAACCAGAGGGTTGTGGATTAAAGTTTCAAGCCAGTCATATATTCATCGTGTTCCTTACTGGATGTTGAGGTATTAAAATAGATTCGTAGTAGCAATGTTCTCCAAGTTCAAACAATACCTCTAGAGGTGGCAGGCCAAGCATTGGGGGGGGGGTCTGATTCGTCCCCTGTTTTCTAAATTACGAGGAACCACTTTGAGCTTAATGGCATTCTATCATTCAAATGGTGCTTTTTTTGAACGAAAAGCGCATCTCTTTGCCTTAATTCGCGCTCACGTGCTTGACTTGTCCAAGTAGCATTATAAACAACAACAAAATAATAAAACGATTTAAAACGATTAAATAATTAGTAGAAATTTCGCTTGTACAATATATGTTCAAAATATTCTATACTAATTTCAATGTCACTTCTTATTGTGGAAAGGGAAAGGAAAAAACTACGTACTGTTACTTGACCATTGGCTTCTTTTGGTGGATCCCACTGAACTACGACTGTGCTGGAACTGAGTGGTGTAGCTTCAACATTGCGTGGAGCACTTCCTGGTTCTAAATAATCAAGAAAAATTTAACAGAATAGTATAAAACAAACAAAGATTGTAATTGAGCCTTAATCACTACAACTAAAACAGTAAAATACAATTTTTTCTTCTAGTTTTCGAATCTAAACAATTGGTGACCATACTCACAGGATATTGATCTGAAACTAATACGTCTAATTAAAATGGCGAAATAACGGAATGATTCTAACTGTGATCTTTATCTGTAGCCAATATTTAAAATATAAAAAATAGGGTTTTCACTGAAAAATAACTAAATTTTTGATATTATAAAATGTCAACATAACTGTTGATAGATTATAATTATTCATTCCACAGAATATTTATTTGACAATGCTATCCTACTTATTATTCAAACAAATTTTAGATCACTAATGGGTATAGGAAAATTTTTCTTTCAGTTATGCATACATGCATATATATCTATCGCATTTCACAATTATCTCCAGTCGTGTATTTTACAAGCAAATAAGCCTATTATATATCAACAGAAGGTCGATGAAACTAAATTTAGGGACAAAATGGCACGCAAGCAGAATTAAATAGAAAAAAAAGATTTTTGTATTGCAGATAAAAAATATTTTTAACAAACAATATATTGATGATTCAGATAGAACAACATACTGTAAAAACAATTTCCGACAACTAGTTTTCATAATTAGTTTAAAAAACAAACCTTTTTATTATAAGCGGTTGTATTACAGTTCTTTTACATACTATTATGTTCATATATACAAGCAAGTCTATATTTAATGAAATGCAAGAAATATTTCTTTAGCTTTATATAGCTTGTAATTTAAATACACTCTATTAAAGAAGTTATATTTAAGCATTAAAATTTCGTTATTTAAATCGAAAGATTAAATTTTTAATAAAAAACTAGTTTTAAGTATATATTAATGAATTATTAAATGATATATAAGAAACAACTTCGTCACACATATTTTTTAATTAAATATGCCACCTTCATATAATTATTTAACTTTCATACATATAAGGAAAAATTCCAGTTAGAAAATAATTGTGATCAGTTCTTATTTTATACTTAATACCGTATTCATATATAAATTTATATACATTTCTAATATTCAAGTATGTAGCCATTTTTGAGAATTTTAATTATACGACGAAAGAAAATAGAAATAAAACTTCTTTCGGTAGGTTTAGATTAGTTTCTATGAAAATGATACTAAATTTTAATAAATTTAATACTGTAAAACATAAATTTTATTGCATAAAATTCAGATTGAAGTCATAAGGAACATAAAACATGAAATATTTAATCTGTATAATAATGAGATGTTTGTATAAAATATAGCATGAGTTAAATTTAATACAACATTTTTTTCATTTTTTTTCATAATTAACTGTAAGTTCACATCTGAAAACTAATTAGAGTAAAATTATCATTAAAATATTTCTGAATATTTGAGATTAAACTTCATTTCAGTTTTATGAAAATTATGCGATTTAAGCATTAGTTGGACCAATATTATAAAAATTATTTTAACAATATAGGTATGAGTAACATTATAAAAAATTTGCTCGTGATTATAAAAAAATCTTAAATAATATTTCAGTTTATTTAGAACTAAACACCATTAAATAAATAGATAATATTATGCCTTGATTAGATATAACTAATCACAATTTATATAAAGTAATATAGTTTAAAAACTAATCAGAAGTTTTCCTTAGATGAATCCAGAATCCCAAAATTAAAAGTGTCAACCAACCAAATAAATAAATAAAATTTTGACACTATTCTCATATAAAGAAGTTAAAAAAATCACTGTTTTTCTAGTAAACATAATACAAAAACACAGTTTTAGAGTCAATATTAACTCTTTCATTAAAAAAAAATATAAAATAAAATTGCAATATCGAGATCAAAAATGTTAATTTTAAGCATATACTTTTTTATATAAAAGTATTTGCTGAAAATAATCATCATTTCTAAAACTACAAAAGAAGATGAAATTTTCTATTCGAAAATATTTAATGGAAAAAAATTATCAGCAAAATCTGCCGTCTCGCGAAGATTTTAGTATGCAAATTATGGGCATTAAAGTCAGAATGATGGCTTGGATAAATTAGATAAGAAGCTGATAGCAATTTTTTTTACCTCAGAATTATTTTATCCCCATTGATGGAAAAAAGGACGACAAAACACGTCAACAAAAATTATGTATACTTGATCAAAAGGCAAGAGTCAAATTTTTTTTTCGCTTTTTTATGCAATTTTTTATGAATGGATTTCTTAATGTATGTAAGCAACAAAGTGATACTTATTTATATCTGAAAACTCAGATATAAAATGATAAAAATATAAATGACTTTATTAGGTTTTTATTTAATATGATGTAGCACATTTTTCTTTCCTTGAATTCGATAATGTAATTTGTAAATTGGCAAAATATAAAAAGTAATTTTATAATTTGATTAACAATAAAAAAATTTGCATAGCATTCGTGACCTTCTTTCTGGTGTAACAGGATGTAGACAAAACATGAAGCTATCCGAATAATGATGACGGATTTCAACCGAATTTTGCGATACAAGTATAATGGAATAATAGTTGCAGTAAGGTGCAATATACTGTGACCCCACAGATGCTGCAACCATTTGTGGGGTCACAGGCTGATTTTTTTCTTTGCCCAATGTTTATTTTTGTTTTAAGGTTGCCATTTCTTTAAGACTAATCTTTTTTTATGTGCCTGCTGATCATGCTCTCGGAAACGTGTGTGAAAAAAGAGTTGGGGATGAGGAGTAGATATTTAAGTACGAGCTGACAGATACTGTCTAACGCTGTTTTTTAATAACGAAGTAGTAGTTTGTTCTTTTTTAGTTAAATAAAAAACAATATTGTTTTTAATCTTTCATAAAGACTTCTAGTGCGAATTTTTATGAGTAGTGAGAAAGTTATATGTAAAGTAAGAGAAGAAAATTTACATAGCTACCTTTCATATTGAGTTTAAAAACATTTGGCTAAACCCAAACTCTCATATGAAACCTCTAAATATTTTATATAATAAATATTTTAAAAGTAAATAAGCTATATATAACCCATCTATGTGAGTTTTTGTTTATATTATCTAAGAGTTTGTTGACACTCTTAACTTGTTTATTGATTTGACAATATAGCGTCGTGCATGGCTGAGTGTGTTGCTATGACAGAAAGTCCAAAAGCAGTTAGACGAGAGAAACCCTCAACTCAATGAGCAATGGATAAACAAACCTTATGCAAAATTAGTGGCTAGTAATACCCCAAAAAATTTGTGTGATTTCTGAAAAGTACACCAACTTCTAAATATGTATTTCCTGATACAATTTGTGTTTTCCAAGAATATAGGAGGGGCTGGAAATCTGGATTTCTTTTTAAAACGTTTATGACTTTTCTAATAAGGAACAGAAAGGAATTTATTTAAGTTAAATAAGAATAATAAGTCTGGAAAAACATTGATTTGACAATATAGCGTCGTGTATGGCTGAGTGTGTTGCTATGACAGAAAGTCTAAAAGCAGTTAGACAAGCGAAACCCTCAACTCAATGAGCAATGGATAAACAAACCTTATGCAAAATTAGTGGCTAGTAATACCCAACAAAAAATTCTGTGTGTTTTCTGAAAATTATACCAACATCTAAATAAGTCTTTCCTAAAACAATTTGCTTTTTCCAAGGATATAGGATGGGCTGGAAATCTGGATTTCTTTTTAAGAAGTTTATGACTTTTCTAATAAGGAACATAAATGAATTTATTTAAGTTAAATAAGAATAATAAGTCTGGAAAGACATATAAAAAGAGTGCAAAAATTAGCAAATAGAGACTGATTAATTACTTAATAAACGTAAATTCAATAAGTTTTATCTCTTTTACACTTCTGCTTTTTTTTCCAAATAAATGAAACAAAAACAGTTGTGAAAAAAACTATTGTGTCTGTGGAACTATTAGCCACAAAAAATAAAAATATTTGTAGATCATTTACACTACGTAGTTAGAATTACCATTGTTAGTTTAAGAGTGTCAAAAGCTAAAATAATGAAGGGACATTTTAAGCAATAAAAAATAATATAACTATATATATCCATTTTATATTTTTCATAGTTTTTAATATTCATCATGTATGCTTTTATAATGATTAAATTCAAACTGTAGTTCTAGTTAAAATATATCTTACCATATCTTTAATAAAAAAGTTAAAATTCAATATTAACCAACTGAAACTTTCCTAAAATATGCAGAAAAAACGAGCAATATATATATTTTTTTATTTTTGTAGACTAAATTATTTGTAAATTTAATTATAGTTCTATTTTTGCAAAATTTGCGCAAAATTTGATTACAGCCATATTTTTATGAGATAAAATTTTTAAATTTCTAAAAGAGCTAATTAATATTTTTGTCATGAAAAAACTATATATAATATTCCGTTGTCAGTTTTTCATTTTAAAACATAATAAATCGATTTAACTTCACCTAAAAATTATTTATATTCACAGGAAAAAAATGTGCCAAATTATGTGTAATGCTGAATCTGACAACTGCAAAAATATGATTGAAATTTTGATCCTTTTTAATCAGCGAATTCTAGAAAGTTTTTATGCCTCGTACTTAAAAAAAGTAGTTTAACATTCAGTAAAAATTTCCTTTATTTCAGTATATAGTTTTTAAGGGGATAGAGTACCTTTCCAGTCTTAAAATCTTGATTGTAACAACTTTTTCCCCAATTCATCATAAAGTAAAGCTTTTGGTTGCTCGAAAAAATATTTTAAATAAGTTTTTCTGCTCTGTAAAAGAAATTCCTTACGAATGCTCTAACTTTAAAAATGTTATTTTTGTGTCATCATTCCAAATAGCATATTTTTTAAATAACATAAAACAAACCAAATTAAAAAGATGAAATTCACTTTCCGCAAGATTACTTTTGAAATATTTATATTAGAAACTATATTTCTACAGCTAGTTGAAGATAAATATCTTTAATATTCTATAAATTTAAACCTTTAAAGGTATCTGACTTTAAACATACAGAAAATGATAGATTAAGAATTGCACGTTTAAATAAAATACCCTTTAACGTGCTATATAAAAAATAAAATATATCGTACATATTAATATAATTAAGATTCCCTGAATAAAAAAATTAGCTTTTATTTTATGTAAAAAATTTTATTTCTAATTTTATGTAAAAAATTTAATTTCTAATCTTGTAAAAAATTTTATTTCTAATTTTATGTAAAAAATTTAATTTCTAATCTTGAAATTTTAAAAGTTACTCTGAAGGTAAGTGGATTTACATTATTTTGCTCTTGGTGAATACATTTTGGGTACTTCCTTATATTGCTTCATATAACAAAACTAAATAATTTTTATAAACACACTGTTAATGATATAAGAAAAATTTTAAATAGATCCCAACTTTTTATTTTCTATTAAATGAAATATTGACTGTTATATTAAAATCTTTTCTGATTCGGAGTTACTATGTCACCATAAGTAGAGGAAGGTTAAAAATGAGGTCATTTTTTACAATAGTTAAACATTAGTAGACCCATTATATAGCTACAAATAATGAGGCACCATTTTTGATTAATTACTACACACATTCATTAAGTAAAATCATCAATTGGTTTATATCTTAATACTTTCTAAGCTACAAGAGTTCCATTTTAACTTTGATATAGTTTAAAATTATATTCTTGCAAAAGAAAATGCTACAAATTTGTTACGATCTGATAAAAATATTCTTTGAAGAACCAGGAGCTTCATTAAGAAGAAATTAGAACGAGAAAAAAACTCTACTAATATTCACTGAGTTCTTTCATTTAACCGATGACTACTGATTGAAATGAATGCATAATGATGATTGATTTATCCCTAGCAGTTGAATATTAAAACTGCAGATTTTTAACTTAATAACTTCTAAATAAGATTCTTCTATTTTCTATTAAGTTTTTTTTAAACATAGTCTGGGTTAAATCAGAATGTGGATACATATTCCTGCCATAGAAAATCTAAAAAAATTGTTAGACTTAAGGAGAGAAAATTATTAAATTAAACCTCCTAATAGTTCAGACCTTTCTGATTCATAAAGGAATATTAATGAATGTTTTCTCTTTTAGAGAATTTAGAGAAATTTAGAGTTGAGAATAAACAGTTTCAGTCATAAAACAAGTATTAAATGATTAGGGGTAGTTTTAATTAGAACCTTTTTAATTTAAAAATAAAAGTGTTTTAAATATATATATAAATATGAATGTTATTTAGACCCCCTAAAAATAGACAAAAGGATGAGATGCATTTTTTACAGAAACTTGATAACATACAATACTGAAATTATAAATGTGTATTAATTTTACTATCATTTCTTAGGAAATTAAAGTAGGTAGTGTGGATAATTCACTGCCTACTTTATAAATTATTAAGAAATCAACATAAGATTAAATATGGTAGAATACTATGCTTCTTTTTTATAGTAATTGACAGCTCAAACATTAGGATTACTTTATAAATGTACAATATCAATGGTGAATACCAATTTAGTGAATACCAACGTTCAGAATTTAAACTGAAGGAATATTAAGATATAATTGTTATAATTCAGCCAAGTTTCAATAGGAGTAACTGCAAATATGTAACTGTTTCATATTGTTTGTTTACTGCCTGGTAAATATCAATATTATTAGTATAATTGACCATTGATAACGGCAAATATGCTTATGAGATGCAAATCAGATGGAAATGTAACTGCAGGTAATTTAGTGACAAATAGTTACACATAGATCATTATATGCAACTATTAGTCACTGTATACGTAAAGTATGCAAAATATAATCTTGAATGATAAGTTCATTTACGATATTCACTCGTTTACATCTAAAATATAGCTTATCTAAATCTATACAAACAAATAATTATATCTCCGTAAAAAGTAAAGATATCTATGAAAAATTAAAAATGAGTAATGAAAACACCACATATTTCCTTTTGAAATATTAAATCTAAAAATAAATAATAGGTGATTATTCATAGGTAAAATACTTTTGCTATGAAAAGTATATCTGGACAAAGAAATACACAAGTAAAACAGTGATTAGTATGTCATATTTTAGTCTTAAAAACACATAAATGTTTATACCTAAACTAAGTACATAACTACATTTTAAGCATGTATAAAGTAGGCAAGGATAGACTTGTAAACAGTAAGATGCAAAAGTAAAATTAAAACCTTCTAAAAAATTAAAGTTTGTTTTCATTACACTGTAATGTATTTCTCATAAATCATAAATATTATCTAATAGAATAGAACTGAATTTTAAAGTTAGAAAGACGCTGTAAATAGTTATGAAATTCATTTTCACAAGAATTAAAAATTTGGATGATAGATGACTTCAAGTTTTGTACATTTAGTACACTAGTGATAAAGCAGAATAAATGCAAGTTTGGAGAGTATAATGGAGAAACTGATACATGTTTATTAATTTACTATAAACAAAATAATTTAGTTATTTAAACGTTTTACAAAGTAATTTTTAAGCGAGTGCATCTTTGATTTACTTTCACATATTCCTAGAGTTTTAACAGGTGTAAATCAAATGTTAAATAGTTTTAAAAATGATCTACACCTCACACTGCTATACTAGTAAATATTGCAATGAATAATTTTGCAAACTAACATATTCCAGAAGTCAGATGCTGATTTTATGGAATTTTACCGACTATTCGAGTAATATTACACGAATTAAAGTTAAAAAAAGCTTGTATGTCTCTTATGGATAAAAAGAGACAGGTTAAGTAAGTTTTTCTTTACACAAACTAGTAAAACAGCAACTAAAGAACTTGACTAAACAACAGGTTGCCCCAGCCAACTTGGCAATAAACCTCTGAGCCTGGTAGCCTAAGATTTTTTCCTGATCTCGCCGTATCCTAACAATATGTATCCATATTTTAATTTATATTTTATTTGTATCCAACTCTCCTTGTAGAACTCATTTCTTATATATTAAATGCTCGTAATGTTTAAAAAATTAGATATAATGAACCATTAACAGTTCCCTATGACTAATTTTTAATAATTTGAGGCTGTTGGCTTTGTAAACTTTAGAGGGATTAATTGCCGATAAATATAAATGACCAGTTTCTAAGTGGTTTTGGTTAATTAAGTAAAAGTCTATTACAATGGCGCACTCTACATTAATTAAAATCTCCTAAAAAGCAAAAAATTATCGAAAGGAATACATTTGAGTTTTAGTAAACATCGTCAATAATTTCGCCAAATTTGCCAAGGAGCACTCTATTCTTCAGTATTACTCAACCATATTAGTAAATTGGTCCAAGTCCCGCATAGTTGTAATTTCGTTTTCTTAATCATTCGATAGACCAGAAGTAGAGTTACAGTTTAAAAAAAGTTGAATGTTCAAATATTTATTTATGGCTCCATAAATTTGCAATAATGATTAATATCTTCTGGAGTAGGACATCTTTCCAGTGTCACTGAATACAGTTTGAATAACGTAAAAGTGCGATTTTTATGATGTCCAAAATGACGCCTGGCAGGAGAAATATTTAGTGCTTTTCTTCTCAAAAATGAAACTAATTGAAAGCTAGCTTTAATTTTTTGTCTTTTCAAAAAGTCATATAATATGCAACCACTGTTTTTACAGGAAATGATGAAACTTGTCCATGAATATTCAAGTTATGAAAAACTGACTATATTTTTCCAGTATTAAATACGCAAAAAAGGAAACAAAGCTTTATCCTGATTACGAACTTGACTGGTTAGGTAGTTATATCATTGACTGAACAAATCGTTGTTAAATCTACCTTAATAATAATATTTATTAATAATATTAATCTTAATTTATCAGTAGGTTATTCAACTTATTGTTGGGAGGAAAGACTATTGTTATAATAGCAGCCTTAATGACAACTATATCCTTTATTATAAATAATATGGAAATTTGATTTATTCGTAGTATGATTATGTATATATTTATAAAACTTTTTAAAGGAATTGAGAAATTCAAAAATTAAAATACTGTGTCATTAATTTTAGACTTTACTTCAAACTCATCATGCCATTTGATTTATTTTGCTATATTAAAAACGTTTGAGTAAGATGTGACTTTTTTTCATTTGATCTTTCATATATATTTCAAAACATTAAGTACTGCAATTTTCCTTTTAAAATTTAGTTTTAATTTACAAAAATAACTATTTTTTCTAAATTTATGTTGATAATTTATAGTTTAAATTTATCGCTTATGCACAAAATTATTACTTAACACATTGTGTGCGGGTACATTTCACAGCGGAATTGTACCGGGAGCGGGCGTTTTGAGCGTAAATTTAGTCATGCAGTTAAATCTCAATAGGTAAAAAATTATTTAATTTTTTAACCACCTTTTCATATTTTATATTGAAATATAGAAACAAATATATAAATAGACAAATAAACAAATTTATATATAAATACAATTATATATAATATATAAATATACATATATAATATCATTTTCTCAAGGATTAATAAAAAGTCAGTTTTAAAACTAAATTGATTTTTTTAATCAAACTTCCTGTTCTGTGGTTCCACATTGACTGATGTAAAAACTAGTTTTTATTTGTCTAAATTTTTCCAGAATCTATGTTGTAAACAAGAACATTCGGTTTCGTTTTCCTGTATGTACCGTTATTTTTGTACTGACAAACAAACCATATTGTTACACTAACCGGTACGTGACCCACGCTCAACTATCAATCGTCAGAAAACGTACTAGTACGTGTCACGCACACAATGTGTTAAAAAAAGCTGTCATTTTTTATGCATTTTTCGAAAATAGGTACTAGAATTAAGGTGTAGCAGAAGGTTTATAATTTTACTTTAGCTGAATGCCGGAGAATTAGGAACATACAGAGGAGAGTAAAGCATGCTAGAAACACTTACTGCTAGATCCTGAGGAATCCACTAAAGAGAAACAAAAGAAATGATAGTATCAAATGATACATTTTAAGAGACAGAAGGAAAGAATTCAAAATGTAAAAAATCTGAAATGAAGGTGTAAATATTTAAAGCTGTGAATTTTTCAGAAAAAGTAACAATTTACAAAGAAAGAGTACTGAAAAGGAAAGCATTTTGTAATTTGTTAAAATTTCTAAATCTTTATAGGTTTCATGCCTTTTGAAATTATTTGGAATTAAACTTTAGTTAAAGTACAAAATACAAATTTATTGGAAAATTTGTTAAAAGAGTTGAAATATTTGTCTAATCAGAGGGATAATCAGAAAATATTAATTGTTAAGTGATTTTAAAAATTGACTGATTATTAACAAAGAGGAAAACAAGTATGCTGTTGTACTACTACTTACTAATAAATACATATTAGTAAAACAAGAAAAAACTCTTTAATTCCTAATCCTTCTCAATTTTTAGTTTAGTAATAGATTTAAATTTAATTTTAAATATAATAAATTGTGTTTATGTTAACAAATAAGCCTACAAAAAACAATATTTTGGAATAACAAATCTACTTTTACAGCTTTAGCTTAAATATTACTCTAAAGTTTTTAAAATAAAAATGCAAACAGCAATTTACTGCAAAATTTAATTAAATATATATTACTTTTTAAATATAATACTGACTGTATATGCAGCACCTTCTAATATTAGTTATAATATTTATTTCAGTATGCTTTTTTATAGATTTGGTAACTTCAAATAGATAATATCTCAAATTGTACTCAAATTATATGTTAAGTTTTTTAAAGACGTAATTTGATTCAGTTTCTTAGAACTGCTAACGAGATTATTAATTACAAGTGAAAGATTTTAAAATATGTCTAAAAGCAGGAGTTAATTATTAAAAAATTGATTTTATCTATTTAATGAAAATTTAAAACAATGTCAAAAATATTTTGATGAATCCCAAAAACAAGTTTAATTTAAAATGCTTTCTTTAAAAATAAGTAAAAAAAATACAAAATTAACTTTTGATTCGAGAGTCATATTAAAATTCAAATTTATTTAAATGATTAAAATTATAAAAAAGCAGTTATAATATTTATTTCAGTATGATTTTTTTTCAAAGATTTGGTAACTTATAACAGATAATATCTCAAACTGTATTCAAATTATATGCTAGACCTTATAAAGACGTATTTTGATTTAGTTTCTTAGAATTGTTGAAGATAATTTTAATTACAAGCGAAATATTTTCAAATATCCTACATACAGGAGTGAATTATTAAAAAAATTGATTCCATTAAATGAAAATTTAAAACAATGTCAAAAATATTTTGATGAATCCCTAAAATAAATTTAACTTAAAATGTTTTCTTTACAAATAAGTGAAAAAAAATGCGAAATTAACTTTTGATTCGAGACTCATATTAAAATTTAAATCTATTTAAATGATTAAAATTATAAAAAGTAAAGTTTTCTATTGCAATATATATATATATATAATGTATTATTTTATCTTATACAAAGTAAATTTTAGATAAGCAGATATTTCATGAAAAAGAATCATAATGAAATATGCATCAGTTTTGTGTCCCAGACTTACTTAAAATTCATATTGATTTTAAGCTTCCAACATTTTTCTCACAATTTGCTAAAAATAAAACACTTTTAACAAATTTTCCTTAGTATGTTACGTGAAGTGCTTATTTGAAAATTCTTTTAAACATTACTTTGTTAGACTAAATTATGACGATAAATTTGTAAAAGAAGGAAAGGTGTGTATTATGCATGCAAATATAATAAATTATAAACTGTTTTGTATAGAATTTTCTCAGAGTTAATAATTTGCGTATTTTAAAAGCGATGGTAGTTATAAATAAGTAAAGATTTTAATTCCTATTTCTTATTTTGAAGGTTTTTTATGTATTTTATCTGATCTTTTTATATTAAGTAATGCATGAGTATAACACTTTCAGTTTATCATTGTTACTTGGTTTTACAGTGTAAAACAAGCTTTGGAAAAATTTTATTTTAACTACTACATATTTTGGCCTTTACAGTTTATAATTTTATATATTCATTTCGATATCCATATATTAATAATAAAACTTTCGCTTATATGAGTAGAGAACCGTAAAACAACCTAATAATTGTTTTTTAGTATGTAGGAAAAGAAAAAATACTCTCATATAACACCTCAGGTTAAACTTTTATTTAAATATAGTACTTCTATTAAATATATCTTGAAATACATATTCATACATATGCTTTTAAGAACTTATACCTATAAAGGTCATAAAACTACGAAATATACATAAAAATAAAGCAATAAAGGTATATAAAACTGATTAAAAATATCAATATACTTACCAGTTTCTCCCGTAGTTACTAAAGCCGCTAAACTAGGGCTACCCCTCCCTATAGAGTTTACAGCTATAACGTAAAACTCATATTCCGTGTATGGCGTAAGATCTCTCACTGTATAAAACATCGTATTGATGCCACTTAACTCACTGTAATCTTGATTTGTCTGTCGTGGTTTGTACTGTATGACGTAATAAATTATATTTTCTGACCCGATATCATATGACCATGATATCCTTACAGATGTAGCTGTGACATCTGATATTTGAACCCTGCTAGGTGGTCGAGGAAGAGCTAAAAAAAGATAATTAATTTTTATTTATGTTGATATAAATATTTATATATATGCATATACATACATATCCGTGTACACAGCTATTTAATTATGAAAAATATGATTACAGTTTACAGATACCTAATTCCAACTGATGATTAAATTACTGACAGAAATTTAAATAGCGAAAGCAGTAAATGACAGTAATTAGCTAATTTTACACACAATATCTCCAAAGCTAATGGATAAGGTGCGAAACCGAAACACATTACACTTGCCGTTAAGGAAAGAATATATTAATCTTAAATTTGTGGATTAAAACAAAATTCATTGTGACGATATCACATCTATTCCCATATTCCAGAAGAGTTATTTCAAGAATCATTCCTACTGGCCCTTCAGGCTTATGATGGAGATATTTGCCATTGTACTGAAGTGAAAAATCGCAAGAAAAGAATTGCATTTTATTTTTCCCTTTATATTTGTACACTAGTCATCTCCGGACAGGGAAAGGTTGACTCAACCTTTCATTCCTTCAGTGGGTAGACAAACTGAGGATCGAGCACGCTTGAGAACTAAACACTGGGGATTCCGCGTAAGGTTGACCACCTAACCGGAACCATAGAGTAAACACAAAGATTTAAACTCACAAGCTTCGATACTGAAAAGATACTGTACATTCTTAATCAGTCTATCTCCCAATCAGCTGAATTAAAATATGTTTAAGAAGTGTTACTCCATAAATCAATAATTCAAAACCCTCTGGGGTATGAATATTAGTTAGTAATTTCACTTAAAAAGTTTAATCTGGTACTTTCAACAAGTGGAAATATATTATTTGCACTTCGTAGTTATAAGAGTTTATGTAATTAAGCGAAGCTGAATTCGCCTTTAGTGTTTTAATTAATAACTGAAGAATTAAAATTTATGTTACTTTTAAGAGACTATTTGTAGTGGGGTAATAACATAAATTAATGCTTACATTCTTTTGGAGGATTTTAATTTAAGGAACTTATTGAAAGACACGAATACAAGAAACACTGACAACAATATGGTTCACATTACTTAATACAGTCAAATTTGGTTAATTCGAATTTAAAGCATCGAACTTCATATGTAAAACATTTCAAAGTACCCGCAATTCGAATTATCGAATTTAGGAAAAAATAATTATCAACTGTTTGCCCTGTTTAATAGGCCCATGTAAAACAAAATTCAAATTCAGAAAAAAACTAAGCAACATTATTTTTTTTGATTTAAAAAAGTTATAATTTTCTCTTACTTTACACTATTTACGTAATCCTTAAGCTTACTCACAGAATGGAAAACATTACCTTCAAAATCATTTTATCGTTTTATAGTTTAACAAATAATCTTATTATTTATAACATAATAACAGTTTCTGATGTAGTCGGTGCTACATGCTTTTCTTCATCATTATTTTCACATTTATCTTCTTTTCTCCTTGAAATGAATTATTCTAGTTCTGCAAATATGGGGATTCTAGGTAAAATAGAACGTATTTTTCAAAGTTTGAGACTTCTCGGAATTGGAATTATCAGATAGTCTAGAATTTTCCGCAAGTTAACCAAGTATGTTTAACATTATGTGGTGTAGGAAATACAAAGCGAATTCGAACAGTTGGAGTCATACAAAATTCCAAATTAACCAAATTTGACTGCAAAATTAGAGTTTCAACTGACTCAAATTTTTACAACCACACACGAACATCGATATCATGTAACTATAAAAAAGTACTAACCCGTACCTTGCACGATGACCTGGGTTACAGCTTCTATACTGCCCAGTTTTGATGCTGCCACGCAAGTGTAGTTCACACTCTCTCGTATATCAACAAGTGTTAGAACGTTTTTTCCGATCGGGATGTCATGTTCAGAAGTGAGGTCAATGAGTCCTTTCCTCCACTTCACGTAAGGCATAGGCGAGCCCACAGCCACACAGGTTATGTTGAGGTTTGAGCCCGGCATCACCTCGTACACTACTTCGGGAGGAATGGAAAAATAGGGTGGCACACGGCGAACTGCACACAAAAAGGGAAAACATTAAGTTTATCACAATTCTATTAATAAAAAGTAAGCAAAGTAAGGTAAAAGTTATACATTATATCTATTTAAGCCATAAAAAGCGTTAAATCTTGTAAATGAATCAGTATGTCACTTAGCAATCAAGGTTATAACCGACATGTTTTTTGCAATACCTTGACACACAATTCTTAACCTGGGTACAATAAACGTATGCCTATGATTCTACAGCAACAACCAATAAACAGAGCGAGATTATTATAGAATGAATAATGATATTTAAAAGCTAAAATTTAAATTGTCTGCTTTACCCCAAGCGCCTCTGTCGAAACACCTGAGAATATTTTATTTGTCTAGAGGTGAGATCGATCTCACTTCTGAGCTTCTCTAACTAGATTCCGAGTTATCCTAGAGGTACCTCTAGCATATGTTCTAATGTGCCTCGAGCCATTGTCAGGACTAGCAAAAAAGTTTGAGAATCACTGCCTAACAGAAGATAAATTCCAGTGAGCATCTGGTCAACGTCCATATGATATTTGGTTGTCCAATAGAACTTTTGTGCTGTTATGTTTGATCACCTTGACACACAATTCTTGATCTTAGTGCAACGAGAGTATGCCTATGATGTTACACCAACAACCAATAAAAAGAATGAAATTATTATAGAATGAATAATGATATTTAAAAGCTAAAATTTAAATTGTCTGCTTTACCAAGTGCCACTGTCGAAACACTTGAGAATATTTTATTTGTCTAGAGGTGCGATCGATCTCACATCTGAACTTCTTTAACTAGATCCCGAGTTAACCTGGAGGCACCTTTGCCATACGCTCTAAGGTGCCTTGAGTCATTGTCAGGATCAGCAAAAATGTTTGAGAATCACTGCCTAACAGAACATAGATTTTATTGATCATCTGGTCGACATCCGAATGATATTTGGTTGTCCAATAGAACTTATGTGTTGTTAATGTTGATTACCTTAAAACATTTCTTAAGATAGTTCTTAAATTAATTTCTTTCATACCTAAGTTAAATACCTTTATGTCATAAGTTCCTACATGTTAGCTTTGCTTTTTTTTGTTTATTTCTCATTCACTGCAGAGGAAAAGTGAATTTCTATGAATGATAAAACTTTATTTTTTCCTCTACATTTTATCATTAACTTGATCATAAGATTACAATATTAAATTTATACCATAACTCTAAAACTAACATATAGCTATAAACACATACATGCATATATATATGTATATATACATATATATATATATATATATATATACATATATATATATATAATATACATAATATATACATACATATATATATATATATATATACACACACACACACACGTATATATACATATACATATACATATATATATATATATATATATATATATATATATATATATATATATATATATATATATATATATATATATATATATATATATATATATATATATATATATATATATATATATATATATATATATATATATATATATATATATATATATATATATATATATATATACATACATGCATAATCAGAAAAACACGCTTAATTTTGTCTCTCTGTTCAATTTCATAGTAAATTTCTAAATTTCTCTGGCTTACACTCTATAGATATAATCTACTTATAGATAGTGCTAAGACATTTTAACTCTTTTGGTTACAAGTTTTTGGAAATTCTACCAATATTTGTATTCCAATATCTCTTTACTTTTGAGGATTGTATGGTATTACCTACAGCTAGTGCATTAGCAGTAAGCAGTCATTTGTGCTAGAAATCTAACGTCTCATTATTATTTTTCCCTAACGCCTGTTGCGATAATTTGAATAAGGCTTTCATTAATATTTACCCCTTGACACATGCATGAATAATTAATTTCATTAAAATATAACTATACTGATGTTACATGCTAATTTGTTTTAATTTAATATTCTGTTAAGAATGTTCCACTTAAAAGGATGGACGCTGACAGTACTGCTCGAGATATCTCACCTCTGACGTAAAGAGTAGCTGGTCCAGAAACTGCTGTTCCTTTGGAGTTATCTGCTACGCATTCGTAACTACCTTGATCTTCTTCCTCTGCTTCTACAATCTGAAGGGATGCTGTAAGAAAAAAGAAGAATGAATTAATAATTGAATAATACGACATTCAAAATTGTAGTATGTATAATCAACATAAAATCGGAAATATTTGAGTCAACTATGCGTAATAATAAAGTATGCGTAATAAAGTATGAGTTAAAGTATAAAGCAAGGGTGGCTAAGACGTCGACTGTGGTCAACTGGTCGATCGCGAAGACATTTTAGGTAGTTCGCGCCACCATCCCGATAATGACAATATTAACAATTTAATTTATGACTTATAATATAGAATTAATGAATTATGTAAAATAAAAATTTACTACAATTTACGCTTTGAAACCTAAAACAAACTGTGCAAAATAATACAGTGAATTTGTCGTTTTACAGTGGAGAATTAAATAGAAATAATTTGACAAAGTGGGATGCTTAGATTATAATATAATCGAATCAGTTCCATACAATCAGTATATGGTACTGATTCGATATACTATACGGTTTTTGTCGCCAAACTTGGAGACTTTTCGGGAGATGTTTGACGTCGCTGGAGACTTTTGGAGACTTTAAGCTTTCTAAGCTTTTTGGAGCTTTGTATTGGCAACCCAGGTTCGTAATGGTTTGTTAACAGATGAACATTTAATTTCGTGTTTATGCATTTGCAATAAGCTAGTGCCAGCCACAATATGATAAACTTATTGAGATATACAGTGCCAAATTTCAGCTAAACGAAGTGAATCGGATGGTCAATTTTTGATATATGAATACTTTGATTATTTTCGTCAGTAAATTTTTATTTTGTAAATATTAATATTAGGTTTTTTTTTAGAAAAATTAGATAATTTACCATTTTTTCTTGTTATCGAAAATAAATATATAAACATGTACGTTAAGTTAATTTAGCTCTGCCATTGGTAGACCATCTTCGATTTTTTAAATATGGAGTAGACCACGGATATCAAAAGTTTGGCCACCTCTGGTATAAAGTATGCTTCAAGTATGCGTAATTATACTGTAATTTTTTCCTATTTAGATGTATAATTTTGAAAGCTAAAAAGAATGCATGATAATCACTATTTATCAAGAGTTGTACGCAGTTTAAATGAAGATTAAAAAAAATTCCTTTGTAGAAAATGCAGGAAGTATTTTAAGAGTGAAAACTTTCGGTCTTCCTAATTTAACGATAAAATCTATTTTCAACATCTATATTTAGGTGCATATTTTTTTAAAGTTTCCAAAGATAAATGCACGATGTCATGGCATTTTTGAACAGTGCTAATCAGATTAAATGATCATTTTTTTTTACTTTTGGGAATTTAAGGAGGTATTGTAATGGTGAAAACTTTCAGTCCTATATTTTAACGGAAGTATCTATTTTGAACATATACATTTCGCTGTAAATTTTTCTAAAACTTATAATAACAATATAATAATATAAACTTATAATAATTATAGAAATAATGCATGTAACTAAAGTACTACTTAGATTAAATGATGGCTATTTTACTTTATTGAACAAAGTAAAGGAAAAATTGTAAATGGGACGGATTTTCGGCTTTCTGTTATATTGGAAATTTCAGTTATAATAAAAAGACCGAAATACATTTAGCTCTACACTCTTCTAAAGTTTCAAAAGAGGCATGCATGATATTACAGTATTTATCAACATTACCGCTCAAATTAAATTAAGACTTTTTTTTAATTTCTTGTGCAAAGTAAAGGAAGCATTGTAAACGCGAAAACTTTCGGTCATACTGTTTTAATAGAAATACACATTTTGAGTACACATAGAACCATGTTGTCTAATTTTAGAGTTACTTCTCCACATACACATAGAAAAATTTTATTTGAAATTTTAACTACCCAATTTGACCTTTCATGAATAATTTTTATTAATTTTGAAGAGCGTATGTAGGGTAATTTCACATATAAAACACATAATTTCAATATAAGTTATGTAACCACTGCAATGCATAATTGAAAAGGGATTACCATTGAAAATTTAGATTTAGGATTGTTGTAACGTTTTATTGTGAAAATCCTTTTTACTGTAGAATTAGTATTGTATACTTTTGATGTTATTAAAAACTAATAGCTTAGTAATTGTGTAACTGTTTACTATATCAAAGAATTTGAGCATCGTATCTCATATTCAACTGAAATAAGTTTAAATGAAGTACACTAGAAAATGCGTATCATTTAATAGGCGTACAAAGAAATAATGTTGTGTTAGCATGAAAATTTTTGAAAAATAGTTTGAAGATTAAACATCACTTCAAGTATTATTTGTTCACCACAGAATTTCAACAGGTCGAAAGTATTAAAAAATAATATTTTGGTCTTACTGAATTTTGATACACAATTAGAAAAAAGAATTAAATAGAATTTTTAATTTTCATTACACTACCTCAAATTTAACGACTTAAGCCTTTAATGATTTTGAGAAAGTTTCTATGAAATAAATGTTAAAAAGTGTTATATAATACATTAAAACAAAAAAGGTAAAATTTAAAGTGAAATCTGTTTCTTCATAACGATATCGATGTAATAAAATTAGTGTTATTATAATGACTGTAAATATTTTTTTTATTTTCACCATCCTCTCTTGGATACAATCATTACAAACATTTTATTCATATTGAGATATTTCAAGGGAAATTATCTTCATAAATATAAAAAGTTCTCAATTAGTCCCTATAAAATTAATAATTAAAAAAATGTTATGTAAAAACACTGTTAAATACCATATAAGTGCACTTAGGCTTTAAAACAAAATATATGTTTGGTAATTTCCCAATAACATCAGAAAATATACTCATATTGAACAATTTTCTAAACTTTGGGATATATAGCTCCTAATTAAAGAATAATTATTTTAGAGATTATTAAAAATTTTATGGTCATATATAAAATCAAATTAAATACCTATATTGCAATAAATTCATCTAATCTCTCTTGCTAAATTGCTTAAAATATGATTTTAAACATCCATAAGATGGGGCAAGAAAGTAGACGCAGAGGATATAAATAATTAAATCAAATATTGCAATTAATATTCATCAAAATGTCATATTAGTGCAATAAATTTGAAGCTGGGATTTAGAATGCTTTAAAAGCTGCTACACTGACTAATGTTCAATATCCCTGCTGAGTCAAACCTTATTAAAATAATTCTCGAAAGACAACGAGCAATCTCCATGAGTTGATGAATTGCTGTTACATTATGATATTAATATTTATTCTCTTTTCATTATTAATGACAGGAGAGGAGGTGAAATAATTACACCAGCCGTGACAAACACAGCTCACATTGACGTGACAAGTCATTAAAAAGTAAAATATTTGACACACTCCACATTCAGCATATTACTTGTTTAGAAAGTGTCTAACAGACTGGGAGAGAAATAATTGGGTTAATGAAAATGACGTATTTGTTCCAAGGGAAAAAGATATGGGATTAATTACGTTATGTGTTAGTGTAACTCTTGTTTAAGGAAATTAACGAGTGCACAGCGAGTAATAGGCAAGAAGTAATTTTTTTATATTGTTGGGAAACTAATAAAGAATTAAATGATCCTTACAAAAAATGGTAATAAAGGAGGAGAGAGAAAAAAAGCCCTCCTAGTTCTTTTTGAGTTTTCTAAGAAAGAGAGTAATCTCTACTTAAACTTTTAAAGCTCCTATTGCGGTTAATAAAATCAAATATTATGCTTAGGGATCTAGTCAATATGTTGCTTTTTTCATGTAGTTTGGTTGAGTCATTTTGTTCAACCAAACTGACTGAGAGTTCTACAGTCAACTACACTTTTATTTGACTAGGATCTTCTACTTTAAATTTCGCCGAACAATGGCCGACTGGTTAAGGTGCTGGCCTTCGGAATCGGAGTTCGTGGGTTCGAATTCCACATTGGCATGGGTGTTTGTAGCCGTTCGAAATTAAGCCTTGGCCCCCTAGGAGCTGTTGCGCATTTTATGAAAAAAAAAAAAAAAACTGACTGAGAGTTCTACAGTTAACTCCACGTTTATTTGACTAGGATCTTCTACTTTAAATTTCAAATATCTACAAACATCTATTTAGGTACGTTCTGATTACTTAGTATTCCTTAATATACAGTGAAACCTCACTGAGCGGCTACCCCACCGTTCCGAGAATATTTGGCCGCTCAGAGGGGGTGGCAGCTCTGAAGGGTTTTATTATAAGATAATTGCTATAATGCGTAATATAAACAAGTCTAACATATATTCCTTATTTAAAATGAAATTGAAAACTTATCTAAAGAGAAAATAGTACTTTATTTCATGCTCTCTTACATTTTTTTTAAAAAAAGGTTAAAATTTGTGTGTTTTAAGTTTTTACTTTTCTCTATAACAACTATTTTTTAAGTTCATTTTTTACTTTATAAGCAGAAAATTAAAGTCTTCGTATTCCTTCAAAATCAAATTTTTCTCTTTAACCCTTTAGTGGAAAGTGGTTTCGCAGGGAAACCTCCTGTTAAACATTTTTTCTCTATTTTTTTGAGAAATATGAATGGTTTTTTCGTTTTTTTATGTTTTTGACATTTAAAAATTACAATAAATGATAGTACTACACTTAATTTATTTATTTCTTTTGAAATATATGTATTTAAACTTGATGTACCTGGAAAGTTAGTAATTCGATTTTTTCACGTATGACCGCAAGCAAAAATATCTATTCAAACACTTATAAATTGTTAAGCTATTTATTTATTACACTTTTTAAGAACACTTATTTATTGTTCTTCCAATATAGTTAAAATTTTAAAGCATTATGTTCACGCTGTATAAGAGGGTGGGTTTGTCAGTTAACATCCCTCAATCCCTCCTACGGTATTCTCTAATGCAAACCTAAGGATTCTAAAGAAACATTTTAATCCATTTTGCATTTATAAGGTTCATAGGTAATATTTATGAACTAATTTCATTAAATTCCAAAGAGTTTATATAGGTGACCTTTAAAGGGTTAATGACTTCGTTGATTTGTGTTCTTCCGCAGTTAAATAATTCAACTAATTTTCTTGTCGATTTATTATTTTCATACTCAAACAGAACTTCAATGAGCTGCTCGAGATTTAGGAAATATAAATTCAACTTAGTTGTAACTCAGATCCCTGAAAACTAATGAAATGAAACTGGTGTAGATGACATTTTTTCTGACAGAGGTGCAATTCTTCCTTTACTGTACCTATTGGAATTGCAAACAAAGGTCTTAGGATACCTGCAAAGTATGATTGTCCAGTTCCTAACTCAGTTACTATGGGTGGTGCAATAGGGATTCCGTATCTGAATGGTGTGCGGAGAATACAAAAGACATGACAGATTTAATGTTTCTAAGAAAGGGAGAGAGACCGCAAAAAGGGACTTCGTAAATTATTCCTGGGTCTTATATCCGACCATAAAACTAACCTTGAGATATTCCGCTCAAAATTAAAGCATTGAGTGAGTAGAATTTCCTGAAAATGAGCAATCCCACTCAGTGTCCGTTTAGAGGGGGTCGGGTGATCGATACAGGTTATTTTACCATTAGGTTTATGAGTAAAAAAATCCGTGTCATGAAAAATTGACCGTTTAGAAGGGTGGACGCTATACATTGATGGCAGCTCGGAGAAATTTCACTGTATATGAATTAGAGAGCTACAATTCTATGATTATAGTTCAACACATGTTTATCAACTCAATACTATTAAAAGAACATAGTTGTAGATTTTTGCTGTAGTATTGAGTGCTGGACGAATAGACTAGTAGGTGTTTTAAACCAGTATGCGATTTTAAGTATTACAATGGTATTGACTTTAAGTCTTCCTAAATAGACATTAAGATGCTGGTCACATTAGTTTTTAAATAGTAAAACAGTGACAATAGCAATCCTAATAAACTATTTGAAGCATTGTACCATTAGTGATTTCTGAATTTGGCTTTGTGTATTAGAGCATGTGTGTATAATTCTAATTGTTGGCATAGGTATTTACAGTCATTAGGTAATTGGCTTTAAATAGCAAATACTTATTCTACTAGTCCTTGAATAGTAACTAGCCCTAAATCTTCCAAATAACAAATTGTTCGTATTGGGTATTACCATTGAATCCCCTATATAATAATAGCCTAGGTTATCTGTCCGTCTGTCCTTGAATTTATGAGGCGGTTCTACCTGGAATGGATAGAGACATCCATATTGGATTCTTGATGAGTTATAGTTAGCTAAATTGGAAGCGAGTAAAATTCACCTCCTCCTATTGATCCTATTCTAAAGTGAATTGGTATAAATATGCTTAATATCACAGCGAAAAATACTGTCGCCTTTAAAACGTTCGAAATCCACCAGTTCAAAAGTAACATTTTTTTTCTAGCATTATGACGTCATTCCTTTAACCATCTCATTTAATCATTTCTTATTTTAAATTATTTAAATATCGTCTGCATTATTTTGATACGTTTTATCCCTGAATTTAGATGTTACGTAAATAATTTTTTTTTATATTTGGATTAAATAATGTATTAGGTACATATGTGATAGTTTTAAATTTAATCATCGATTATTTTTTGTTGCAATGAAAATTTTATCACCGGTATTAACAACAAATTATATCTACCTCCAGGGTGTAGTGGAATGATAGTTTCATTCATTTACTTCCATTAATTAATGTGACAAAAAATTGGGAAGAACCTAACGATAATTTCGACGTAGCTAAGAAAACTTTCAATAATCTTTCTAAACGAATTTAACGTAATTCTAAACTGCATTCAAAGTATCGGGAGACTTTATAGGAGTATGAAGGTAAACAAATTGAGCGTGTATCAGATAATTCTCAGCCAAAATGAAACCATTTTTTTACCTGCCTCTTAGGGTACTTTACAATTCTGGAGAATTAAAACTTTTACTGATCCCGTCGTATAAAGGGCCATATAGCAGTATATATATATATATATATATATATATATATATATATATATATATATATATATATATATATATATATATAAATATAAATATATATATATATAAATATATATATAATATATATATATATATAAATAAATATATATATAATATATATATAAATATATATATATATAAATATATATATATGTATATATATAAATAAATAAATATATATACATATATATATGCATATATATAAATATATAAATATATATATACATAAATACATATATATATATAAATATATAAATATATAAATATATAAATATATAAATATATATATATATATATATATAAATATAAATATATATAAATATATATAAATAAATATATATATATATATATATATATATATATAATATATATATATATATATATATATATATATATATATATATATATATATATATATAAAATATATAAATATAAATATATATATATATATATATATAAATATATATATATATATATATATATAAATATATATATATATATATATATATATATATATATATATATATATATATATATATATATATATATATATATATATATAAATATATATATATATATATATAAATATAAATATATATATATATATATAATATATAAATATATATATATATATATATATATACATATATATATATATATATATAATATATATATATATATATATATATATATATATATATATAATATATAATACTATATATATATTAATATTATATATAAATATTATATATATATATATATATATATAGATATATATATATACAAAAAGGCATATATATATATATTATATATATATATATATATATATTGATATATAAAATTCCATATATATATATACTGCTAGTACCTCAAGACTCTTTGGAACTGGCTCAGGATATTGAAAGATGTAATACTTTAAAATGGAAGAGTCTATAGAGGAATTTTCAAGTTATACATAAGGAATCATGAATATACAGGAAAAAGGCATCTATTACGGTATTAGACTATGACATTACGATGGCATGGAGATGTCAAATTGATAAATGCATTCCAAAGTTATTTCAGAACGCATTTTTTAAAAAATATTGTTGCCACTCTGAAACTTTCAATTCAACTTACCACGAAACCTTCGGGAAATGAAACGAAATCTGGAATCATAGATATGGGAAGTATCTTTATATTTACTCACGAATGCTTTCGCAAATACACAACAAAACAAACCAAAGGAAGAAAATATGATTTAGGACTGAAAAGTTTTTCATTCGCCAGATAATGCGCCGGGTTTTCACAAACTTCCATGAACTGAAACTGTAACTGAAGGCAGTTAGTATGTTTTAGGATTACTTTTTTCTTTTTTGTACTTTTCAGTATAAATGTTTACGTAGAAGATTTCACCGAAGTTTCAGAAACTGGGTCGATATATCTGTTGCGTGTAACTTTACCAGAAAAGAAATGGAGCCTCCATAAAACCGGTATTTGCTCATCGTCTAGGAAAAATAAAATAAAATACAACTTACTTGTGCCTTTTATGTGGCATCATAAGTGTTAGTCAAGCCAACAAGTTTCCATTTTAAATTCTGATCAATACAGAATCATTAAGATTGGTAAACTATTTATAAATACATCCATTAACTAAACTGTAAAATTTTCAAACTTTGCATAATGTTTTTTCTGATGGGTGGTTTGTTTTTCTATCACCATAATTTAATAACATAAAGATGACAAAGTTTTTGGAAGTGGATATATATATATATATATATATATATATATATATATATATATATATATATATATATATATATATATATATATATAATATATATATATATATATATATATATATACATATATATATATATATATATATATATATATATATATATACATATTTATATAATACATATATATATATATATATATATAAATATATATATATATATATATATATATATATATATATTATATATAATATATATATATATACATATTTATATATATATATATATATATATATATATATCTATATATATATATATTTATATTATATATTATATATATATATATATATATATATATATATATATATAAATATGTGTGTATATAAAAATATATAAATCTATATGTAATACTTATGCTAGATACAAACTACGGTAAAACGGGTAACAGTATTCCTCATTTTGTCCTTATACATTTATACACACATGTAAATACATAGATATCATAATATTAGTTCTTTTTTTTTTAGCAAAATTGGAAGAATAATACATTTATTTGGGACTTTAATATGTATTCTATATGTCATTCTAGCCAACAAGTTTTTTCTTTTTTAAATTTCAATCAAGTGTTTCAAGTGGTATGAAAGGAACTTCCTAGGTAAAGCCAGCTAGTTCAGATTTTACTAGTGCTCATGAATCTATTGAAATGATGTTGGAATATAATATATTATGAAGTCTAATCTTAAGCACTTATTGTTGATTTCAATTAAATTAAATTGGTAAATCCTTCAGAGTTGTATATATTCGATTAACTGCAGTATTTCTAAACTTTGGGAAAGTATTTTTTTTAAACAGAGAATCTAAATTTTATTATTAATAACTGACACATCCACATTCTTTTATTTCTCAAGCCAGGCTAATGGATCACTTCACCGTCGTAGTTGGAATTTTATTAGGGGAAGGGAATTATTACCTCCAGGGAGATATTATACTCTATTTGTATTGTGGAGGCATTAATACCTATACTAATCGAAATATTTCAATTCTAATTAATGAAAAATTCAGTGAGCATAAATTCCTGTCTAAATATTATGATTTTATTTTATTTTGAATATATTTTTCAATAGCAAATTGTTTTTAAGATTTCCTTTAGTACAGAGATGAGGATTATACAATGTACAGGATTCCACCATTAAAGTTTCCGTAATTAGATAATAAACTACTATGCAGAAAAATTATCTTGTCTTGCTAATAAAGTCACGTACTGAAGCTTTAAAATCTGTGAAATGCAAATTATCACTGAATAAGTTACTAAATCAAGAATACAAGAGCAAAATATAAATAATTCAAACAAACTCACGGACAAATAAGCATGTATTTTATTACTTATTTAGGAATATCAAGAAAGCATTTTACATATCCCGTTATATGACGGGCTATACGCTAGTATCAGAATAACAGACAAGTACATATAAAGATAGTTTACATTTTTAAAATAGGTCCAAAATTATAATTTCCCGTATTGCATAGTGGTTGCATTAATACCTTACTAATAGAAATATTTCAATCCTAATTAATGAAAAATTCCGTCAGTATAAATTCTTGTCGATAAAATATTATTTCATGTTATTTATGGATTTAAGATTTCCTTTAGTACAGAGACGAGCATTATACAAGTACAGATTTCCACTATTAAATTTTCCCTAATTAGAAAATAAACTAGTATGAAGAAAAATTATCTTGTCTTGCTAATAAAGTCACGTAATGAAGCTTTAAAATTTGTGAAATGCAAATTATCACTGAATAAGTTACTAAATCAAGAAAACAAAAGCAAAATATAAATAATTCAAACAAACTCAATTGAAATTCTATTTACTCCAATTTCAGCACTTGTTTCAATTTGAAAAAGGATTCTGATAATTAAGGATTAATTGTGTCTTTAGTTAAAAATTAAATTTTCCTAAAACCTCCTCCTTAGGGCCCGAATTCGCATTCGAATATCTCATTGCTTTTCACGAGATATAGGATTTTATATTAAATTATATGTAAAAGATACGTAAAAGGTTAAGCAAATGAAATTTTAAAATATTACAGAAAAAATAAACAAACTAAAGGTTATTTAAAGAAGATTAAGGCTTTACTTATATTTGAGACTTTAACCTGCTAATCACTCGACTCTTTAAGTTGTTTTATATTTTCTTGCACAAAATAAAGAAAGTTTTGTAATCGTTCTTATGTTCAGATTTCAACGCAAATTCCCGTTTTGACCATGCCTGAGTCAATTTTGAAAATTTTCAGTACTATTTTTGTATGCATGCACCAAAAACTTTAATTTTGTAAGTATAAACATTCATTTTGACCATTTTATGTAATTTCCTTGTAATATCTGTTCGTACGCACCTAAATATGTGTCTTGCATAATTAAAAACATTTAAGACATTCAGTGCTAAAATTTTATATTTCAGACAGTTCTAACATCTTGTTGTGTACCTCATTTTGGTTGCAATTAGCACTCTATATAATGACAAAATTATACAAATACACACAGTTTATTCTGTTATTGTTGTTGACTTATGCGACTTGGTGAAACCAAGCACGATTGAGCCAGATGCTACTCGTTTTAAGGCAAAGGGGTGCGCCTTTCGTTTATAACGAGCACCACAAGGGTGAAAGTACAACTTATGCTCAAGTGGGTCTCGTAATTTTGAAGCAGGGACCAAGCAGAAGATACATACACTTGGCCTGCCACCCCCAGAGGTATTGATTGAGAACTTGGAGGACATTGTCGCCACCAACATATTTTACGTTCCTCAGTCGCTTTTAACGAACACGTTACAGTTTATTTTAGATCGCCTAATATGAAACATTCTTTAATACCACTAGATGGCCACTGTCGAAATCTTATCAGGCCATTTTTTATGGGATAAGATAGAATAAGTATATTGACTGTAGAGATAGATGGTACTAGTCAATGATAGATGGCAATAGATGAATTTTATTCTAGTATTTTACCGTATGATAAAAAAAGCTTATTCGTGACTTAGCAATAATTTATCTGAAGATGCAATTATTTACAACGTCTAATAAAAAGTTTTTGCATTAAGATATAATTTAAAGAAAAAAAAACTTGAACATAAAACCCCAAGAGGGAAAAGTGCGGCAATTTTTTAGATGGATGTTTAACAGGTGCCTTATGTTCTTCATAATTATTGCCAAATTTTACCTTTGGTCTGGGCAAAGTTGTGATTCAGCCTTTCATTCCTTGAGTGGGTAGATACATTGTGGGCCAAACATGCTTGGGAACTAAACACTGGGAGTCCCGTTTAAGGTTGACCATCTAACCGGGACATATGCCTAGCACCCCAGGGTACTTGGTCTCAAAAATGGAGATAGCGCCGTAGGCCATTGCTCCCAAGTTGGTGTCTTGCGCGAAGGAGTTTAGTTCTATCACCAAATTTTGAATCACTAAAAAATACGTAGCTATTCGAAATCGGCTCTAAGTAGTACTCAATATTCCTAGTGTTGTAAATAATTAAACCGTAGCGCTCCAAACTAAACCAAAAAAAAATGCTATGGATTAAATATAATTTTCTGAATGTCTGTCGAATTCAACGCTGAATATAAGGAATAAAAAAAACTGGTTCTCGTACCACAGCGTAAGTTTGTTTTATTACTGATAAAAAATCATGTAAATTATAATATTAATGTAATAAATTATATTTAGTATATTTAAAATTTAATTTGAAAGCCAAAACCTGATCACATCACTACCCTATAGTTAGAAATAAGTTCACTACCCACCAGCATATTCCAAACACCCCCGTTTGAACCATTGGTCTATATGATGCTCCCATAATAAAATAGCTAGCAAATATTCATGGTTTGGTTGTGGCGAGTACTATAAAAGCAAGTGCTTCTGGATTGAAAATAAAAAAAAAAGTATTCGTTAAAATGAAATTTGTAGGAAAGTTTGTATAATGAATCTGATAGTGATATGTTATAGTATGTTAATGTGTTTAACTTGTTGTCGACCAATGTCTCGCTTACGCGATGCAGCGATTTCACTATTATCAGCCCAGCGTCGCTCGTGTTTGGCACAATTTATCCCAGGAGGATGCAGTGCCATTAAGCCCCAGAAAACCAACCAACCAGCTCAGCGTCGCCTCTTTGCGAAGAGCTCCGGTTCATATTGAGAAACGTATGCGTAATCGGAGATCGGAATGTTTTATTTGAATTTTAAATGTTAGATTTAACTATTAGATGGTGTTAAACGGCAACTGTTTTCACAACGGTCGACTCATAGAACATTTTCTTTCTGGTCCTCAAGGGGTTAAAGTTGAAAAATATTTGTAAATAGTCTGTTTGTCTTCACATAGGTCAATTCTACTGTATAATATTTCAATGGAATTTGGAGTCGCTAAATTTTGCCACCTGCTTGTGAGACATTCGTTGTTTACTCTAACAGAACAAGCCGAATGTGAAAAAAAAAACAGTTTATTCTAAAGCGTTCTAGTTAATTACTAAATTTGCATTTCAATATCTCATTACTTTTCATGAACCATAGAATGAATAATTTTGAAACTTTTGTACATCTCAATAATGATTAAGCACGACTAAATGACGAAAATTCATTTCAGTATTTTCTTCCAACCGAGAATTCATTTGCGATTATGCGAAAACGAAGAATTCATTTCACAGATTTCTTTAATGTCTATTTGTTCTTTAGAATTTGATCTTATTCAAATCTCTATTAAACAGTGTTTAACTGATGAAAGACTTCATTTTTATTTAACTTTGTACTCTTTATTTCCCGATGAATCATAAAGTATCATTGATTTTGATTGATATTTGAATAAAATGTTAAGTAATACCATTCACTATTAACATTAACCAACATTATCATACGTGAGTTTTTGAACTCTAAGACTAACTGTTTATTGACTGTTAACTGAATACATCAATGGTGCTCTTTTCAACATCATTTATGGTGAAGTAATCAATATTTAAGAAAACAAACATAAAATCTTCAGCGATATTTTAAATCTTTAACACAGAAAAGAAATTTCTCAAGAGGGTAAATTTGTTGAGCTTTATTTTAAAGTAAAAAGTTGCTGTGAATGATAATATTTAAACGATAGTATTTTACGAATAAATCTAAGTACACCCATAAAAATTAGGTTTGGAGGTTTAGGATTTGTTTCGTAAGGAGGCATTAAAGGTTATTGAGAACATGTTTAAATAAACGTTTAAAAATTAAAGTAATGTTGATTACGCATGCACTTTCAAAGAGTTGCTCTCAGAGATATAATTATAGGAGTGTACTGAACTTACATAAAACTATAGTATAAAGTCTTTCAACAAAATGAAGCTTATAAATGCTGTTAGACTGGAAAAGTAAAATGCTGCTTACTTTTTGCATTTTATTCTATATTGTATATAATATTTTTTTAATAAATTACAATTTATATCATTGAAAATAAAAATTATTTTTAATAATACATACTTCTTCTACTCTTTTATTACATATTAATTACACAACTTCTTACAACTATTAATTACGTTACTTCTAGTGGATTTATTTATTACTGAGACCATTGACGAAGCCATATTCATATATACAAAGTTTTTTTGTTATTAGAGTACAACACTCTACAGTACTTTAGCATGCACATAATTATGTTGGAATAAATATAGTATCAAGTGGATGTGATATGCTTCATACTTTGAGTTTTATAATAGTTTAAAGTTTTAAACTGTAAATTCATAAAAATACAAAAAGAAATGAAAAAGTAAATCGAAATTCTAAGAAAATATTAAACATTTCAATAGAAATGATATTTTGACAGATAGGGCCCTAGAATTCTAAAATAAAAACATCCTTCACGTCTCTCCACTAAAATGAATGTTTATAAATATTTAGAATTCAAATAACAAATTTAGACTAACTAGCATTTGCCAACGCAACCATAATAATAGTTTATTGAATTAAACTTAGCATGAAAGACAATATTTTGTTATTGTACATGAAGTAGCCTTAACTATTAGAAGAATGCTATAAATTGTAGAGTTGTAATCTGATAGTAAATGGCAAATATAAATATTCATATAACGTTCGAAGCCCGTTAAGGATCGAATAAAAGCAATGAAGTTCGAAATTACAATCTATTGTTGTTCGTGTAATACTGCTAGAATCCATAGTTTTAAATGTCGAGATTAAGTATTAAGTAATAGATACCAAAGTTAGTACTCGAACAATAGAAAAATGACCTTGTAGTTTCAAATCAAATGCAAAAATCTTGAAAACAAACATCCTTACTTTTTGTTAAGTCCCATTGGTACAATGAATATAGCACACACCTTTAGCAAGTAATTCCCTAGACAACTATAAAATCAAATGTAATCGGCGAAATATATATACTTAGAATGAAAAACTATTAGGTTTTTCAATATTTGTTAGTTTTCAAAATTTAGCTCTGAATGCATGCGTTTTTATACTAATAAGCTTCCTATTAAATATCGGTTAGCAATAAACTATAAATATCATTATTTCAAAAAATGTGAACAATATCTGTTTTAAAAACTATATGTGCCTCGTAATGTTACTGTCCGACCTACATTTTCTGGTTTATAACGTTTTTTATAATACGCCAGTATTTTTTACTCTTTAAAACTACGTTTCCCAATGTAAAAATAAGCAACTTAAAGAATTTAATGAAATTATTTCATTAATTATTTCTATTTTAAGATCAATGTGTGCCTCGCATGTTACTGTCTGACCTACATGTTCTGGTTTATAACGGTTTTCATATTACGCCATATATTTTTTAGTCTTTAAAACTACGTTTCCCAATGTAAAAATAAGCAACTTAAATAATTTAATGAAATTATTTCATTTTCTCTACTTTAATATCAATATGTGCCTCGTATGTTACTGTGTGATCTACATTTTCTGGTTTATAATGATTTTTATATGTCATTATTTTTTAATCTTTAGAGTTATGTTTTGCAATATAAAAATAAGCAAATGAAACAATATCATGAAATTATTCCAATTTTCTGTGTTTTAAGTACTTTTAATGTTTTCCTTTCTGATTCCAGCAGACAGAGCATGCTCTTCCATTTATTTTTCACGCACTAATGATCATTAGATGGTATACAGATTTTAATGCTCGTCGTGGAGAATTAGCAATTCTACAGAAAAGAAAATTGACTGCAACAACTAAATGTAACTACAAACAAAACGTGGCTTAAAGAACGTCAAAGTAATTCTTCATGCTGGCATGGTTTTTCAGATTTCTCTTTAAGTGTTTACAGTAACTATAGTAGAGAATCACTATTATTGTTAAATTAATTTCAATATGGATAAAGATGGAAAATCGGCCCCCACACCAAAAAATGGCTAGGAGAGAGTTTTACGCTGGAAGTCTTGCATATGCAACAAGCTCGTATTTGTATAAAACAAAACGAAAATAACGAATATCCCATGCAGTTAACCCGATATGTTCTCACTTATTATTTACGAGATAATTTTAAAACGAGAGATATCAGTTTTTTACCCTTAAAAGAAAAACACAGATGACAGTCTTTTACGGAACGTTCATTGTAAAATTTGAAAATAATTATCTGTAAGTGGCTTAATTATTTGATAGCCGATGTCATTAAAGTTTTTATAAAAGCTTTTTAATTTATGCTAGAAACATCTTAACATTAAGCTGTCATCTAGTAGGAGCTTATTTATAATACACTGTTAGACAAGAAAAAAGACGATGCGCCATGAAGGAGTTATGAGAATGGGACGAAAATCGGTACATGTGATGTACATGTACAGAAAAACAAATGATTACAATTTCAGAAAAATTGTATGATTTATTCAGGTAATAGAGCTTCACAAAGTGAAAAACTGAGTTAGGCGTTTGTCCATCTCTGTTCCTTATGAAAGCAGTTATTTGAATTGGCATGGATTGATACAGGGTGGTGGATGTCCTCCTGAGGGATATCGTGCCAAATTCTGTCCAACTGGCGAGTTAGATGGTCAAAATCTTGATCTGGCTGGAGGACCATTATTCTCCAAATGTGCTCAATAGGAGAGAGATCCGGTGACCTTGCTGGCCAAGATAACGTTCAGCCAGCACGAAAACAAGTAGTAGAAACATGTGCAGTGTAGGGCCGGGCATTATAATTCTGAAATGTAAGCCCATAAAAGCTTGACATGAAGGGCAACACAACGGGGCCTAGAACTTCATCGACTTATTGCTGTGCTGTAAGAGCACCACAGATGACAACCAAAGGAGTCCTACTATAAAATGAAATAGCACCCCAGACTATTACTCCTGGTTATCGGCCTGTATGTAGGAAGATAGCTTGTATGTAGGTGGTTGGTATCCACCGATGTTTGGGGCTCCTCCAGACACGTCTTCGTTGGCTCAGCGGTACTCATCACTGAAGATTATTCTACTCCAGTCAGTAACATTCCAGTTCGAATGAACCCGACACCACTGCAAAACGGATTTGTCGTTGTAAAGAGGTCAACGGTAGTAGGAGCAAGATGCACCGTGACCTCAGCCCCCTTTCTGAGAGCTTCCTATGAATGTTCCTTGCTGTCACTGAAGCACTAGTTGCACGTACAATCAATGATAATGATACATCTGAGGCTGTGAGTTCCGTTCTGACGATTGCTCGGTCATCACGTTCTGCCACTTCTCTAGGCCAACCACTTCCTTCTTTATGTTGTTTTTGGCTATGGTTCACACATTCCTGCCACCATCGTCTAATAGTGGCATCGATCTTGTTGAAATGTCAAGCAATTCGCCAATTAAATCACCCAAGTTGTTTGAGCCCAACTACGTTGCGGTCGTGTAGTGTGCCCTTTTTTTTTGTCTAAGAGAGTATAATATAGGGAAATCTGAGTTGTGTAACAGTGATATGTTAATATATATGGTTTGTAGAGAAAAAGATTATTCGATAGAAAATATGTCTGCATACTTCAGAAATTTTATTTAAAAGCTCATATATATAAAATAAAATAACGTCAAATTTTAACTTTTAATATGAATGAAAATTTAATTTCAAATACTAAATGGTTGATTGTTGGGAAAGCTAAGTTCTGTGCCGTATTACTAGATGCGTAATTCAACTATTACCTAACACTGAAAGTAATTTCGAGCAATATGATTACCCATTTCCACCATTCTTGGATCCTTTTTTCAAATGACAAATAGCCAGGGTAATCCTTTCTTAGATCATTGATAATTAAACTGCTTTATGACTAGTAAATATATAAGAACGTTTATTTAGGAGTAGACATGGTAAAAGGATAATGGAGATATAATTAAATATTAACAAAATTTAATCTGTCATTAAAAATTATATAGGGAGAAATTGACCTCCGTGGTTTTTCACATGCAACGAGATTCATCAAAACAAATTTTATACAAAGCTTTTGAACTGTGGAACATTTAAACCAGTTCAAAGACAGTATTAAAAATATTCATGTTAACTTTTGATTAGTTTTTGTTTTAATATATTTAATCAAATAGGATATATCTAATACTTTAAGAATCAATGATTCATTCCTTACTTATCCTGGTTAAAACTTGATAACTATGATCTAAAATATTGACTCATTAAAGTATAAAGTCATCATCAAACCAAAAAGCTATTTATGAATTGCAAGCTGTCAGAATGATATTGAAGAAAATATAATTCAATATTAACATTAGTTAAAATGGCCGCCTTATAAATTGAAATCGAGTGTTTTTTTATTTGCAAGGAGATTTCTTTAAACAATCTTCAGAGAAAAATAGTGAACTGTCCAACATTTAAACTAGGGCAAAAACAATATAAAACGAATTTGTATTGAAATTTGACATTTTAAAGGGTGGGTTTATTTTAAATATTTATTCAGATAGATGTCAAAAATTTTATTGGAGATTCAATAATTCGTTCCCGAGTTAAACTAGTTAAAATGAAGTTACTAGTTAAACTAGTTGACCAGTTGAACTAATTAAACTAGTTGAACGAAGAACAATTTACACAGTAACCCATAAGGTCACTATTATAACGTGAAGCAATTTAAATTTACTACCAACTTTAAGAATAATATAGAAAAAAAATAAATATAATTTGATACTAACATTAAAATCTATCATTAAAAACTGAAATAGAAATTACCTACTCCGATTTTTATTTTCAACGAGATTCAATTAAACGCTCAACAGAAAAACATTTTAAACTGTTGAACATTTAAACCAGTCCAAAGACAATATTAAATGAATTTATACTAAAATTTGACACTTTGAAGATTAGATATTATTTAGAATATTTATTCAAATAGGATATGTCTAATGTTTTATTCAATAATCAATAAGCCATTTGAGAGTTATCCTGGTTAAAATTTAATAACTAAGATCTGAAAAATTTATTCAGTAACCAACAACGTCACCATGAAATCAAACAGCAATCTAAATTCATTACCACCTGGCCAGCTTTAAGAATGAAATTGGATGAAGCGCGGTAATACGACACCCGAGATAAGGAATTATAAAACATTTTTCAATACTTAAAATTTCATTTCCAAGAGATTTATTCAAGGACAAAAAAAATTTGAGCCAAGTGGAAAAAAAAAGTTTATTTTCCCAAAACAATTCTTAATCACTGAAAACTGTACGTGTTTCACTTTGAAATCAAAATAATTCCTCCAGCAACTCTGGCATCGGATGTTGGAGAGCTCTAAAGAAATCTTGGATCTTTAAGGAACAGACTTAGCGATGCTTTTTCTTCTCTCTGAGGTGATCCTAATGATGATAAACGAGGTGTCTACTCCCCTCTGCCACCCTTCGCAAACGCATCCCTAATCAGACTCTTTTTTTAGGGGGAGTGAAAAGAACCACTGGCAGCCCGATTTGTCAAAGTTTAGAAAAACAGAGGGAGGCTGTAATGGTAGCAAAGGCCCATTAAGTGCAAATATTCCAGACGATGTGTATTAAGGAGTGAAAAAAAGACATATTGTCGAGTGTAAGAAGGGGAAATTGGAATTAAATTTAAGAATTTTCATAAAAAAATAGTCATTCGTTACTGTAGGTAGAAAGTGCTGCGTGGCGGTAATAAGATTTGGATAAAGTTTTTTTTCTTCTGGCAGAGAAGTGGGAGTTATGAATAAAAGCTTAAGTAGCTTTGAAATATAGTCAGACGTCAGTAATAAAAGGGAGACCGGTAATTTGGCAGAGGAATGGATATTTTTATAACTACAAAAGAGTTCGCCTTTAGTGTTTCATGAAGAATGTCATTCGAATAAAAGGGTGTAAACCATTATAAATATGAGTTATTCTCAGAACTCAGAGAAAAAGAACAAAAAAAAAAAAAAAAAATTGTGGCCAGTGAAAGAGAAAAATAAGCTTTCAACATTTAGGAAGAGCAAGTATTTCATTTTAATGTAGGATCGGTTAGTTTAATGCGATTTTATCACACATCAACCCGTGATCTGTTATGAAAAATGCTTTAGTGTGAAAACTAAAAAAGCAAACCTTTCTCTATTTTAAATTTAGTAATGTACATTTATCCTTTATAAAAAATGCCCTACAAAAAGTGCCTCAAAAAGAACAAGTGTTTAATATTAATAAAGATTTTCTTAGATTAATGAGATTTTATTAGTCATTAATTTAGGCATGAAAAATAAATATTTTATATGTAGACCCAATATTTTATGTTTTAAACAGCATATTACAATTGTATTTGTAATGTATCTTGCTGAAGAAAACATATTATTAAAAATTACGTTTTTTTCACTTCCTACAGCAATTGATGGAAATTTAATTCAAATTTTATTCATAAACTCCAGAGAATAATTAAGAAAATAGAGAAACCTTATTGAAAAATATAAATATGCTTCTTTCAAACATACGTCCACACAAATGTATCTGTTATGGGTTAAAAGTCATACGGTATAAGACCTCTTCCTAATTCTCCAATTCTCCAACAGTATTTACAAACATAGTATCGGTTATAATTCCTTTTCTCTGATTTAGGGCATCGTGTTCAATTTCAAATATAGTTTTAACAACTAGCACCACAGAATGGGTCATTTTCACTCAAAAACTACTTTGTCTCCAGATTTCTCAAAATGTTACGAAGCAAATTTCTTGACTTTTCCTAATTTTCTACCCTTAAAAATCTATAAAAATATATGGAAGAATCTCTGCATATGAGGAAAATAGTTCAATACAAAGCTCTCATGCCTAGAAACAAAACTGTAAGCATTCGTCCTTCCTGTAAAATACCAATACGTAGAAAATGTATAAAATATGTATAAAAGTATTAACCCTTTAAAGTTCACTGGTGAAAATTCTTTGGGATTTAATGGAGATGAATTATAAATGTTATCTACTGACCTTAGGTATGTGAAAAATATTAAAATGTTTTTCGGTAGTTTCGGGGGGGGAAGGCAGTGGGCTTTAACTATGAAACTCTCACCCCCTTGTATAGTTCGAAAATATTACATTCTTAAAATTTAAGTAATATTGAAAGAATGCTACAAAATTTCATGTAATAGATAAATAGCTAACTAAACAATTTTATAAGTGATGTTTGGGGTAAATATTTGGGGTAATAACAAAGAAAAAGCGAATATTCTTTTTTTTTCAGGGAAAGAAGTTTGAACGTTTATATATTAAAGAAAAAATAAACTGTGTGTTGTGCTACCATTTATTAATAGTTTGAAGTATCAAAAATACCCCAAAAATTACTAATATACCTTAAAAAAGAAGAGAAAAAAATTTTAGCAGGTGGTTTCACTGTTCTTTAAAGGGTTAACCCAAACTATGCATTCCTATGTTTCGCTGTGTCTATGCATCAGAGAAGACTTATTTGCACGTTTTTTCCAATTAGAATTTATAACTAAAGAAATTTTATAGATGAGATGTGCACAGTTACGTTCAAAACATAATTAATTCTCCGATAATTATAGTCTACACTTATTTAATTTTTATTAAGAGAATAAAATACAAGAGTATTTTTAACTCTAACTACGGATGCTGAAAACCAAATTTTGCATTCTTATAGCTTGTCGAAATATATATGTATATAATGTAGAAAATTTTAAGAAACAGCTGAAATAATAAATTAAAAACTCATTTTTCTCTGGACAGTAGGTTAAATTTATTCATAATCTTAATATACTGTGTGAGTAGATGTACGAGTCACTGATTCGTCTGTGTACTTCGCATCTAAAATGCTTCAGAAATATAAAAGCCACGTCATCTCTCTTGTTATCTATATTAGGACCCGCCATGAGAAATCTCTTTTCTCTTTCTTACTTCTCTGTCAGTACTATGGACCACTAAGATGTGTGTGTATATATGTGATATGTATATATATTGTATATATTTATACACATATGTATATATATATATATATATATATATATATATATATATATATATATGTATATATATGTATATATATGTATATATATATATATATATATATATATATATATATATATATATATATATATATATATATATATATATGTATATATATATATATATATATATATATATATATATATATGTATATATATATATATATATATATATATATATATATATATATATATATATATATATATATATATATATATATATATATATATATATATATATATATATATATATATATATATATATATATATATATATATATATATATATACACATACACATAGAGAAAATACTGTAAGTTATTTTTAAGAAATTTCGAATTACTTACAGCCTTGAACTAGAGAATATCGTGGTTCACTCATGTCAACAGGAATGTAGCTCTTCAACCATCGAATGGTAGGTGGTGGTATGCCTTCAGCCCTGCATGGCAAGAGGGCGTTACGACCTTTCTCCACTCCTTGGATTTGGGGCTGCACTGAGAAACGCGGGAATCCATTTGGCACTTGCTCTTCTGAAACAGATAAAAATGGAAACAAGAGATTATAATAAGAGCAGATAACACTATTTAAAATAATAAAATTGTAATCACATCTATCAATAATAAATAATAACATTCATCCTTAAAAGGCTTAACACACAGGTGATATTTTCGAGGGAGTAACAGTGCCTACAACAATTTATTCTAGAAATTGATCCCATGCAAGTTGAAGTTAATCCGCATCTTAATAGCAAAGCTTTTCCTCTGAACACAAAATGGGGTGAGTGAAAAGCATATGAGAGGAAAGCTAATTCCTTGCAAAGACGCTGCATACATTATAATAACAGTGTTTACTCAATGCTTTACGGTAATAATGAGACTTACGCTATATATAGTAGTACATCAGACTAATATGACATTTCCCCTTTGTAATAGATTTGTAGAAAAATGAATATAACTAGAAAATAAATGAAACTGCTCTTCCTCTAAACAATGTTTTAATATAATAAACAATCTATAATTTTGTATGTACTTCATACGTGATCTTATCATGTGTTGTAGAATTTTATAAAAGAATGACGGTTAAGCAAATGTATACATTATGTATATATATATATATATATATATATATATATATAAATATATATATATATATATATATATATATATATATATATATATATATACATATATATAAATATATGTGTGTGTGTATGTGTGTAATATATTAAAATTATTTAACTTTAATATTTCCTTAAAAACTTCCTCTCTCCCATTCTAATTCCTTAAAATCTTTTCGCCAGCCTATAAATGTCTTAATCAAAGGAGCGTTCTCGACGTAAAATTCTTTCGATTCAATTTTTAAAGCTTTCTCTCTTATGGATGTATATTTTCTGTCTATACAAAATGTTTTCCAGCTGTCGCCGGCAAATGGCTCTGCTTTTTTCCTGATCTTACACTTAAATTCGCTGAGTAAGTGGGAAAATTCTTTCTGTCTTCGTTCTTGGGTGCACCTCTGTTTGAGCAGAGTGATTTTTGTGTCTTTCTCTTGTCTGTCGTTGACTAGGAAAGATGCCCGTTTTAGCAGCTCCGAAATAAAGTTATAATTAGACTTGCGCCGTTCTCTTCAATATGGCCCAACTGCATCGTTCGTTATTACTGCTAGCTGTTTAGCTTTTGCCTTGTTCAGTAGCCCGGTCAAGTAAAAACTATAGGGGTTACATGATTATTGTGACTAGAGGAAAATATTCCTTATATATATAATTTAAATTAATCACCAAAATGTGTTTTCTAGCTTTATTTTCTGAATGTAGTTTCAGCAATACTAGATATATCGTAATGAAGTTAGAATTTGATTGAGGAAACTAATTTATTATTGTAGCAAACTATGCAGTCTTAGATTTACAGAATTATATTCAGTACTGTATTCATATAAAAACTTTAAGCATACGTAAGAAAATCTTGAAATAGCGATGACTTCACTAGCAATTCAATATATTTTACTGTATAACATTTGATATGAAGGATACAAATAATAAAATATTACAATTGTTATTTAATTAATAACTAACGACAACAATTTATTTAACCATATTTTACAAGTAAATCTTAAGAAAAGGAAATATAAAGCTAGAAAAAAATTAAAATGAATCCTAATTTTTTTAATGAACTTATTATTTGTCTGAAAAACATAATCTTTAAAAAAATGAAACATTTCTAATATATTTATACGTAAAATTAACAAACCCATTTACTTATTTCGTGTGATTTAATATGAAATTAACACTATGTTATGACATCTGTCATTGAGTAGATATAATATATTAAAATATTATAAATTTTTTAAATATCAATTTGAAATTGAAAATATATACACAAATGTATCATTAACAAGAGCGTAATGTTTGTAATGCAATGTAATGAAAAATAAGGCTTAGTTTAGGTATTAGAGTGATGTTTAATTATTTGATTTGCATTTATTTGCATTAAAATTTTGTGAGCCTAAGACAAAAAACCAGCTTTGTATTAAAAATAAATATAAAAAGAGGCATAAAAATTTAAAATATTTAATGCTGAAGCTATACATATATAATAAAAATCAGAAAAACAACCAAGTATTTATAAGCAAAAAGCAGATTTACGAATACTGTTTTTTCTGAAATTAATCATTATCATGCGACATTTAAATAAGTTTCAATTTTCGATACTGGTTTTTGCTTTGTTTTGTTTTACATTCTTGAATTATTCGCATTGTTCTTTAATAGTTCATATGCATTATAAATTTCATCTAATATAATTTTGTATATATATCAATGGAATAATGATGAAACAGTGATTATGTAATACAATCAAAATCTACATGTTGAAAGTACCTCTCTTGTACCTGTACCAGATATGAAACAATTTAATTTAAAACATAGCGATTAAGATACTATTCATATTCTCTACATGCATCGATATATTTTATTAAAGGTTTCAGCTAACAGTTTACACCAAAGAAAAAATTAATTAACCAGTTTAATAAAAATGTAGATTATCTATGTAAATAATATAAGTAAAATTTTAATCATCATATTTGAAAATTTTTATTTTAAAGGTAATATGTAAGACTAGGTAAGTGTCACAACACAAACATAAATAAATCTTAAATATTCTTAATTAAAATATTTACAATATAAATCTCACCTAACAGTTTTTTTTTGTGTTTCTATTAAATAAAATTCAAACTGCCGTTTGTGATACAAAGAAAATATACAAGTTAAAAATACTTCTTTTGCACGTGTCCCACACATTGTAACATTTTAATTAAAAATTTTCAAACATGATGATTAAAATCTTACCCATACTACATACATTGATGTATTTTTATTAAATTTTCAGCCAACAGTATACATCAAAGAGGAAAAAAAAATAAATTAACCACAGAGTAATTTACTCTTCAGGGCGTTTTCAATGCAAAAATTACTTTCCGATACACA
>CM063504.1:51403718-51408718 GCA_032207245.1 Pardosa pseudoannulata | reverse complement strand
ATGTAAGTAGTTTCAAAGACTTTCTGTTCAATATATATATATATATATATATATATATATATATATATATATATATATATATATATATACATATATGTGCGTGTGTGTGATGTAAAAATGTAACACTTTAATCCTAAACTAAAATTACTAACACATGTATTAAAAAACCACCAAATCCGCAATTTCATCCTCTTTTTAATGGCCTTTCGGCGTTAAACTCTTTTGTTTAATTCCTGTTCGCGAGCTTAACTGGCCAACCTATTTTCATGGTTAAGAGCACTTCTAATTTGCAGAGTTAACAAATTCCTTTTTCAAGCGGGTAGCGTCCCGAAGGTTAAATAAGGCTGTGTGACCATCCTTAGCTGGATTTTTGCTCTGTACGTTGCCTAATAAAGATGCTACAAAACTTCTCCTGAAAAATCGTATTCTTTTTCGGTGACGACTACATCCCGTCGACTCTATTGCATCCTCGTAGCATAGCAGGCCACGCTATGCTACACACACACACACACACACACACACACACACACACACATATATATATATATATATATATATATATATATATATATATATATATATATATAATGTCCACATAATTTAAAAATACTGTAGTCATTTCTGTAAAGCAATTATTAAACGTAGTAGCCGAGTAAATTGATGCAGACGTTCACTTACAAAAACATCTTTTATTTAAAACATAATAAGACACCAAACACACAAATCAAATAAGGAAAAAGAACACAAAACACAGAAATATTTTGATGATAGTATTTATATTGCGATATTAAAGGAAAAAGTCACGAAATCTGTGTGCCCGCCCTTTTATTAACTACTGGAAGGGGTGTGGCTACAGGAATGATGTCATTAAGGTAATCATGTCTCTTTAATTACTTCTAGTTTATTCTAGAAGATATAGAATCTCTACATTGCACGGGAAAATGAATCAACGGGGCTGCCATTTTAAATTCAAGATGCCAGGAAATAATTGTTCACAGCCACTATTATGGAAAATGTTGTTTATAATTTATCAATAGGGAATCTAGATTTTCAATGGAAAACAGAAAACATTTAAGTTAAGATTTTACTTTAATGGAATTTTATTATTACACACACACACACACACACACACACACACACACATATATATATATATATATATATATATATATATATATATATATATATATATTGCGTTACGAGTAAGTCCAAGGGCATCATTTTTCTTTATTAAATTTAATTGTTAGATGCTCATATATAGAAAAATACAAAATGCGATTAAATTTAAAAATAGGGTCAAAGTATAACAGCTTTCCGTGTATTGCACTGTAGAATTTTTTTCAGTTGATTGCAATACTCACAGTAAAATTTTATTTGAATCAAGAGGAACAGTTGTTTTAATGTTCGACATCTAATAACATCAGAATCGTTATAACTTCCATTATGAACCTGAAATGCTTCACAACATATATTGCAGTTGTCTAATTATTTATTTCCTGTACCCAGAGGTACAAGAGTAATTCGTATCAGCAAATGAAAGGAACACAAACAGGGAAACAATGATAGAACAGAACTATCTAACAGACAATATATCGATTCCTTAGAGCCCTCATTGATACAACCACTGATGCTTGCAAAGATAAAATCCATTTCAAATTTAGCTAATGACTTTAGTCACGCCTTAATCTTATAGAGTGAAACATCACAGATAACGCAATTACAGCCGAGTATAATCAGCTAATTACGAATTTTAGTCAAAAGCAATCAGCTCAATGCAATTTTGAGGCATTGGCGAAAGGAAAAAATTGCACACACACAAAATAGCTAGACAAGCCAGAACGTGCCATCAGCAGTTAAGTAGAAGATCTATGGCTATAAAATTGCGTTAAGGACTCAATTAAGTTTCAAATATTGTTAATTTTACTTCTTTGTGGATATTACAGTTTTTGAAAAAAATTTAATTTAATTTAGAGGACAAATTAAGTTAATGAATAATTTTGATAAGTGAATTTAACAAAAGCCACAAGCGCATAAATTTTGGAAGCAGATTGCTTATCGCAATTGGAGTTTGATATCAACTGAGGCTCGTGTGCTATTATAAATTTAATATTTCTAAGTGACTAAAATCAATGTTTGGAATTTTTGAAGTCATTCATTTGGAAAGTGATACTAGACTGTATCAAATGGAGAATGTAATATGAACAGCTATAGCTTTGAAAATAGATTACATAATGTTACTAACTACATAAATACGATAATATAATCTAAGTTCGTGTAAATTTATTATATTAAATTATCTTTCTGAAATTAAACTAAATAAGAATTAATTTATAAATTAATTGTACAATAGGAGAATAAAATAAGACCCTTTTACAGTTGGTTAGACCGTAAGAAACTTTTAAAGGGTCTTCAAAGGGTCTTTTAAAGGGAAAACTTTTACTTTACAATACTCAACTTCTGGAAAGTTATTTTGATTTCCTGAATTCCTTCTAATTATATCGTGTAATTATGCAAAAAAAGGAAATTATATTCAGCTGGTTGACAATTTATGATGGTTTGTCGACCCCCTTTTACAGCATTGCAGATTTGGTAGCAAGGATCGACTCCCCTCCCCCAAACCGATCAGATAATCTCCATATTGAATTCATAATTTTCGTCTTGTGTAGCTCAAATATAAACCCAACATCTATAAATAAACTCTACAAAAGCAAGAAAAACTAGACTTGACGCATATTTACTCCCTTTGTTCCCTAAGCCCTAAGCAATATTGAAAAAAGCTTCAGCCATAAAATTCTGGACAATACAAATGAATATAAACACGTAATAAACTTTTACTTTACAATACTCAACTTCAGGAAAGTTATTTGATTTCTCGAATTCCTTCTAATTGTATCGTAAAACTATGTAAAAACGAGAAATTCTATTCAGCTTGTGGACAATTTATGATGGTTTGTCCACCCCATTTTACAGCATTGCAGATCTGGTAGCAAGGTTCGGACCCCCTTCCCCAAACCGATCAGATAATCTACATATTGAATTCAGGATTTTCCTCTTTTGTAGCTCAAATATAAACATAACATCTATAAATAAACTCTAAAGAGGCAAGAAAATCTAGGTTTGACGCATATTTACTCCCTTTGTTTTTAAGCTTTAAGCAATATTGAAAAAAGTTATAGTCATAAAATTCTGGACAATACAGATGAATTTAAACATGTAAGAAACTTTTACTTTACAATACTCAACTTCTGGAAAGCTATTTAGATTTCCTGAATTCCTTCTAATTGTATCGTATAACTATGTAAAAACAAGAAATTATATTGAGCTGGTGGACGATTTAGAATAATTTGTCGATCCCATTTTACAGCATTGCATTTCTGGTAGCTAGGTTCGAACCCCCTCCCCAAACCTATCAGACAATCTCCATATTGAATTTCTGATTTTCCTTTTGTGTAGCTGAAATATAAACCCAACATCTATAAATAAACTCAAAAGAGGCAAGAAAATCTAGGTTTGACGCATATTTACTCCCTTTGTTTTTAAGCTCTACGCAATATTGAAAAAAGCTTCAGTCATAAAATTCTGGACAATACAAATGAATATAAATACGTACGAAACTTTTACGCATAAGAATCTTAAGAAACCTTTACTTTACAATACTCAACTTCTGGAGAGTTGTTTTGATTTTCTGAATTAATTCTAAAAGTATCGTATAATTATGTAAAAACAAGAAATTATATACAGCTGGTGGATAATTTATGATGGTTTGTCGTTCCCATTTTACAGCACTGCACATCTGGTAGCTAGGTTCAAACCCCTCCCCCAAACCGATCACATAATCTCCATATTGAATTCATGATTTTCCTCTTGTGTAGCTAAAATATAAACCCAACATATATAAATAAACTCGAAAGAGGCAAAAAAATCTAGGTTTGGCGCATATTTTCTCCCTTTGTTTTTAAGCTCTAAGGAATATTGAAAAAAGCTTCAGTCATAAAATTCTGGACAATACAGATGAATTTAAACACGTAAGAATCTTTTACTTTACAATACTCAACTTCTGGAAATTTATTTAGATATCCTGAATTCCTTCTAATTGTATCGTATAATTATGTAACAACAAGAAATTATATTCATCTGATGGACAATTTAGGATGGTCTGACGATTCCATTTTACAGCATTGCAGATCTGGTAGGTAGGTTGGAACCCCCTACCCTAAACCGATCAGATAATCTCCATATTGAATTCATTATTTTCCTCTTGTATAGCTCAAATATAAACCCAACATCTATAAATAAACTCTAAAGAGGCAATAAAAACTAGGTTTGACGCATATTTACTCCCTTTGTTTTTAAACTCTAAGCAATATTGAAAAAAGCTCCAGTCGTAAAATTCCGGAAAATAAAAATGAATATAAACACATAAGAAACTTTTACGCCTAAGAATCGTAAGAAACTTTTACTTTACAATACTCAACTTCTTTAAAGTTATTTTGATTTCCTTAATTCCTTCAAATTGTATCGTATAATTATGTAAAAACAAGAAATTATATTCAGCTGGTGGGCAATTTAGGATGGTTTGACGATCCCATTTTACAGCATTGCAGATCTGGTAGCTAGGTTCAAACCCCTCCCCCTAACCGATCAGATAATCTCCATATTGAATTCATGATTTTCCTCTTCTGTAGCTCAAATATAAACCCAAAATCTAAAATAAACTCTAAAGAGGCAATAAAAACTAGGTTTGACGCATATTTACTACCTTTGTTCCTAAGCCCTAAGCAATATTGAAAGAAGTTTGTCATAAAATTCTGAACAATACAAATGAATATAAACACCAATTAAATGGAGTAAAATATAAGATATTCATGAAGACAAAATGAGAATCATAAATAGTTATTGAGAGTTCTGAATTCCCGAATAATTTATCACTTCATGAAAACTCGATTTTTAATGCTTTATAGTACCAAAACGGATATATATTTTCTTCACATTCTACATCA
>CM063504.1:51358718-51396218 GCA_032207245.1 Pardosa pseudoannulata | reverse complement strand
GAAAACAGTACTAAAAATTCTGTCTCCAACACAATTTTGTTTTAATTTTTAAAATATGAAATTACACTAGTTTCTGTAGTAATAGATTTTAAAAGTAATAATAGCTCAAAACAGGGCCGACAATAAGCTAATAAAGATATTTTAAAATAAAATGAATGAAATAATCGTCATTGAAACAGTTCAGTAATTTACGTCAGCATATTATCATTGTATACCCAGTACAAAAACTAATAATACCGTTTCCTACATTTAAACACGAAGTAAAGCATAAATCCAGTTTCTGGAGCAATAGTAGACTTCAAAAGTAAAGACTGCTTCCTGAGAAATTGTTTCTTAAACACAATTTTTCTGCATTTTAAGACATGAAATTATATTAGCCTCTATAGTAACGGATTTTCCACCAAATGAGAATAGCACAAAACAGGGGATACGATAAGCTAGTAAAGACTTTTCAAAATAAATTATTTGAATGAAATAATAATCCCAGATACATTTTTTGGTTCATCCCAGTAATTTACTGCAACATATTTTAAGAATATACCCAATACAACGAAAACTAATAATGCTGTTTCCTACATTTTAGCGCGAAGTAAAACACAAATACAGTCTCTTGAGCAACATTAAACTTCAAAAGAGATGACTGCTGAGTCATTCTTTCTCAGAGACAATTTTTGTGCATTTTGAGACATGAAATTACATTAGCCTTTGTAGTTACAGATTTTCCACCAAATGAGAATAGCACAAAACAGAGGATACTATAAGCTACTAAAGGCATTTCACAATAAATAACTTGAATGAAATAATTGTTACAGATACATTTCTTAGTTCATCTCAGTAATGTACTTCAACATATTAAGAATATACCCAATATAACGAAAACTAATAATGGTGTTTTCTATCTTTAAGCGTGAAGCAAAACACAGATCCAGTCTATGGAGCAACAATAGAATTCTAAAGTGATTATTGCTCTCTGAGTCATTCTTTCTCAAAGACAATTTTTCTGCATTTTGAGACAGGAAATTACATTAGCCTCTGTAGTAACACATTTTCCACAAAATGAGAATAGCACAAAACAAGAGATACTATAAGCTAGTAAAGGCATTTCACAATAAATACTTTAATGAAATAATCATACAGATACATTCCTTAGTTCATCTCAGTAATTTACTTCAACATATTTTAAGAATGTAATCAATATAACGAAAACTAATACTGCTGTTTTCTATATTTAAGTGTGAAGCAAAACTCAGACCCAGTCTCTGGAGCAACAATAGAATTATAAAAAAATAACTGCTTCCTAAGTTATTCTTTCTCAAAGACAATTTTCTACATTTTGAGACATGAAATTACATTAGCCTCTGTAGTAACAGATTTTCCACCAAATGAGAATAGCACAAAACAGGGGATACTATAAGCTAGTAAAGGTATTTCACAATAAATAACTTGAAAGAAACAATAGTGACAGATAAATTTCTAATTTCGTCTCAGTAATTTACTTCAACATATTTGAAGAATATACCCAATACAACAAAAACTAATAATGATGTTTTCTATCTATAAGCGTAAAACACACACCCAGTCTCTAGAGCAACAACATAATTCAAAAGCGTCGACTGCTTTTTTAGTAGTTCTTTCTCAAAGACAATTTTTGTGCATTTTGATCCATGGAATTACGTTAACTTCTGTAGTAACAGATTTTCTACCAAATGAGAATAGCACAAAACAGGGGATACAATAATCTAGTAAAGACTTTTCAAAATAAATAATTCGAATGAAAAAATCGTCACAGATACATTTTTTGATTCATCCCAGTAATTTACTTCAACATATTTTAAGAATATACCCAATACAACGAAAACTAATAATGCTGTTTTCTATCTTTAAGCGTGAAGTAAAACACACACCCCAGTCTCTGGAGCAACAACAAAACTCAAAAGCGATGACTGCTTCCTGACTCAATCCTATGTAAATTCCGAAGCAGTTAGAAAATTTCATTCGGAAAGGAGGCGGAGAAAGAAGTGTTGTATGAGATCAGATTTATTTCATAGTCTGAATCTTCAAAGCAAAAGAGATGTAGACAATAGGATTCCAGAGGAGGGGTTTTCAACAGGATTATCGAAGGAATGGAACGAAATCGTATTTCTTAGATATTTGTATCTTGTAGTGATTGCTTGGTATTTTTCATACTTCCAGAAAAAGAAGGATTTTTGCTGCGCGTATATTACAGAAAGAATAAAACAGAATCCCTTTCCTGAATTTCGTTGAAGGAATATTAAATAAAAGTAAAATTTTTCCTCAAAGACACCAGTGATAATCGGAGCACTTTTTTTTAAAAATAATATCATGGTCAAGGAAATGTCTTTTCTTTATTATATTTTCGCTAAAATATCTGTTTATATGTAATAACTTAAAGTGACATAGTGAGCTTTCACATCATACATTTAGCAGATACATTCTTAACCCCTTCCGGTATGATTTAATAATGAAAAACTGTGCATGAAATAACCATTTAATTTTTATTTAAAAAACTTGTTTCATTTTACAATTCTTACATATTCTTAATTAAAATCCACTTTTTACATAGTGTTAAATAATATCAGAAACAGTAAAATTAAGAAAATATCAAAGCAAAACATTAATAAGGTATACAGATAATAGTCTTCAAGCTAGTGGTACTTTTCAAAATAAAGTGCAAAGGAATTCTTAATTGTTTACACCGCCAAGTAGTCTCACTTTTAATTTGATTCTTGTAACACACATGACATTTCTTAGTAGGTTTTCTTTTATTCTGACTCATTAATTTGGCAATGACTTGTACCAAGAAATTCTAAGTAAACAGTATGCAATAGTGACTTGTGATTTTCACAAGTGATAAAAGTGTTGCCAAATTAAGTACACTAGAAATTTTAAACTAAATTAATTATCATATTTAACAGTAATTTTAATCGCATGACGAGTGTAGCTCGTCATTGTGCGGTATGGAATGAAAAACTAATGACGAGCTAGACTCGTCATTTTACCGGAAGGGGTTAATGTTAAGAACGTGATCAAATTCAAGTATAAAAATTCTACAGGTTTTTACAAATGAACTCTTTTAAATATTACATCAAAAAGAAACAGGTAAAGTATTATAAATAAATATATTCTGTTACATTTTCCCATAGTCAAAAGGGGAAAAAAAATCTAATAAAGCGTATTAAGAAATATAGTGTATAAACATCTTAAATTGACAGAAATAATATGTATAAATACTTGAAATGTCAATACTTATAATTAATAATTAAAAATGTCACAGTCAAATGTTTATTTTTTTAACTGTACCAGATGTTTAAAGAGAGTCTTTTGAAAACAAAATGCGTCATGTTATTCTTTCTCTTAAAAATTATAATATAAATATTTACTTGTTTCAGAATATTAACTTATCTATTGAACGAAATACAAATAAAAAAGAAATATCTTTCGTATTTTGAGAGTTAAATGATAAAATTAAAGGTTTTTAACATCAATTAATATGCAGTTTCACCTGAATTAAAATGTAAATATTAAAATAAAAATTTCTATTTATATGGAGATAAAGGAGTTTAACAATAGAAATATATTTTAATTTTCAGATTTTTTTAATTTAGATTTCAATGATTTTTTTTATCGATTATCTGTTTGTTGCACTATTATTTTACACGCACAAGATACAAAATATTAGGAAAAAATCACAAAAATTATAAACGCGATAAAATAAATGCTCATAATAACAACGACTGATAATTATTTATTTAAGAATTATCATTTGTGAAAATATTCCTTGAACCTGCTCTTCCCAATATAAAAGTCTTAAAATTTAACACTATGTAATTAAAAATTTAATTTAAAAAGAGTAATTTTTAGTCCAATTTACAACATTGTTCTCGTGCTGTAGTTTAACAATTGATTTGCTTACAATAATACTACAGAATGCGTAGGAATTAGTCAAATTCTTTCAAAGTAACCTACGTAAGCGAATTACTCTACACAAATCTCGCCTAAATATTTTCAATAGATTTACGCCTCTCAAACGAATCTACATAAATGAATCTTTCGAAAATGAATGAAAGAAATCTATCTCTTTTGTACTAGTCTAATTAAACCGCATTTTGCCTAATACAACCTTTTTTTTTCTGCGTGCAGTTTGATTCATTTAGTTAAACGAATACCGGTTCACACTCGAGGTACCTATTCAAGCCTATAAACAGTAAATTAATCGCGAGAACATATTGCTAGATAGAATATCCCTAAACAGAAAAATGTCATAACAATGTCACCAAACGTGATTAATCAGATGCGAATCTTTTCAGAAGTCGCCCCCAGGATAAAAATAAAAAAAAAGAAGTGCGCGTAACCCAATTTTCCCTCTTCTCTCCCTAAGAACAAAATGCACTTCGAAATTCAATAAACACCTCTAAAGGACGTTGTTATGTAAATGCCGAAAGGTTTCCATTAGGGCGGTCTTTATGATACAGAGAAGACGAGGGGTGAGAAGAGAGCTTATTGTAAATTTATGATATTAAAGGCTGATACAAGTACGTAAAATTCAATCAAAAAGCGGAATTCGGTCTGAGAGATTTTTCCCTGCGATATGAAGAGTGCATATATTTCATATTACGTTTGGCGACTGTTTCATGAGATTAAGCAGGGATGGGAGTAGAGAATAAGAGTCGTGTGACAGATTGAAAGTTAGAAATCAATTGAATTGACAGCTTAGGATTTTGTGAGATCGTATTAATATAGCGTTTGTTTCTGTTGATGAATTTAAGTAGGCATACTTTATTGGTAGTCTATGTATTAATCAGATTTTAAAGTTGAATTTTAATAGCAACATAAAACATAGCTTATATTTTAGGAATAATGTTAAGTTTAGGATTAATCTACGTTGAAAACGTCATTTTTTGCTAAAAATCATAATTTTTTTTATTTCTCTATTATAAAATTTCAACTTTTAGGCTTCTAAATCTGTTTTTGTTTTGTGTCTAAGGCATTTTAAAGAAAAGTTACAGTTTTTTAAACATCCGTGACAGCTGTCAAAACAAGACGGAATAATATTAAGGTATCCGTCTACGTTAAACACGTCATTTTTTGCCAAAAATCATAATTTTTTTTATTTCTCTATTATAAAATTTCAACTTTTAGGCTTCTAAATCTGTTTTTGTTTTGTCTCTACGGCATTTTAAAGAAAAGTTACAGCTATTTAAACATCAGTGACAGCTGTCAAAACAAGACGGAATAATATTAAGGTATCCGTCTACGTTAAAAACGTCATTTTTTGCCAAAAATCATAATTTTTTTTATTTCTCTATTATAAAATTTCAACTTTTAGGCTTCTAAATCTGTTTTTGTTTTGTCTCTACGGCATTTTAAAGAAAAGTTACAGCTATTTAAACATCAGTGACAGCTGTCAAAACAAGACGGAATAATATTAAGGTATCCGTCTATGTTAAAAACGTCATTTTTTTTGCCAAAAATCATATATTTTTTAAATTTCTCTATTATAAAATTTCAACTTTTAGGCTTCTAAATCTGTTTTTGTTTTGTCTCTACGGCATTTTAAAGAAAAGTTACAGCTATTTAAACATCAGTGACAGCTGTCAAAACAAAACGGAAGTAGCGAATTCGGAACCGGAAGTTGTGAATTTAAAGCCTTTTAAAGAGCATTTTTTGGACAAAATTTTTACGAAGATTAGTTTAAACATTTTTCAAGTATTTTTATAAATTAGCAACTTGACAATTAGAAAGTTTTAAAGTAAGAAAGTATGGGGAATTTTAAACATGTATTTTAATTTTTAATACTAAAAATTGCTTCATAAACTTCAAATGCGTTTTTTTTTCAGAACGGTATTTTTAATAAAATGTTGAAACTTGAAATGCGATTTCTCAAAAAGTTCTTAAAATATTATGTTGAAAATTATTCTGAATGCTTTTGATAGTATATACTAGTAAATGACCTAAAAGATTTAAATTTGGATATTTTTTTATGATGTTACACTCATAATTAGACATAAAGGTAATGAAAATTCGTTAAAAATTCAATGTGTATGATTTTGAAAGACCAAAATTTTTTACCAAATGTAAATTAAACAAAGGTTTTAGGTGATTCACTACTCCAGTGTATAAGAAATGTGTTGCATCCAAAAATTTTGAAATAATTTAATTTATTAAAAAATTAAAACTTTTGAAAAAACCCGATTTTTTACTAAATTTTCTTCATTTATTAGAAATTTTATAAAACTTCTCCAGGAATAAATGTTTTATGAAAATATATAATTAAATATTATAATAATAATATTATAATATGTATAATATATAATATGTAATATATAATATAATAATATGTATAATATTATAATAATATTATAAATAATTAGATATTATTTAATCTATGATAGTATAATTCTCTATGATAACATAAAAAAAATCTAAAAATGTAAAAACATGAACTAGTTTTTACGTTTAAAGAAAAAAGTTCTGCGATCGTAGACGGATACCTTAAGTAATTCAGGATTTTAATTCATCACTTGTCAGGAATACATCAGTCATTGTTTCAGTAATATGTTTTGTTGTGTTGTTGCCAATTCATCGTAATCTATTGTCAGATAGATCACATCAATGAATCCAGGCGCCCCAGGAAAACCAAGCACCAGGAAAAGATTTAGATAAATATCTTCCTATGCGGGGCCCAGACAACCGAGAAATGCTTGGAGGAAATCATTGTTTCAGTTTTCGCTATGACTGGGATAGGAGTACATTTTTACTGTTTTATTATATTTAGCATGGCTGTAGATCCACCAAGCAACTAGTAGGAGAGAAAGTTAGTAACAAAAGTAGCCTAACTTTTCTCAATTTTTCCCAATTTCAAAACTGGTTCGGCTCTAAAAAGAACTGGAAGAAGATATTTGATGTTGACAGCCATACTTTAACCACTCGACCATGTTATCTCTAATTGAAATAATATAAATTACAAGTTTTTCGACAGGAAAATCTTGGGATAAATCTGAGATTTTTTAAAAATGTTTTAACTTTAATCAGCTCTTTAGTTTTGATCAATGAATATATAATTTTCACCTTCCTGTTTGGGAAAGTACATGTTTTGTATTTTCCAATTAAAATAATAAATATTTAAATGCTTTCATATTTTTTTATTTAATCATAAAGTAATGTTGGTTTTATCTTTTTAACTCCTGCTTTTTTAACGTCTGCTACATAACTTTATTTTATTACATTCTTTATTTTCATTACATGAACTCTTCAAGTGACATGTCCCTTTAATTTTTATATTTTCATTTGTTCTATATTGCTACCATATAATATTACTTAATTATTTATTCATCTGTGTTTCTTTTAATTTACTTAAAAGAGTACTATAATATATGACTTAGAAGCACTGTTGATCACCCACAAAACTAGTAGCTAAAGCTGCATAAAAATAAATCACATAAATATTTGAAATTCCAGCATGCAGTCATTATGATTTCCGTTAACCAAGATTGGATATATTTTAGAATATAAGACAAAAACTTTAAATTTTGTAATGATTATCAAATTTTTTCTACTTTATCAGAAGTTCTTACTGTGTGGGAAGGATAAATGTACACAAAATGAATTAGAACTGATATTTAGTTAAAAATTTTACTAGGGTCCAATATAATTCATAGCTTAACTCTAGAAAAAATAAAGCTTGAATATGACCGGGAGGTAGGCTCTTTAGCTAAATTTATATTCTTACGTGCAGACTTTAAAATAATAAAATTTTGTATTAAAGGCACTTATAACACAAATAGGTTGTAATTAACTTATAAACTTTTTATAATCTACTTTCAATATTAGAAACTAAACGCTAATTATTATCTATATTAAACTTACAGCATAAAAATGAAAAATATTTCCAAGAGTATATGAATTATGACGCTTTTTGCAAATTAAAATTTTCTGGAAAAGCATTAAAAATAGCATTATTTCTATAAAAATCTGAGTAAATTTGGATAGATTATAATAAAATTAGAAATTTTATTATACATAATTTCAGCACTATATTACGAAAATGTATATTCAATTCTTAGATATATTGAGGACATTAGATACACTATTATGTAAAATAATTATAGCTAATTCGAGTGGGCATTTAATACTTTGTATGCTGTAGATTCTGCAAATAACAAAATAGAACAAAATTCAGCATTTAAAAGTGATTTAATGGTTTGGTTTTGGAGCGTTACGGTCTACTTTTTGCAACACGAGGGCTAATGAGACCGGGACCTACTGCTTAAAGCCGATTCTGAACGGCTACGAACATCCATGCCATAGTGGGATTCGAACCCACGAACTCCGATTCCGGAAGCCAGCACCCTAACCATTCGGCCATCGTTCGGCAAAGTGGTATAATGAGCACTATTTAAATGCAAAATAACCGTCAAAAACAGAAAAAGTAAAAATTTTTATAATGCGTGATTTTATTTTGAAGAATTTGGTAGAATTTAATTGATACTTTACTTTTGAAATGAAGCAATTTTCAATTTAGAAAGGATATGTATAATGATGAAAAGAAATACAACGGTTTTCTTAGGAAATGAACAAGAATTTAAAATTTTGCTTCATGCAGGCTATCGTTTGGAGATATTATACATATTTGGCAACAATTAAATTTATTTAAAATTCTTCTTAACACTTTAGAACAATTTATAATATACCAAAATAGTCAAATTCCAAACTAGATACAATTAAAAAATAATAATTATATAATATAATAATATTTAAAATATTATAATAATATTATAAATAATTAGATATTATTTAATCTATGATAGTATAATCCTCTATGATAATATAAAAAAAATCTAAAAATGTAAAAACATGAACTAGTTTTTACGTTTAAAGAAAAAAATTCTCCGAATGTAGACGGATACCTTAAGTAATTCAGGATTTAATTCGTCACTTGTCAGGAATACATGAGTCATTATTTCAGTAATATGTTTTGTAGTGTTGTTGCCAATTCATCGTAATCTGGTGCCAACTAGATCACATCAATGAGTCCGGGCGCCCCAGAAAAACCAAGCACCAGGAAAAGATTTAGATAAATATCTTCCTATGCGGGGCCCAGACAACCGAGAAATGCTTGGAGGAAATCATTGTTTCAGTTTTCGCTATGACTGGGATAGGAGTACATTTTTACTGTTTTATTATATTTAGCATGGCTGTAGATCCACTAAGCAACTAGTAGGAGAGAAAGTTAGTAACAAAAGTAGCCTAACTTTTCTCAATTTTTCACAATTTCAAAACTGGTTCGGCTCTAAAAAGAACTGGAAGAAGATATTTGATGTTGACAGCCATACTTTAACCACTCGACCATGTTATCTCTAATTGAAATAAAATAAATTGCAAGTTTTTCGACAGGAAAATCTTGGGATAAATCTGAGATTTTTTAAAAATGTTTTAACTTAAATCAGCTCTTTAGTTTTGATCAATGAATATATAATTTTCACCTTCCTGTTTGGGAAAGTATTTGTTTTTATATTTTCTAATTAAAGTAGTAAATATTTAAATACTTTTTTTTATTTGATCATGAAGTAATGTTGGTTCTAACTTTTTAACTCCTTTTTTAACGTCTGCTACAAAACTTTATTTTCTTTCATTCTTTATTTTCATTACACGAACTCTTCAATTGACATGACCCTTTAATTTTTATATTTTCATTTGTTCTATTTTGCTACCATATATTATTACTTAATTATTTATATATCTCTGTTTCTTTTTCTTTATTTAAAAGAGTACTATAATACATGACTTAGAAACACTGTTGATCACCCACAAAACTAGTAGCTAAAGCTGCATAAAAATAAACTACATAAATATTTGAAATTTCTTCATGTAGTCATTTTGATTTCCGGTAACCAAGATTGGATATATTTTAGAATATAAGACAAAAACTTTAAATTTTGTAATTATTATAAAACTTTTCTAGTTTATCAGAGTTTTTACTGTATGGGATAAATAAATGTACACAAAATGAATTAGAACTTATATTTATTAGAAAAATTCACTAGGGTCCAAAATAATTCATAGCATAACTCTAACAAAAAATAAAGCTTGAGTATGACCGGGAGGTAGGCTCTTTAGTTAAATTTATATTCTTTCGTGCAGACTTTAAAATAATAAAATTTTGTATTAAAGTCACTTATAACACAAATAAGTTGTAATTAACTTATAAATTTTTATAATCTACTTCCAATATTAGAAACTAAACGCTAATTATTATTTATATTAGACTTAGAGCATTGAAAAAAGAAAAAGATTTCCAAGAGTATATGAATTATGACGCTTTTTGCAGATTAAAATTTTCTGGAAAAGCATTAAAAATAGCATTATTTCTATAAAAATCTGAGTAAATTTGGATAGATTATAATAAAATTAGAAATTTTATTATACATAATTTCAGCACTATATTACGAAAATGTATATTCAATTCTTAGATATATTGAGGACATTAGATACACTATTATGTAAAATAATTATAACTAATTCGAGTAGACATTTAATAATTTGTATGCTGTAGATTCTGCAAATAACAAAATAGAACAAAATTCAGCATTTAAAAGTGATTTAATGGTTTGGTTTTGGAGCGTTACGGTCTACTTTTTGCAACACGAGGGCTAATGAGACCGGGACCTACTGTTTAAAACCGATTCCGAACGGCTACGAACATCCATGCCATAGTGGGTTTCGAACCCACGAACTTCGATTCCGGAAGCCAGCACCCTAACCATTCGGCCATCGTTCGGCAAAATGGTATAATGAGCACTATTTAAATGCAAAATAACCGTCAAAAACAGAAAAAGTAAAAATTTTTATAATGCGTGATTTTATTTTGAAGAATTTGGTAGAATTTAATTGATACTTTACTTTTGAAATGAAGCAATTTTCAATTTAGAAAGGATATGTATAATGATGAAAAGAAATACAACTGTTTTCTTAGGAAATGAACAAGAATTTAAAATTTTGCTTCATGCAGGCTATCGTTTGGAGATATTATACATATTTGGCAACAATTAAATTTATTTAAAATTCTTCTTAACACTTTAGAACAATTTATAATATACCAAAATAGTCAAATTCCAAATAGATACAATTAAAAAATAATTCAGTTTATTGTTTATTAATATCACCAAAATAAGCTAAACATTTGGCCTGAACTGATCTCAAAGCAAACACTAACCCTTTTTTATAGCTTTTAAATACACTTTGGAAAATACTTTTTCAACAACTTTACTTAAACTTCTAAGGAGTAATGATTTTGTAGCTAAATATCGCCAAAGTCATCATTTTAAAAATCCAAAAATGTACAAATGTGATTGCAGTACTTTACTTTATTCATTTAACCAAATACAACCTGATTAACGCTGATTTCGATTATAATTATGCATTTTCTTCAAAAACAACTCCTATTATTAAGTGTAATATATGGCCGTAGAGAAAATCTGCACCGTGCTTAGATTTTTAATTTAATATAGAAATCTTAAAATTAACAAAAATAAAGTATTACATTTGATATAAAATATCTACACCCAGAAAAAAATGTCAATTATGACTGAAAGTAAAAGTTTTCCTCCACGTCATTTTAAATGCACGATTGTAAATTGAAATTTCTTGTAATGCATCAATAAACTCAATTATCAAAAGCGAGAATATTCCCATTTTCAAAATACCTGCTTTATACTTTAATTTCCACCCTGAATAATTGATAAAAATTAATAATAATAACTAAAATCTATCTAACAAATTTATCATTCAAAAATCTTAAATATTTATCTACAGTAACTCTTCATTTCCAAATGAATCTGCATTTTTTCTTCTTTAATACATCTCCCGAAAAATATTTACCTTTATTAAAAGAGAGAAAAACGAAACACAAGTCCATTTCAGAAAAAAAACCTATCAATGTATAGTAATAAAAATTTTTTGGAAAATTAGGAATTAGAGAATAAGTGTTTTGGGAAAAAATAAATGAAGATAATTTCTACTTTGTAGATGATTAAATGAAACGTATTCCAATAACAGTCTCTTCACTTAATAGCTAGAAGGTATGTTCTCAAACGAGATTTTAGAAATTACTAAATTGAAATTGATTTCTGTTCATCCAACAAATTTCCAATTACATAATGAATTCTTTCAAATAATCAAGGAGGAAATTTATAAGGCAGTGTTTAAAACTAATTAGGAAATCTATATACTTTATGAAATGCAAATTGCATAGAATAAGTACATCCCGAATCTTATGTTTAAATTTTCACAGAAAAGTAAAATATTTATGCCTTTGGAAAAAATTTAATTAGGAAATATGATAACATATAACTTTGGCATAGTCATTTATTTTCATAAAATATTCTAATTCTAATCGAAATGAAACATTCTCTGATTTTTCTGTGTTAGTTAATGGTCAAATAGCTCGAGTGCGTTGAACGTTTGGCATTAGAATCTAGATTCGATTTCAATTTTTGGTCTGAATGTTTACGCTGTATTTATTGTTTACTTTTGTGACACTTTAACATATAAAATTTACTATGAGTCTACCTGAAATGGAAGAAACAAAATACTTTTAGATTAAAGGGATTTTAGAATCATTAAATAAAATTAAAAGTACGTGAACATTCCGTATAAAGATTAAATTCAAATAAAATCACTAAAAGTCAATGAGGCATCAAAGAGATATAGACTATAATAATTTCTAACACTGTTTTCTGAAAATTACATTAAAATGTTTTTAACATTAACAAATTATTGTGCCTTTATAGATAATTTCTATAGGTTGTTAAGATTTCTGGATATAAAAGTAAAGTTAAACGGCCGGAACGATTTAAAAAGAAATTTTAATTATTAGATTAAAGGGATTTTATAATCATTAAATAAAATTAAAAGTACATGAACATTCCGTATAAAGATTAAATTCAATTAAAATCACTAGAAGTCAATGAGGCATCAAAGAGATATAGACTATAATAATTTCTAAAACTATTTTCTGAAAATTACATTAAAAATTTTGTATCATTAACAAAACATTGTGTATTTATAGATAATTTCTATAGTTTGTTAAGATTTCTGGATATAAAAATAAAGTTAAACAGGCCGGAACGATTTAAAAAGAAATTTTAATTATTAGATTAAAGGGATTTTATAATCATTAAATAAAATTAAAAGTACATGAACATTCCGTATAAAGATTAAATTAAATTAAAATCACTAAAAGTCAATGAGGCATCAAAGAGATATAGAATATAATAATTTCTAAGACTATTTTCTGAAAATTACATTAAAATTTTTTTACCATTAACAAATTATTGTACCATTATAGATAATTTCTGGGTTGTTAAGATTGGTTGTTAAGATTTCTGGATATAAAAATGAGGTTAAACAGGCCAGAACGGTTTAAAAAGAAACTTTAGTTATTAGATTAAAGAGATTTTAGAATCATTAAATAAAATTAAAAGTACATGAACATTCTGTATAAAGATTACATTCAATTAAAATCACTAGAAGTCAATGAAGCATCAAAGAGATATAGACTATAATAATTTTTAATACTATTTTCTGAAAATTACATTAAAATGTTTTATCATTAACAAATTATTGTACCTTTATAGATAATTTCTATAGGTTGTTAAGATTTCTGGATATAAAAATAAAGTTAAACAGGCCAGAACGATTTAAAAAGAAATTTTAATTATCAGATTAAAGGGATTTTAGAATCACTAAGTAAATTTATAAGAACATGAACATTCTGTATAAAGATTATATTCAATTAAAATCACTAGAAGTCAATGAGGCATCAAAGAGATATAGACTATAATAATTTCTAAGACTACTTTCTGAAAGTTACATTAAAATTTTTTTTATCATTAACAAATTATTGTACCATTATAGATAATTTCTGGGTTGTTAAGATTTCTGGATATAAAAGTAAAGTTAAACAGGCCGGAACGATTTAAAAAGAAATTTTAATTATCAAATTAAAGGGATTTTAGAATCATTAAGTGAATTTATAAGAACATGAACATTCTGTATAAAGATTAAATTCAATTAAAATCACTAGAAGTCAATGAGGCATCAAAGAGATATAGACTATAATAATTTCTAAGACTATTTTCTGAAAATTACATTAAAATTTTTTTATCATTAACAAATTATTGTGCCTTTATAGATAATATTTATAGGTTGTTAAGAGTTCTGGATATAAAAATAAAGTTAAACAGGCCAGAACGATTTAAAAAGAAATTTTAATTATTAGATTAAAGGGATTTTAGAATCATTAAATAAATTTATAAGAACATGAATATTCTGTATAAAGATTAAATTCAATTAAAATCCCTAGAAGTCAATGAGGTATAAGTGAGATATAGACTATAATAATTTCTAAGACTGTTTTCTGAAAATTACATTAAAATGTTTTATCATTAACAAATTATTGTACCTTTATAGATAATTTCTATAGTTTGTTAAGATTTCTGGATATAAAAATAAAGTTAAACAGGCCAGAACTATTTAAGAAGAAATTTTAATTATTAGATTAAAGGGATTTTAGAATCATTAAATAAAATTAAAAGTACATGAACATTCCGCATGAAGATTAAATTCAATTAAAATCACTAGAAGTCAATGAGGCATCAAAGAGATATAGACTATAATAATTTCTAAAACTATTTTCTGAAAATTACATTAAAAATTTTGTATCATTAACAAATTATTGTACCTTTATAGATAATTTCTATAGTTTGTTAAGATTTCTGGATATAAAAATAAAGTTAAACAGGCCAGAACTATTTAAGAAGAAATTTTAATTATTAGATTAAAGGGATTTTATAATCATTAAATAAAATTAAAAGTACATGAACATTCCGTATAAAGATTAAATTAAATTAAAATCACTAAAAGTCAATGAGGCATCAAAGAGATATAGAATATAATAATTTCTAAGACTATTTTCTGAAAATTACATTAAAATTTTTTTACCATTAACAAATTATTGTACCATTATAGATAATTTCTGGGTTGTTAAGATTGGTTGTTAAGATTTCTGGATATAAAAATGAGGTTAAACAGGCCAGAACGGTTTAAAAAGAAACTTTAGTTATTAGATTAAAGAGATTTTAGAATCATTAAATAAAATTAAAAGTACATGAACATTCTGTATAAAGATTACATTCAATTAAAATCACTAGAAGTCAATGAAGCATCAAAGAGATATAGACTATAATAATTTTTAATACTATTTTCTGAAAATTACATTAAAATGTTTTATCATTAACAAATTATTGTAACTTTATAGATAATTTCTATAGGTTGTTAAGATTTCTGGATATAAAAATAAAGTTAAACAGGCCAGAACGATTTAAAAAGAAATTTTAATTATCAGATTAAAGGGATTTTAGAATCACTAAGTAAATTTATAAGAACATGAACATTCTGTATAAAGATTATATTCAATTAAAATCACTAGAAGTCAATGAGGCATCAAAGAGATATAGACTATAATAATTTCTAAGACTACTTTCTGAAAGTTACATTAAAATTTTTTTTATCATTAACAAATTATTGTACCATTATAGATAATTTCTGGGTTGTTAAGATTTCTGGATATAAAAGTAAAGTTAAACAGGCCGGAACGATTTAAAAAGAAATTTTAATTATCAAATTAAAGGGATTTTAGAATCATTAAGTGAATTTATAAGAACATGAACATTCTGTATAAAGATTAAATTCAATTAAAATCACTAGAAGTCAATGAGGCATCAAAGAGATATAGACTATAATAATTTCTAAGACTATTTTCTGAAAATTACATTAAAATTTTTTTATCATTAACAAATTATTGTGCCTTTATAGATAATATTTATAGGTTGTTAAGAGTTCTGGATATAAAAATAAAGTTAAACAGGCCAGAACGATTTAAAAAGAAATTTTAATTATTAGATTAAAGGGATTTTAGAATCATTAAATAAATTTATAAGAACATGAATATTCTGTATAAAGATTAAATTCAATTAAAATCCCTAGTAGTCAATGAGGTATCAATGAGATATAAACTATAATAATTTCTAAGACTATTTTCTGAAAATTACATTAAAATACTTTATCATTAACAAATTATTGTACCTTTATAGATAATTTCTATAGGTTTTTAAGATTTCTGGATATAAAAATAAAGTTAAGCAAGGCCAGTACGATTTAAAAAGAAATTTTAATTTTCCGTAGTCTCTTTTTGGATATCGTCTTTGTTTCGACTAAAGCCAAACTTTAAAAATATTTTAAAGGGACCTACTTTGATAACAAAATAACACAGGTAGCTTGAAAGAATCCAGTTTTAAAAGTAGACAAACACGGTTTAGATAGAGCAATGCTTTAAAATAAAACCCAATTTACAAGTACGACGTGAAAAGTGCTCACGAAACCTAATTCTTATCGCCTACCCTATTCTACTTCATTTTCATTCAGGGAGAACATCAAATTCAATAAAGTCTTTCACCGTATCGTGTTATGTAAATTATAGAATGGTGTTAGAAGGGTCCTGAAGAAGAGGGAGGTGGTAAGATAAATAAACCAGTGGTAATTCGCTTTCAACAGCATTAATCGCACACTTTTGTTTCAGGAAGTATTAAATGAAACAAGTTGGATGTAAAATAATTCCCATTGAACTCTTTAAAAATTACTTTATTGAATTGAATAGTATGTCCACACTTCCAGGTAAGTTGTTTTTTGGAAGATAGTGAGTCCATTAAAAATGTATGAGAGCTTCATTTAATTGAATGATCCTGAATTATAGATCTACTAAGTATTTTAATAAAAAATTCCTATGCTACTTAATTTTTATGTAAGATACATTTAATTAATTTCTATTGTCAGTAAATCGTAATTCATTCAGCAAAAATGATTATTTTAGATGTTTATTTTATACACACATATATAAATGTAAACACACATCAATACTGCAACATAATAATTTAACTGGTTCTCTAATCAAGCTTATAAGCGAATTTGCTTGCTATGTCAGATTAATTTTTTTCATTTTGAATAAATTAAAAGAGATTAATTCACACAGCCTCTTAAAAACATCTTAAATTAACGAACAAAAAGTATACAAAGAATAAAAGATGAATATGAACATAACAAGATATAATAAAACAGAGTGTAAAGAAATACACTGATCTAAAAGGTTTTACTGGAGCTTGCTTTTGAAGACGGGTGGTACCTTGGATTTAGAGTTTTAACTCAAGAAAAATAATTTGAATAATTGACCATTCGTAATTAAAATATATCGTATTGTAAATGTTGTAGTAAGTCGAGGCGCCACTACTTCTGTGTGTTTGCTTCTGTTTCCTATGATGTTCATTCTTTTTATTAAATACAAATGATGTGTTAACAGTAATGAAACATCAGATCTGTTAAAGTACATATACTTTGATGAAACTTACATTTTGGTAATTAAATTGACCGTATCATAAGGTTAAAGTATGTCGACTACCCAGCTAAAAGTTAGGAAGGGAGATAATATCTGAAACTCCATGTATCCGTAATATAATAACGTGAACAAACAATAATGCAATACAATTATTTATGTTTAGCTATCTGCACGAATGAAGGAATGGGAGCAAGGAAAACTCAAAAATCGGAGCTATTGGGATTATGTCCCCATTTTCTCCTGATCCACAAGGATTGTGGCTCACTTCCTAACAATTAACTTGCAATATGTACTAAATCAGTGTGAACCAATTAAAGGAGAGGCTTGCTTTCTCCAATAGCCCAAAGTATCAAATGGATATCCGGTGGACATATACTTATATTATACATATACCATAAAACCATACCATAAGTATATATACATATACTTATGGTTCGCAGCATTTGAATAACTTATTTTATCAGTCCCATCTTGGACAGAGGACATCTCCTCATTTTCTCCTGATCCACAAGGATTTTGGCTCACTTCCTCGAACTTAACTTGCAATCTATACTAAATCAGTGTGAACCAATTAAAGGAAAGGCTTGCTTTCTCCAATAGCCCACAGTATCAAATGGATATCCGGTGGACATCAAGAAGATCCTTTGGATGTCGACAGGACATTTTAGACCCCGACCGGACGCCCAAAGTACTTGTTGTTATGGTTTCTAAAGAGCTTTTACTGTTAACGAACTCATGGTTGCAGCATTTGAATAACTTATTTTATCAATCCTATCCTGGACAGAGGACATTGACTATGAAACTGATTTTTTACAATTGAAAATGTGTTATTAGTCTCCTGCTCATGACGTAAGAATTTAGAAACATAAGATCCCTAAAAGTTAATAAAAAACTTTTAGAAGTATGTGAATTGTATTGTATTTTGGACTTATATAAAGGTAAAAGAAAAAGGAAATATATATATACCTAATGGAACTCTGATAAGCTCAAAATAATGCTGTGTATAAAAAAAATAAAAGTTCCTTAACAATAAACAATAGATTTATTCAAGTTTTATTCATGCTATTTTGAAGTTAAAGGGATAAAAATTACTATGAATATAATGTGTTATGTAAATTCTAAACACTACAAAAGTAAACAAGCAGATCCTTATTTTCCATTTCTCATTATTGTGTAACATATATTTTAATTAAAAAACTTTTTCTTTCAAAATGTATGGAGTTAAAGAATTTATATCTTGAAGATAAAATTTTACGTTATTCAGATAGGAATCATTGTTTTTTTCCATTATCGTATTGCGAGCACTCTCGTACAATTACTCTAATGAATATACGGTTTGTTATTTAAAAATGGAGTAACACAATACATCTTTAAAATGACTTTTGTGTTACTCGTGTTGCAAAGATTCTGAATAAAGTTGAATTTACTGAAATTTTCTTTGAATGTTTTTGAACAATAAAAAGCTTTTTTAAGAGGAAAATGGTCACTTAATTGTAAACAATCTAAAAAGCAATTTTTAGAAACACTTAGAAATTATTAAAATATGTATATTCATTAGCATCCATTATTAAAATTGTGCAAGAGTGCTTACAAGTAATAATGGTATTTTAATAAACTAAGCTTCTTTTTCTAGAATGTTAAATTATTCTATGAACATTGTGTTTTGTGTAATATAGTATTTTCAAAACAGCAAAAGACGTAAAATATAGGCATATTTGATAAGTTCTGTGTCTTTTAAGGAAACAATAGACTTAAAATTGTTCAAAATTTCATATTTGAGTCACATAAAGTTTGAGTTATATAAAGTCCCAGTTTCAATCAAATGAACATTAGTTTAAGATTATAATTATACATATATTAAGAGGAAAATGGTCATTTAATTGTAAACCATTTGAAAAGCAATTTTTAGAAACACTTAGAAATTATTAAAATATGTATATTCATTAGCATCCATTATTAAAATTGTGCAAGAGTGCTTACAAGTAATAATGGTATTTTAATAAACTAAGCTTCTTTTTCTAGAATGTTAAATTATTCTATGAACATTGTGTTTTGTGTAATATAGTATTTTCAAAACAGCAAAAGACGTAAAATATAGGCATATTTGATAAGTTCTGTGTCTTTTAAGGAAACAATAGACTTAAAATTGTTCAAAATTTCATATTTGAGTCACATAAAGTTTGAGTTACATAAATTCCCAGTTTCAATCAAATGAACAATATGTCATGAGCTCGGGTGTTTTTGTTTTCCCACCAGTGGCAACGCGGAAAGAGTTGAATAAAAAAATTAAGTTGTTGCTGATGTCGAAGTGTAATCTGTGGTAGAATGTTTCATTCTTTTTGAAAACTAATTTGCTCTCCCAAAAGACTTTTTTTTAGAGAATAGAACACAATAGTTTAAGATTATAGATATATATATATAATTTTTACTTAAAAAGTTATATTTACCATGATTGTCATATACTTCGGAATAATACAATAGCATATAAACTAAGTAATAATTTTCAGTTTCAATAAATTAAGCTTATATGACGTCAGTTAAAACCCCCCACTAAGATTTTCCAGTAAGTAAGTATGCTATTAAAAAAAAGGTTTATTCACATATTTTTATTAATAAATTTTACGCTGTTTTTCTTCTATACAATATATAGAACATATGAGATCTATTTTTACAAGCAGAGGTGTAAGTTACATATTCAACGTCATACCTGCAGAAAATGTATCATCTCTGAATATTATGGAATTTTTCAGGGTGCCGGATGAGAAGTAACTTATGTGCATACAGATATTTCTCATCTTCCTACGTAAAGCAAAAAAGGAGATAGAGAACTCTTACATGGAGATTTAAAATAAGATCCGTAGAAAGTTACGAAGAGAAAATGAGATTCCTTATGTGTTATCTTTTTCACTTTTTATAGTAACAATAAAACGTAATCTTATTGCCTGAAGAGAATTTACGCAGGGGAAAATGTAAAGGTGAGTTTATTTGAAACTAAATATAACTAACTGCACATGCAGTAAAATACTCAGATAAAATTTTGATATTTTTTAACCTAAAAGACTAAAAAAGAAAAACGTAATTAGAAGTGCATCTTAAAATAGCTTTCTGGGAAATTCTATCCATTATATAGTTCTTCTTGGCTACTATCTTTTGTTATTTCTTTAGTGTTGGCAAGTACGAAAAAACCAATATTTACTACTGACTTCAACCCTTCTTATACAATTTAATGAAACTTAAGTGGTTTCTATTAACTTTGAGATGAGCTAAATTGTCTTATATATATATATATATATATATATATATATATATATACATATATATACATATATATATATATATATATATACACATATATATACATATATATGTATATATATATTTATATAAACATATAAATACCAAATTCATTAAAATTAGGTTTTGAATTAAGAAGACACAACACAACTTCTCAGTTGATCATACAAAGTCTATTCGCCGTTGAAGCATCACTGCATCAATTAATTTTATACGAAAACAAGGACAAATATATTCTTAAAAATACAGCAAGCTTAATAGAGATCAAATAAATCTGCAACGAAAATATAAAAAGTATAGCAGAGGATGAAAATTTTATGATAAAATTCTAGTATATCATCTCTATGCTAATATTTACTTAATGACATTAGTTCACTATTTCAACTCAATTCCGGCTCGAGCTTCGGAAAGCTTGAATCGATTAATTCCTTCGTTGAGAGACTCTCAAGATATTAGAAGAGTTTCAAAATACAATGATTGAGCGATAGTGATTAAAATGTTTTGTTCCCTGTAAGATTCTAATTCTAAAGAGTGTATCATTTAGAAAATGAAGAGGGTTGTCGGAGATGGAGAACATGATGTCGAGAAAGTTCTTTCAATGAACAACGGAGAGAAGGATGATTAATAATAAGAATAATCCAACTGAGTAAGACAATAGGAGACGTTATTTTAAAATATTCAATTACACTAAATATTACTTATAGAATGACGTTGGATTACTATATTAAAAATAAATATGAAAAAATTAAGGCTATTTATGCTATGATATAAAGAATAATAAATAATAAGAAATGTGAGAGTTATTCAACTGACTGAAATAATTACTAAAGTATTATAATATATTATATGCTCTTTTACAGTCAATATAACAAATAGCGTTGTGTTCAGTACTTATAAAAGGCTTACTATTTTGTCTTATTTTTCGTATAGTTCTGTATAGTTCTAACGGTTTTTCTATTTCAATAGATGGCATCATCATGTAACGTTTTTTTATTTTGTTTTTTAATACTTTGGGATAAAGTTAAAGGGGCTGTTAGCTTGTTATTCTTAGTGTGTGAAATTTTATTCATTTTTACCTGTTTTCTATTTGTATTCAGCGATAAACATGTGTTTAAAAGCTAATTCATAGATCTTTATTCATTTTGTGAACTATCAATTCATCGTGATGTGTTTTATCATTAAAGACAGTCTTATCTGACAATAGACTTCTGTTTTGATTCATCATTTCGATTTCTACATATCCTGCATATCAAATTCAAAAGAATAAAATAGGTAAGCAATTACCTGATTCAATTATTGATTACTCATTACTGTTGAACATTTATATTAATTAACTGGATCAAAAGAAAACCAAAATTGAAGATTTATGTTTATTTAAAGTAAATTTCTTTCTATTCAATACACGGTAGTCTACTGTATAAAGTGAGTATTAAAAATAAAGAAGCTGTAGTAACCTCTAGAAAATAATAATTCAAAATAAGAATTATGAGAACAATTCAACTGAGTAAAATGATTGACGAGGAATTATTAAAATAGTCTTTTCCACCAAATATGATGCATAAAATGGAAGTGATGCATTATAATATTAAGGTAAATATTAAAAAAAAGAACATTTAGTACTGTAAACAAAAGAATGATTAGTAATGGCTAAGAATTGTATAAGTTAAAATATCTAATATGTCATTTGAAAATGTTATTTTTTATAATCGAATAGAACATCAAAATTCAGGTTGTTTACTGTATTTTGGATAAGTATAATAAAAGTAATTTTTTGTAGTTATAAAAAAGGTGATGAATTATAATCATAATAATTAAACAAATGTTGTTTCTGATTCCACTTGGTCAAACCAAACACGATTTAGCCATAATTTACTCGTATTACGGCAAAGGGGTGCACCTTTCGTTTTAACGAGTACCGCTAGGGTGGAAGTACGAGTCAGCTCAAGTGGCCCTCGTAGTTTAGTAGCAGAGACCTAGCAAAACACCCACAGCTTTGGTCTTCTACCCCACAGGCACCACACAACACAACCACCACATGGCCAAACAAGCACCACGATTAACAAGCACCACATGGGTGAAAGTATGACTTATGCTCAAGTAGGTCCTCGTAACTTTGAAGTAGGGACCAAGCAGCAGACCCTGCCACCCCCAGAGGTATTGATTGAGACCTTGGAGGACATTATGACCACGAGCATATTTTACGTGCCCAGTCACCTTTAACGAAGATATTAGACCACAACCGTCCAGTTACGAGAGCTTTGTCTTTGCCGACTGAGCTACCTCTGCTCAATTGTACAATCAATTTAAATGAAATTTCATTGTATTGAAGATAATTATTTAAAAATGAAAACTTTATAAAATAATGTAAAGCATTCAAAATAAACTAAAAATGAATAATTCTGTAATCCTCTCACCAAACTAGAATTTCAGAAGAATTTTTTTTGTTTAATTAAACTGTTATAAAAATAAAAAAATTAAAGGAATGTTGGTAATATAGTACTGGATATAGGTGTAGAATGTTATTTGTAAGTTAGAAGACATGGAAAATTGTTTCCAAATATTTACTCCTTACCGTGCTCGATTGAGTTAACTCGAGCAGGCTAAACTGGCTAAACTGTGCACACTCGAGATAATTCGAGCGGTGGTGTACTTTATGTTGCTATAATTGTTTAAACTCGAATGCAATCGAGAATTGAAAATAACAATGTGAAAGAAAAAAAAAAGAAAAAAAAAAACCAATCGTTTTACTGATATTTATTATTTACACGGAATTGTAAGCTATAACACTTATTCAAATATAAAAAATGTATATTTTTTCTAAATTCAACTTTCTAAATTGTGTTTTTTACATTAAAAAAGATCAATCTTTTTGGCGGCCTTTTTAAAAAAAAACTGTACATTAAGGGGTTAATCAAAGTAATTTAAATTATAATAATGACAAATTATGCAAACAGTGCTAATGGATGTGACAGAACATGTTTTCTTAACAGCAGCAAAAGTAGCCCAAACAATAATTAATTTTTTTTAATTAGAAAGAAATTTAGTATTTCAATGGACATATTTCTTTAAGCTGGTTGAAAGATTTATCTACTATTTAGATGCTTTAATAATATAAATACATGTTAATTTTAAGTAGTTTAATAATTATACTATTGGATGTCTATTTTAAATTATCAATTAGTGTAATTTAGAATGTATCAGCAAAACAAAAAAATGTAAATATTAATTTAAAGTGAAATAGTATAATTTTATTTTAATTTCTGTCGCCTACTTATTATCTAGCTGAAAAATATGATATAGAATTTCTGTTAGCTAAACTTTATAAATTAAAATTTTCCATATACTATGTTTTAACTAATTAGTTTTTTCCATAAGATGCCTAAATTTGTTTTATATAATTATTATACAGAATATTTACTAAAAGTTACATACATATCAAGATAATTTAAAACATGAAATATGAAACATTACAAGTGCTATTTCTTTTAATGTAACCACATATTTCTCGAAGCTATATGAAAAAGGAAAGAATTTCAATACAACAATTTTTTTTTATCAAATTGTGCTTATTTCCTGTCTGAAATATGGCGAAAACTTTTATGAAATTTTATTTTCTGGTATCGCTGAAATAAAATTGAAATACTTGAGCAAATACATCCTGGATTGTATTACATGTTTTTATGAGATCCGATAGGCTTGTTTAAATTGTATTTTAGAAGACCATTGTGTTTTATATTTTGTAGCTTTAAAAATATGTAAGTAATGTTATATATTTTTATTATTTCAATAATTATATACACATGTTGCACTTTCATATTAATCAAGCTGCTATTTTATTTTTGTAAAGTGAAAGCGATATTACAGTGATGGTGAATTTTCAAAACTGTTTTATTTTATTTTCAATCAATTCGACAGAAAATTTGATATGTAGTTCTATAAAATAAGTGATTGAAATCAGAAGGTAATATAGGAATCATTTTAAAAGTTGGTGCTTATTAATGTTTTCAATGTTTAAAAGAATGTGTGCATCAAATTTACTCCTAATTGAAATACACAAGTATTTCATTTTTATTTCGGTGCTATCAAAGAATTAAACTGCACAAAAGTTTACACTATATTTCCGACAAGAAATAAGCAATATTAGATAAAATAAATTTTTTTTATCCTGTAAATTTGTCTTTTTTGTTTGCTTTTTAATATTTATTCTTTTATTTGTCCTTTTTTATAGTTATATATTTCAGACATTAGAATAAAAGCTAGTTATTATCGTAAATTATCATATAAGGCAAGAATGATTTTAAAAATTATTTTGATTTTAATACATTTAACCCTTTAGCGTACAGTGGTTTTGCAGTAAAACCACCTGTTAAACATTTTTTTAAGCATTACTTTTTTGAGTCATGAATGATTTTTAGATTATTTTATATTTTCGGCAATTTAAATTTACAACATATGATAGCTCAACATTTAATTAATTATTTTTCTTTTGAAATATATGTATTTCAACTACTTGTACCTGAGAAGTCATTAATTCAATTTCTCTTATGATTTCAAATAAAAGTATCTATACAAACAACGCTTATAAATTGCTTAGCTATTTATTTATTATACTATTTAAAGGATTCTTATTTATTGTTCTTCCATTATAGTTAAACTTTAAAAAAACTATTTTTTTCAGGCTGTACAAGGGGAGCGATTTCTCAGTTAAGCTACTGCTCAAACCCTCCTTAGGTATCCCTCCTAGGAAATGCAAAGAAAATTTATATATTTTATATTTATAGGTTTCATAGATAACGTTTATAAACTAATTACATTAAATTTCAATGAATTTATTTTGGGGATCTTTAAAGAGTTAATTGAAAATTTATTATGATGCCGCAAAAATAATCCTATGAGTGCGGTAAAATTCTTTATTAATAAATAATTACTTCAAGTCTTTTTAATTATAATTGTTTTATTCGTAGCTTAATTGAAAATGTCCCACGAGAATTACAAACATTATATCCGTATATCTTTATAAGACTTAATTTGAATTTCAATTTTAAATACAAAAACTTGGAATAAAACTTTTAACAGGAAAAAAAAACTATTATTTAAAATATACATTTTATCTGGACAAAATATCTACACTAGTTCTTTTAAGTTCAGAATAGACATACATTGCGTTTACAAAATATTAATATGAACTAACTTTTGTTTTAAATATACAGTTCGTACAATTAAATTTTAGAGCTATTTTTTTTTTGTTTTTGGAGCTCTACGGTCTACTTTTTGCAACAATAGGGCTAATGAGACCGGGACCTACTGCTTAAAGCCGTGTACTACCTGTAATCAGTCACCCACCCGAAGTCGGGTGTAGGGTGTTGAATTGCTGGTTCGGTCTGACCGTCCGGTAACAATGCGTTACGCAGGGGCCAAGTCAGCATTAAGTCAAGCAAGCAAGCCCATAAAATTTAAAATAACAAAAGAAATATATATATATATATATATATATATATATATATATATATATATATATATATATATATATATATATATATATGTGTAGAAAATCTAGACTAATAAGTACAACTAATGCAGTTTACGAAAGTGCGGGGGATACTCCGCAAGAGTCCTGCCTAGGTTAAAAGTCCGGTTGACCCGGTGTACTACATGAAACTTTCTGACATGAGAGCAGGTGCTTGCGAGGGAAGCAATATCTGCACAGGGCAGTTGCGATGGCCATTCGTGAAGGGGTACTTTGACCCTTGCGGTATGGTATTAGGTTAAATTCATGGCCGCATGATGGCGCCTTGGTTAGCTGTGAGCCAGTCAACCAGGCTACTGGCCTTACTTATCAGTACCGGGTTTTTGATCAGGCTCTCTGCCTAGAGTTCCTTGGATCTGTCAGAGGGTTTCTTAAGGTGACTGCTTAAAGCCGATTCCGAACGGCTATGAACATCCATGCCATAGTGGGATTCGAACCCACGAATTCGGTTTCGAAGGCCAGCACCCTAACCACTCGGTCATCGTTCGGCTTAGAGCGATTTTATATTTGGGAATAACCTTAAACAGGCTTTATTTAAGGCAGTCATTTAGGTGCACGTGCTCAGGTCCCGGGTGGAAACTTTCTTGATGGATTTCTAGTATTCGTAATAAACAAAATCTTTCGTTTTGAAAGAAAACAAGAAAAGTTGTAATTAGTAATAATTTTATTGGAATATTTTATTATAATTACAACTATTAACATGATGATGGAAATAAATAAATGCTTTCTGTTTCTCAATCTTTCTTATATTTCAGGAGAAATATAGCAATTTCAGTCATATCAGTTTAATTTCGCCAGAAGTACAGATATGAATCCAATAACATGAATGCAGGGAATAGTCCTACGAAGACATCCAGTCCACATTATATATATTTTGGCTACTTAAGTATGGTAAAAACTTATTGGAAATGAACATGACTGTCTTTAAGGGGACAACATAAAAACGTCTTTGGAATCTATCACACATACATGTTCCTCGCTAACTCTTCTACATTGTGAAGGTTCTGTTGTTGAATGTAATATTTTAATTGGAGGATTACTTATAAAGACATTTTTGGAAAAAACAGAGAGTTAATAAAGAGGGTAAATAGTTGAAACACTATGTTGGAAGTTGGAAAAAACATTATGTTGGTTAGTATCAAAAATACAGGGATAGGTAGAACATATACTGTTTATTTTGATGAATGAGTCCAAAATAAAGTGCTGAAAATTAAAAAAATTATTTGCATTTCTTTTAATAGAACAGTATGTTAGTTTGACTTGAAAGATAAGAAACTCGTTCAATACTTTAATAATTATATCACGTGCAAACTGTTTTAGTCTCTTACCTAAGCTTATATAGATTGAATGGATTATTGCTTTAAGTAGTACAGTCAGAAAAGAGATTCAGAAATATAATTTTACGAAATGTGTATAGTAATTTATATTTTCCACAGATATTGTATGGTGCAATTTCCGGTACGGTCACTGGATACGTGAAGATAAAATATATGTGCTGGATGGCCAAATGGTGTGAAATGGGTTTGAAATAGAGAAAAATTTTTCGAGAATTGAGACTTCAAGTAACACATTAAGCGTCATGTTCTTATAGCATTTTATTAACCATTTTCAAGGTAGGAAGAACTATATTTCAAAATATATCAATTTTTAAACAATTTTTATAATAAAGTTTTAAACATTTATTGCAAACCATTTTACCACCTGTCATTAGAGTCAATGTCTATAGAGGTCACTTATGTCACAGATAGAGATGAGGAATGTAACATATAACTCAATAATATATATATATATATATATATATATATATATATATATATATATATATATATATATGCATATATATATACATAAATATATATGTATATATATGTATATACATATATACATATATATATATACATATATACCTATATATATATACAATATATATATATATATATATACATACATACATACATACATACATACACACGCACACACACGCACACACACACACACACACACACACACACACACACACACACACACATATATATATATATGTGTTGCAAACAATCAAATATTTAACACACACACACACACACTCACACACACACACACACACACACACACACACACACACACACACACACACACACATATATATATATATATATGTGTTGCAAACAATCAAATATTTAACACACACACACACACACACACACACATATATATATATATATATATATATATATATATATATATATATATATACACATATATGTGTGAATATTCTCAAAAGACATATTCTAAAATTAAGAACATTAATAATAATTAAAATTTCAATTAAAAATGAAAAGCTACTATATACTTATTTATATGAATATTTGTATGTAAACTGTGTTATAACACTATAATATTTTTTTTAAATCCAAAATAAAGTATTGAGTAATTATATCCTTAATAGCTTAGTCATAACTTTAGAAAAATTTATACATTATAAATTAATATACCTATATATTTAAATTCAATAAGTCACTTTTATTAAATGTATGCAGATAACTAAATATATAGAAGTTAATATGGTAAATATCTTACTAATTAATTAAGCTAGTTCAATTTTTAATTGGCTATCAAACTGCATAGCTACTAAGTGCCATATTAATTTCATTTTAAAATCTTTGAAATTGCAGCACAGAATTAAAACATTTTCAAAATTGCAGAAGAAAATGTTTTTATAACTTAAACGCATTTCAATTAAATTCTTCAAAATAAATCTAACGAATGCAAAAATGGTTTTAAAGTTCTAAATATTTGCCTTTTATGTAACACATTTGGGATTTGGAAACATATTATACATATAGACATAGTATTACAAATTAATTATTTCAAATTTAACTGAAAAATTGTAGAAAATACATTGAAAAAGTTTTACTATAATGTTTCAAGCTCCGTATTGTTTCATTTAGAAATAAATTAACCTCTATGCAAAGGTGTTTTAACGCGATTTATTTGCTGTGTTTCTCAAAAACTGTGTTCATATTTTTCGATTTTAGTTATTTCAAGTTGCAAATGCAGAGTACACTTACAAAATTCAGTCAGAAAGTCCTTTGGAAACATTATATACTCCAGAATAAAATTTATCATTGACTACAGAGGTTTAGATATTAGAAAAAAATCTAGTGATTAAATAGTACATTTAAATTAAAAGTGGAAAGTTATCTGCATGGTTATTAAATTGTGCATTAATTTCACTTCAATATGTTTGAAATTGCTGCATAAAGCTAAAATATTTTCGAAATTTCAGATGAACGCGTTAATAATTTAAACTCATTTTAGTTAAATGTTTCAAAATATGCTTTGCAAATGTGAAAAGTATATAAGAATATGAGAAAATATAAATATTCGTCTTTTATGTAAAGCATTTGAAGTTAAAGGTCTATTACAAACATAAATGTTGTTTTGCAAAGTAGTTAATTCAAATCTCATTGAAAAATTGCTGAAAGGACACTGAAATTTTATGTTGGAATTGCTGCATAGAAGTAAAATATTTTCGAAATTTCAGATGAACGCGATAATAATTTAAATTCACTTTAATTAAATGTTTCAAAATATGCCTTGAAAAAGTGAAAAGTATATAAGAATATTAGAAAATATATTTGCTTTTATGTAAAGCATTTGAAGTTAAAGGTTTATTACAAACAAAAATGTTTTGTAATGTAGTTAATTAAAATCTCCTTGAAAAATTGCTGAAAGGACACTGAAATTTTATGTTGGAATTGCTGCATAGAAGTAAAATATTTTCGAAATTTCAGATGAACGCGATAATAATTTAAACTCGTTTTAATTAAATGTTTCAAAATATGCCTTGCAAATGTGAAAAGAATATAAGAATATTAGAAAATATATTTGCTTTTATGTAAAGCATTTGAAGTTAAAGGTCTATTGCAAAACATAAATGTTGTTTTGCAAAGTAATTAATTCGAATCTCCTTGAAAAATTGCTGAAAGGACACTGAAAAAGTCTTCATAAATTGTTTCAAGCCACATATTCGGACTTTAAGGATTAAATTATCCTGCGTCAGTTATTTCACGATGATTTTTTTTATTATGTTTTGAAAAATTTTGTCTTTAGATTTCATATTTATTCAACTTTAATTGTTTTTAGTCAAAAATGAAAAGAACAGTCGTAAAATCTAGCGAGAATGTTTTTTAGGAGCTTTATATATTCAGGAGGAAAAATATGTAAGACAAGAATACTGTTTTACAAGGAGAAAAAAGAACTTTGCATGCATAATTGAAGAAACAAGGATGAAAAAAGGAAGCAGTTTTTTAAACGAAAAATTGTCTAGTTACATTAAACAAGCACGACTTTCGTTTTTTGCACTTTGTAAAATAGGTAAAGGTGAATTTTTTTTAAAAAGATAAACTGTAGAATAAATGTGAGGTAATAAATGATAAAAAATGCAAGAAAAGTACAACGATAGCAAACGCAAATAATTGCCTTTTAGCCGTTTTAATTTTTATTTGTATCAGGTTGTGAAGCTATTTTTTTTAATTATTGCATACAGAGCAAAATCATAAAGATGTTAAATACTGGGAGAGAAAAAGAGTTTCATTTAAAAATAAATTTAGGAAAGGCCATCACGATTAATGATTTTCAGTAGAATTGCTCTGATTACTTATTATAATCACGAAAAGTCGGAATAAAAACCAAATATTAAATGACTTATAGTAATATACAAATATCTTATACTTATTTATACTTATTGTTTTTGTCTTTATAGTGTTCTAAAACAAAAATATATATAATGTTCATTTATTCTGTTATCCATTGTTTTAAGTTTTCTTCATAAATTTGACCCAATTTATCGAAAAGGTAACTTAAATACATTATGATCAGGAAAAAATATTACCTGGGTTGAAATTGAGCTTAGGTTGTATAAAAGCCAACAGTTTACTATCAAGCCAATTAACACTTATATAAATATGACAAAGAAACACTATTACAACTACTAGAAATCTTTATTTACTGAAATAAATTAATATGGTTTTAAATATTTTTTAAAATTTAATTTTCAATTAATTTTACGGTTTTTTTACAAAGCAAGAGGGCATCTAGACAGGCAACAATTACTACGAAATAGAGTTGCATTCCATTATATGACGCAGAAAAGAGCAAAGTAGGAACCTGTCAACCATGAACAGTCATCGTATCTCACACCGTTTTGTACCTGCCTTTATAACATATCTTTTAAGCAAAACTTAATCAGATTATACCACGCATGTGGTAAATGCTCTATAGGGCCCCAGCTCTCTTTTCTAGGCCTGTCTGGCTCTCCTTGAATGCCACATATACAGTTCGATGGATCGGACATACCTAACTTATGACTTGGCCTTAAACTTAAGCTACTATAAGGCTTTACCTTAAGCCCCTATACTTTTTTCTTCGGTGGAGCATTAAAGCTTTAGTGTACGAGACGCGTTTAGATACACCGTGGGGAACACGTAACAATTGAAAAGGTTCTTGTTGATTGGATAACTCTGAACAGTAGAACAATGTCCACAGAAAAAGATAAATAAATTAGTAAAAAGGAAATGTTTAACAAAATCTGTTTTGTTTAATTTTAAGAATAGTTCTGAAGTGGTTGGGGGGGTCCATCCTTCTTGGAGCTGTATTCGTGGAAAGGATAATACAAAAAGATGAAAATGGCTACATGAAATAGAGCGAGGCTTCTGCAGGAGACCATTCTAATGAGTCCAAGCCCCTCCTCTTCTGTGGACTCGACTGAAGGTCCCGTACCTTTGTTGCCGCAATCATAACACAGCACCAAGGATAATTAAGAGGGTTCTTTGGTCAATCATTCGCCAGTGTGATTTGTACAACAACATGTGTGGCCATTACTTTGAGCATTTACACTGAATTTTTCTCTGAACAAAAAGTCACATTGTGCAACTTTTGCTATCCTTCATTCCGTTTTGAACACTGTTGCAAATTCAGATTGGAACTTCAGTTCTTATCCGTTCCTATCTTTAAAGTGAAACACGACCAAACGTTCCATGATAAATATTGCTCTTTTGGATGGATACTATCCCTTTCTTTATTTAGTAAATACAATTTTAGACTCGACTTGCGTGTCTTAATAATATTATTTTACTATTGACTCATATAATAGAATCGAAGTTAGATTAATATGCGAATCTTAGCTCAACTGGAGATAGGGAAGATTAGCAAAATAATAACCCATTAATCTTCAGCGTCTCATTCACAGACAATTAAAACAGTTAGTTAAATTTTTTCTTTTTTTTTTTGGGGGGGGGGAATGATTTCTTCACTACAGCAAACATAAACGGCAATCTCTTAAATTTTTGAGTATTTTCTTTTATTTATAATTTTGTTATTTGGTCAAATTTTATTATTTTTCAAGCGTTACACATAAATCTACTTTTTTGATACATACATCGATTGTAATAATGAAGAATACTTTTGTTTATTATAAAGATTTGCAGTATTGTGTTCACGCATGACACAAAATAAAAAAATCTTATTAAGAAGTTTTTCTTTTTTTTCATAAATGTTACGCCGAGCTACTCAAAATGACAGATGATCAAGTTTGAGGACAGACTATGATATTAAAGTTTATTTAAACTTTATAATTGTTTTACTTTCAGGAATCCATTATAAATTACATTGAGATATTTATTAATATATTTTCGGCAAAAATGATCCAGATATTAAGTGGCTAAATACAAGAGTTAAACTTATTTAAGCATTTAATGCGAGTAAAGTAAAATATTTGCAAAAACAGTTTATAAAATGCATTAAATTTCACTAAATATAGGGATAGATTTAGTGAAATTTATGGACAAATTAAAAAAAATTCTACTGTATAGATAGATATAACAAAACACGATGAATAAAAAATATTTAAAATAAAAATTTTAATGAATAAAACAGTGAAATATTTTCAACTGCAAGAAACATTTTATAGTTCTTACGTAGATTTGAGAGGAAAAGACCTTTATTTTCACAGTTTTATTTCTCATTCTAGAAAATTAAATTTTTCACTTAAAAAACCATTTTGTTTCATTCATGGCTGAATAAAGAACACCATTCGGGGAATTAGAAACTCCTAACATATTCCCCCTGGTGGTGAATATTTTAAGACAGCAGAATATTTTCGGATCATTTGAGTAGGTGAGGCACTTTTTTATCAACGACAACGATTTAACAACTGTAACGTTCATAAGATTAATTATTTACCGCTAGTGATGGAAATAGTCTTAATTCGGAGTAAAACTAATAAAATCTTAGCTATCCCCCAACTTGAGGATAGAACGAAGGAGTTATTTTTATCTATTTATTCTAGAATTTTTTTCTTTGCGAAACCCTCACAAGAATCGCATTGAGTATTTATTCTTTTCTAGACATAGTTAATGGGATCTGAATACAGAGGTGAGGGTCTTTGAAAAATTTTGAAGGGATATGGTACCATTATTTTCTTTATTGCAGTAAATATTACAGTTATTTTGTACATTAGAAACTAATTAAAAGCATATTTAGGAAAATAATATGTTTGTCTAACATTTTATTTAATTGAAATTTAAATTTTTAATAATCATTATAACATTTTTCAAATAAAACGTTTTTGCTGCTAAAATTTTTAGAAAATTTAGAATATTTTACATAAGATTGTGCATGGATTTTGAGGTATCTTTAAAATTATATTTTATAAAATATTTTACTAAAATGTACAGTCACAATGAAATTTGACAATTTCTTCTATATATTTGTATATGAACGAAGCAGAAATAAGCACCTTATTGCTAATTACATGCAGGGTTTTATTCTATTCAGTATAAAAACTTGTGTAAATATTTTAACACTTGTATTTCAAATATTAAAATAAAAACATTAGCCATATTGCATGGAAGCCGAAAAAGTGGAAAAAAGGTATTTAAAACAGGACTTCGAACAAGAACTGAATCGAAAAATGAAAAATGTTATTTTGATTGGAAGAAAACCGAAATGAACCGGGAAAATATCAGTTTATTTCGGTTCGATATACTTCTGACCATTACATTTTTTGAACCGCCTGGATGACAGTGACTAAAGAAAAACTGCTGGAAAAAGAATCATTCTTTTACTTACTGCTGCGTGTGATGGGAAAGGATAGAACCGAAAAAATATCAGTTTTTTCGTTACTCTATTTGTTCGTCATGTTTTACTTTAAAAAAGGGCTTGAAACCAAGGACGACAGAATGAAAAAAAAAAGGTCGTCGGAGACTTTCGCATGGTGAAGAAAACTGAAAATGAACCGGAAAAATATCACTTTATTTCGTTTCGATATATCTTCAGTCATTTTGTCGTATTTAAAACAGGGCTTCGAACAAGGACTGAACCGAACAATGAAAAAAAAACTGTTATTTTGGTCGGGAACATGAACCGAAAAAGGAAAGTTGCCTTTATTTGAGGTTGTCATTCATCAGTGATTTCGTGTAAAACATTCGAACCAAGGACTTAACCTAAACAATGAAAAAAAAAAAAACTGTTATTTTGGTCGAAGAAAAGGAAAGAAAACTCGTTATGTTTATTTGGATCTGTAATTTCAGCTATTTTGCTACTCTAACCAAATTATCAGTATTTTCTAATTTAACGCCTGCTCTAGAACTCTCGTCCTTACATGTCCATTGCTTCTCGATATGCTGTTTTAATACTCACTAACACTTTTCTGCTTGCTTCGAAGGAAACTGTTTGTAGAAGACAGATTAAATTGAGTTGAATGTTCAGATGTCAAATGCGATTTGGATAATGGATAACTATGCCAATGCTCGCCATTTTCTGCTTTCCGCTCGTATAGTATATGCTGGTTAACTGTAACAATTCACATAGTGTACCAATTAAAAAAAGAATAAAATCTTCTAAATTCTGATAGAATATCATTTTTTTTGTGATAGAATTATATTTTTAGTACAAATAAGAATATACATAAAATAAGATTTTTTATTCGGAACTAAACCAAAAATCGAAAACTGTTAATTTGGGCGGAACGTAAACTGGAATTGAATGGAAATTTTTTTTAGTTGAGCCGGATTTAAAAAATTACGGTTTGAAGCCCTAGTTTCAAGTTTTCATTTGTTACAAAAAAAAAAAAACCCAATAAATGAAAGAATTCTCAAATTACCTAAATATTTATATTAACTATATAAAATTAAATCATATATATAAACCATGTCAAACATCCAAATTCAATAAAAATATTCGTGATATTTTAATAACATATTGGCGGACAGTAAAAAATTGAGTCGATTAAAGCACATATAAACCATGTCAAATATCCAAATTCAATAAAAAATATTTGTGATATTTTAACAACATATTGGCAAACAATGAAAAATTGAGTGGATTAAAGCATATATAAATCTTGTCAAATATCCCAATTCAATAAAAAATATTTGTGATATTTTAATAACATTGGTAAACGGTAAAAATTTGAGTTGATTAAAGCATAATAAATCATGTCAAATATTCTAATTCAATAAAAAAAATATTCGTGATATTTTAATACTAAATCTACCAAGAGGGGTCAAATGACCCCATTTTTCGCTATTTTTACCCTTATAAAAATGTCCGGTAGTTTTAGTGTTAAAAACATTGGTCAACAGTAAACATTTGAGTCGATTAAAGCATATATAAAACATGTTAAACATCCTAATTCAATAAAAAAAATATTCGTGATATTTTAATAACATTGGTGAACAGTAAACATTTTGAGTCTATTAAAGCATATATAAAACCTGTCAAATATATTTTCAATAAAAAATATTAGTGATATTTTAATAACATAATGGTGAACAGTTAAAACTTGAGTCGACAACAGCTGTTGCTTTACAGATTATGCTTTTAAAATCGCTTATAAATCTTATTGTTAATTCTATACACAGTTTTCTTCTATACAATGTTGAAAACTTGTGTAAAAGCTTAAAACTCGTATTTTAAATACAAAATAGGTCTTCAAACCAAAGAAAGGCAAACATAAAAAAGCACCTTTAAAAATGTAGCGTGCACTCAACTAACGTTTCCACATATAAATAATCGAAGACAGGTACGTATATTTATCCGGTTACTTCACTCAACTTAGAACAAATAAAATTAAACAATTCAACTCTTTAATTCCCGAGTCATTTCTGCCGATTATATATTGATGCATATCCTAAACGTCAGTTATTACGGATTTTACAGAATAAAATAAATATAAAGTTTAAATGACTTTGAATACTACAGCATGCCACGTGAGAGTGATCATCGATAGTTTTAAACATCATAAGATGTCATTTATCTAAAAGGAAAAATGAGTGAAAAAAGATTTATTTGGTATTACATGTAAAATAAGTACTGTAAAAGGAAATTTTATGATAGGTAAAGCAATATGAAATGATTTCAGTCTATGTACCTGCCGAAAAAGTAAATTTATGTTCCCTGTTCAAAGATTCATAAAGAGTCGATTTAAATGTAAAAGTTATAAATAACATAAATTATTAGAAAATTTTGTACATTGTTCATACGTTTGTTCTCTACTTATTCTCAAAAGGAGTATTCGTTTTAACAAAACATAAAAATTCTACAACCTACTTATTAACGGTATCTAAAATGATACACTATGCATTAAACTGTTAATAGTATCTTCAGTTTTGAATATATAATATAAAAATGGTAAGTTTCATAATTAAAGTATAACTGTTCATTTAAATTTTCGTTTTCACCATTAAAATGTATATAATTTTTGAAATACCAAAGTTACAAAATTCAGATTTATTACATGTGCAGAAATCTTAAACCGATACACAAAAATTAAAATCATATTTAAAAACTAAAATTAAACAAATTTTGATGAAAAATCTAAAATTTTAAAACGTAAATTTTACAAATAAATAAAATTTCAAGAAATCTTAAAGTGAATTCAAAAAAAAAAAAGATCTTAAAAGAAAATAAATTTAATCTGTCGCATTAAAGCTAATCAAAAGCTGTCATTTTACTCAAGTTTTTTAAAAAAAAAAGTTGTTATTTTTTAAAACGCTTTGATATAATTAGTGAAAATATATTTTAAATAATATAAAAATAAAAATTGTATCTTAAAAATAATTTAAAAAAATAAATAAAAAAGAAATGAGTATAAATATAGATGTTTTGTGAAATAAAATTGTAGTTTAAGAACGAAAATACATATTGGTTT
>CM063504.1:51296218-51351218 GCA_032207245.1 Pardosa pseudoannulata | reverse complement strand
AAATATAAAACCGAGAAAAGGTTTAGAAAGACTTCTTTCCATAATTTTAAAGAAATAAAAATTCATTTTTTTCTCCGATAACCCTTTTTTTGTAACATCAAAGATGTCAACCTTGATGTTGAACACTGTTCTGAATGTAAGAAAATATTTTTTTTTTTTTATTTCTTCTATGAGGTATGGAAACTCATTCCATTAAATATAAAACCGAGAAATGGTTTAAAAAAGACTTCTTTCTATAATTTTAAAGAAATAAAAATTCCTTTTTTCTACGATAACCCCCTTTTTTTAACATAAAAGATGTCAATTTTGATGTTGAACACTGTGCTGAATGTAAGAAAATGTTTTTTATTCCGTCTATGAGGTATGAAAACTCATCCCATTAAATATAAAACCGAGAAAATGTTTAAAAAGACTTCTTTCCATAATTTTAAAGAAATAAAATTTCTTTTTTGTCCCATAACCCCCCCCCTTTTTAACATCAAAGATGTCAACCTTGATGTTGAACACTATTTTGAATGTAACTGAATATATCTAATGTTCATATTGGATCCTAAAATAAAAATTGCTCGGATAAAAAAAATTATTGATATGCTTTGATTTTGACAGAAGCTTAGAGGGATAGTCATAAACTGATAACAAGAAAATGAGAAAAGTTATACTATAGTGTTCATCATAATTAATCTTATAAGATAATACACGTTCATTACGTGTTAACTTTCTAATATTCATTTTTTAATAATAAAAGAAAAGAAAGATCTTTTAACTTTCAAATTTTGTCAATTGGGTTCAATGGGATTTTTGAGTCATTTTTTAATAAGAAACTAAAATCTTAGAGTCCACTGTTCTTTTTTTCTCCCTTTATATATATATATATATATATATATATATATATATATATATATATATATATATATATATATATATATATATATATATATATATATATATATATATATATATATATATGTATATATATATGTATATGTATATTATATATATATGTATATATGTATATATGTATATATATATATATATATATATATATTCACATATATATATATATATATATATATATATATATATGTATATATATATATATATATATATATATATATATATATATATATATATATATATATATATATATATATATATATATATATATATATATATATATATATATATATATATATATATATATATATATATATATATATATATATATATATATATATATATATATATATATATATATATATATATATATATATATATATATATATATATATATATATATATATATATATATATATATATATATATATATATATATATATATATATATATATATATATATATATATATGTCAGGCCTAAAAGGGGGGGGGGTAGAAAATTAAACGAGTTGGGAACAGCTTAAAAGGGAACTCTTTCGTAATAAATGATAAAAACCCACTCTCGCGTAAGCTTTAAGGATCATCCGGTAAAGTGGAAAGATATTTGAAGAATTTGATAATTAAGCGAAGCGATAGCTGTCATTTGGCGAGGAGGTGTAGAGCTGTCAACATACTCCACGCTTAGCTCCGACACGAATAAATGAAAATGGCGCAAGTGACGCCTTTAAACGAAACTTAACTTTGAATAAAGATATGATTTATTAAAAAAGACTAATTATTCCATTCGCCTACCACTGGATACGACACACACACACACACACACACACACACACACACACATATATATATATATATATATATATATATATATATATATATATATATATATGGATTGTGTATATATATATATATATATATACACAATATGTATATATATATATATGTATATATATATATATATATATATATATATATATATATATATATATATATATATATGGAACGTGATAATTTAATACTCAACGCTACACATGGATTAGTCTATATTAGTTTTAATTTTTTAATATATATATATATATATATTCACGGTTGTGAGCCAATTTGACTCATAGAATGGTTTAAGAGAATTAATGGCATAACATGAAATTTATGGGTCCTATCAGGCTTGAGCAACAGTCAGGATTTTATTTTCTAATTGTCTGAAGAGCTAAGAAGTAAATATAAAGAAGTCGAGAACACTTCCATTCCAGTGATAGAAATTCATGCTACTAACGCACGAAAGAATTGTCAAGTTCAACAATCATGCTAAAGAAACAGATGTAGAAACCATTGTGCTAAATGTAATAGAAATGTTTGCGAAAAATGTGTTTCAAAAACAGATTTTATATGTAAAAAAATTTTTCTATGAATTTTTTGATAAACATTTCATTTAAATTAAATTGGAACTATTTTCTTCGCAAAAAATTCAATTTTCTTGTATGAGTCAAATTGGCTCACTTCAGTAAAAATAGGTATATGATCAACATCCGTAAATTTTGTGTTAATTGAATCGATTGTAACTTTTCCTAATAAACCACAGCTATGTCTCAATTTTTAAAAATAATAAGGTTTATTAAAACTTAGATGTTTTAGTCTTCTCGAAAACTGATATTCTACGTTAAATAGTTTTAAACGTAAATCACCTTAAGCTTTGTATTGCTTTCTACTCCTCAAAATTAATTATAGGCACTGAATTATATGGCTCTATTAAGAATTTCACTGATTGCCAAACATGACAATGTATGTAAATTTGAATGTATTTGAAATAAAATTTTATTTATTAATATTAGGAACGTTTAAAAGTGGTATATGATTAAAAGTTTGAAGTGTAATGAAATAGAGTATATTTAATAATAGAAACTATTGCTAGGTGTTATAATATTATAAATATATTTTTCTCGTTAATTTATTTTAAGGATCTTTTATAATAAATAGAATCCTCTGTTAAATAACGAACCCTTTACAAATATGTACTAAGAGCCTTTGCAACAATAAATTGATGTTGTAACGATAAATGAAAACTTGTTCGATCCTAGCTATATTTTCATCTACTTAGACATAGCTCCGATTTCAAGTCACGTTAATCGAATTCGCATGGTTTCACAATATAGCATCACAAATAGAAACGAATAAATCAACATTAATAACACGCTCTAACCACGTTTAGTCCGCGATACCCAATCGCTACTTACATTTGTTTTGAATTCATCCCAGTGAATAGAATTGAATTAGGATATTTGAGACTTAATCAAATAGCGTACTTTGAAGATACCCTCAAATAATATCCAGCCTGGAATAAACATCGCGTAATGAACAAATGCACGAGCTGCCTCTCAGGCCCGAACTCCAAAAGTGCCCTCTACAAGTCGGTCAACCCCTCAACAATCAGGGAACTAGATCATTACGGCCGTACAAAGAGCTCTTGTGGCATATTTTCCGGTCAGCCGGCCTCCGTGAATGCGGTACAATGGAAACATGTGCAGCCAGAAAGAATTAATGTGAATGTAATATCTAATTGCATTTCTAACTTGGTACCCCGCTGAATAGAATCAATTATTTCATCTGGGCGTTAAACAATCCGCAGGACCACAGACTGGGCTTTGTCTCGTGCTATAGGTGAGTTATAACCGAGGGGAGGAAACCAATAAATTTATTGCTGTTCGCGTGTTATAGATGCAGAACGAATGGTAGTAGCTTTAAACGATGATAGTTCCTTTGGAAACATTATCTGTTATAGTTCAAATGAATTTATAAATACGCATTTTAATGAACTCAAGCGTGGTCTATTCAAGTAGCCGAGATGAGCGTTGGAAATGTAAAATTATTTGACAAGGTTTCACTTTCCCATTCCTAATTACCGTTAGAGAACTGTTGTAGAAATTTACCTGGTGTATAAAAAATAGGGCATTTTAATGTAAAACAATTAATGAAAATTGCGAAAAAGATTTCGTTTGATTGGTTAGTGTGGGTTTATTGGCGCAAGATCCAAGTTAGGATATTCTGCGCCAGACAAAAGAGCACATATTAAAGTTATTTAATTTAAAAGTAGGAGAATACTAAAAATTTAAGAAAAGTACAGCAAAAAACGAGGTAAAAATTCACATTAAAACAGTAAAAAAATTTCAATGAGGTTTAAAACACCTTTGTGAAAGAGAAATTCAAATACAGTTTGTCATTAGAAGTAGTTTGGCATTAGAAGTTTGGCCCAAAAGTTCGTTCAAACTAGGATTAAAAGTAGCAAAATATATATAACAAAAACGTTTTAATGTAGTACGTGATGGTAAAATATGACGTACAGTGAGATCAGTATGACAAATGGAACATTGCGGAGTAGGCTCAGCCAGTAGTAAATGAAACAATTTTGAGCATTTGCTATGATGTAATCATCATCTGTAGTAAAAATCATATTAACACTGCTGTCGATATCATTCTTTTTCTCCTGCTCCACACTTGTGATCACAGCACTCTAGCGGTCGCACTTTGCATTTTCAGACACAAGTTCCTAAGTAAATCTTGTTCATAGTGATATGACAGATCAGCATGTTAAGTTTGTAAACGACCTTTTGGGACATCCTGTATAAGTGATGCTGAATGAGTAACAGCTTCTCAGCCGAGATCCTTTGATCTCTGTATGGCATTAGGATAATTATCTATTCTGACTGCTGTATTGGAAACTAACAGTTTAATATCTGTTATTTACTAAGTGGGTGACATGGGATTGATATCATTAGAAATTTATCCTCTTAACAAAACTTTTATTTTCATTTTGGAATGATTACTACTAAAAATGATTCACAAAGATTTTAGAAAAAACTCACAAAGATTTTAGAATGGATTTTAGGGGAATTGAATAATATAAGTGCCTTGCACTCCATCTTTGAAACAAAGATCTTGGCAGAGGTTGACTGCGCGTTAAAATGATGTTTTCTGTTATGTAGAATAGAGCGCCAAATCCTTGTTGGTGAATTTGAATAAATCGAAATTTAAAATGAATTACACCAATCTTTTATTTTTTCTCAGGACTAGAAACCTGACGTTGACACACATACACACACACACACACACACACATATATATATATATATATATATATATATATATATATATATATATATATATATATATATATATATATATATATATATAAGTATATATATATATACATATATATATACATGCATACATACATATATATATATATACATACATATATATATACATATATATATATATATATATATATATATATATATATATATATATATATATATATATATATATATATATATATACATACATATATATATATATATACATATATATATATATATATATATATATACATATATATATATATATATATATATATATATATATATATATATATATATATATATATATATATATATATACATATATATATACATATATATATACCAAAACCTCCCCTTTATGTACTCCAATGTGTAGAGTTAACCCTTTGCCTGTTTTGCACGTACACCGTGCGGGCGCTGTTATCGTGCCTTTAATGAGTTGCCCGTATGGCGTACAGGCATACTGATTTCTTTGTCATTCTCATTATTTTAGCAGTAACTTTTGTATTTTTAATGTTAAATTAGCCGTATAGATATCCAAAACATGTTAGTTTTCGATGTGTATTCAGTTTGGTTTAAAAGCGTGGACTTTCTTATAGGTATTGCATTACTCCACACGCTTTTAGAGTTTTTGGTTCGACTTCGACTTGAGGTTTTGGGAGACTGACGAAAAGAGATTTTTTAGCAGTAATTCCCGCCAACAGATAAAAAACTAAGACCTGCTAATGTGTGTTCACTGAAGAAAAATGGCAGTTGCAGAAGAATTAGAAAAGACTAGGTATTTTTATCCGAACTGTGATATTGGACTATGCCTCTTGCCATCTTTCAAGAGTTATCACACTAAATCTGATCTTTGAAAAAACAAGTTAAATAAATGTACTTGTAGTACTTGAATTTGAAAATAATTATGTAGTAATTGTAATCGAAAATATTTGTAATTTTATATGCAAAACTGTAAATGTAATTTCCCTTTCTGGCGCACGAGTAAAAAATCACCTTTTAGGGAAGTTTTTTTTATTTCCTGTAAAAAAGTTGTTATATATGTTTAAAATAATTAGAAATATTACTTTTAATAACATTTTCCTGCTTACATCTGTAACATGAACAAAAATATTCAATAAAAAATGTGACATTTTTGGCGTCGAATTCGTGAAGAAAAGGAAACTGTTAAGGGGTTAAATAGCATGAAAAGGAATTGCATTTGCCCTATTCCTCGTGTTTGGTCCTTTCTTTATAAAAATACATTAATTATCCGTATATTTTAAAAATAAATCTGTATTTGCATCAATTGCTAACGGTATGGAGATTTTTTGTATCATACTCCAAATTCAGACAAGACTTGGTGTGCTGACAATGCTGACAATGAAGGACAATGGTGACTTACCTGCCAATACTGTGAGGGTTGCGAGTGCTCTAACCGGTTCTCCAACACCATTTTCAGCCACGCATTCGTACGTGGCGTCATCTCTTCCCGATTTCACAGGATCTATCCGGAGAACGGATCCATTTGGCATTTCTTGAACAGTGTATCTCTGTGTTGTGACGCGTTTCCCATTTTTCCTCCACTCAATCTGGGGCTTGGGATTTCCGACAGCAGCGCAGACGAAGCTAGCGACGCCATTGTTGACCACTGTTTGGTTCTGTGGTGCATTCTCTATTCTTGGTGGATCTGGAAGAAAAATATAAAAGCTTTAATAATTGTTACTTTCTACCCCTATACCCAACATGTTTTCAGAAGTTAAATGGTGGCTTAGCACAAATAGATGAAATTTTCCTTTTAAATATTCATTCTCAAATAAAAAACTGTAAGAATGCTTTTAAATTGACGTTTTTTATAACTTACTAAAATACTTAGATTATAATGGTGGATATATATTTATTTCATAATGAAAAGTTTATAATGGAAATTCAGCTTTAGAATTAATTTTGAGGAGTGTAAAGCAATACAAAGGTTAAGGTGATTTACATTTAAAATTATTTAACGTAGAATATCAGTTTTCGAAATGAGTAAAACATTTTTCTACGTTTTAATAAACCTTATTATTTTAATGGTAAAATGGTAGAAAGACATAGAAAAAAAATTATAATTGTAGAATGAACGAATTATATTACTTTACTAAATGTATTTCTTTTAACTGAAATTCCCCATTTCTATTTTGAAATAACTATTTACAAGTTAAAACTTTGCTACTTTCCTCTAACTGAGTGTAAGTTATTAGATATAAAGCTGTATTCATATTATTACAAAGATTAAGGTGATTTACGTTTAAAATTATTTAACGGAGAATATTAGTTTTCGAAAAGACTAAAACATTTTTCTACGTTTTAATAAACCTTATTTTATTTAATGGTAAAATGGTAGAAAGACAGAGAAAAAATTATAATTGTAGAATAAACTGATTAATGAATTATATAACTTTACGAAATGTATTACTTTTAACTGACATTACCAATTTCTATTTGAAATAACTATTCAGCAGTTAAAACTTTGCCAGTTTTATATGACTGCATGTAAGTTAATACATATAAAGCTATATTCATATTATTACAAAGATTAAGGTGATTTACGTTTAAAATTATTTAACTAGAATATTAGTTTTCGAAAAGACTAAAACATTTTTCTACTTTTCAATAAACCTTATTATTTTAGTGGTAAAATGGTAGAAAGATAGAGAAAAAATCCTAATTATAGAAAGAACTCATTAACGAATTATATTACTTTGCAAAATGTATTACTTTTAACTGAAATAACCCAATTTCTATTTTGAAATAACTATTCAGAAGTTAAAATTTTGCCAGTTTCATCTGACTGCATGTACGTTATAAGATATAAAGCTGTATTCATATTATTAAGTGATAGAAAGTGATTTAGAATTCAGCAGTGAGAGTACCACAAAAAGAGTTAGCTGTACACTAAATAAGAAGCCTTGGTGAAAAAATCGCAATTAAATTGCAAGCCAGAAAATTTTCCTAGTATACCTAAAAAATTGAAAAATCAATAAACAATAAAAAAATAAAATAGAAAGATATTCTTTTAATTTCATGAAAAGGTGTTATGGTAGTTAGGCATTATATAAGTCTTTACTTTCTAACCCTGTAGACAAGATATTTTCAAAAGTTAAATTTTAGCACAAGAAAAAAAATTCCGTTTCAAAATCGCATTCTTAACAAGTAAAGTACTTACAAGTATCTATAAATTTACAATTTTTATAACACACTAAAATATTCAGATTACAGCGGTGGATATATATATATATATATATATATATATATATATATATATATATATATATATATATATATATATATATATATATATATATATATATATATATATATATATATATATATATATCCAAGGAGTCCAAAAGATCCAAGGAATTTTTTTACTTGTGTTATTATTAACGTCTGAAAATATGTTGGTTACAGGGTTAGAAAAGAAAGATTTATATAATTTATTTTTTTATTGTTTATTAATTTTTCAATTTTTTAGGTATATTAGGAAAAATTTCTGGCTTGCAATTATGTATATATATATATATATATATATATATATATATATATATATATATATATATATATATATATATATATATATATATATATATATATATATATTTATATATATTATATATATATATATATACATTTATCTATCTATCTATCTATTTATCTATCTATATATATATATATATATATATATATATATATATATATATATATATATATATATATTTAACGAAAGCATCAGCAATCCACTAGATAGCGTAACACATAATTTATAAAATTAATATAGAGTTGCATCCATTATAATAATTAAATTTTACCACATTTTGTGGTATTTTTATAGAAGACATATTGTATTCTATCACTACGTTTTGTTCATCATGTATTCTACATGAAAGATACTCAATTACTGTAAACATAAATATATCTTGCTCGCATTTGTAAAAAAATTACATTCCAGTTAACTTAGATTTTGGCACTTTGATAAATTCCTGTTTGCCATTCCAGTTTTAAGGTGCTAACGAAGTGATTTTGAAGAAACTCAGGGTGGTACAATAAGTTCATTAACAAATTGGAAATCATGAGAACTTTTATATTTGTTAAAATTTGAACTGTGCTATCTGACGTGTACAGAAAAAAATCTTACTATAAACGAAACTGTTTACACATGAAATTTTGAACTTTGAGATAAAAAATAAAACTACTTTATACCAGTTTCATACTTCCATATTCGTTTCGTTTCAGTTCTTAACAAACAGATCTTTGGCTAAACCCATACAAATTTCGAAAACCAGCACGCGTGAATTATGGCGGGATTCGCACATCCATACACACACAGGTGCTTCTTAACAAACACATAACGAAATTCTTCTAAAGAATCACAACGAATTTCCATTCAAAAAGTAAGAAATAAGAGACTGTAGTGTGAAAAGTAGTTGTACTTTAGATTTTAGGATTTCCAAACCGTATGTAAGGCTTCCGATGGGCTTCTTGGCAGAATTTTTTTCGGTCGGAGAGACCGAGAAATGTCTTATTCGAAAATTTCGTTCGACAAAAGGAGAGAACGAATATTTAATATGCGATATTTAATTTTTATGTTTTCGCAGGCTGTGGAACAAAGAGGAACAGAATCCATCGGGATTTGCTCTTCCCAAACAGAGCGAAGAACGAGATACAAAGAGAAGTTTTTAAGAAGTTTTAAGATGCAAATTACATTTAAGTAAAAAGCGAAGGAAAAAAAGCATGGTGTTAAAATGTTTGATGTTAGCGAGAGAGCATTTTAATAGAGTTTCGCCTAATAAAAGCGCTGTTCCTAGGTAGAGGCATACAATTCTATTATTGATTGAGACGCACACGGAAAGAATTCAAAAGGAGGCAGGTGAAGAATAAATATAAGTGCAAGAGTGTAAATGTGATTCTAATTTTCGATTGGCGTCTCGTTCCTTAAAATGGAAACTTTAATTACCGAATCCGTAGTAAAGTAAAGAGAAAAGACAGAAAATAATATTACGCTTTGTTTTTGTATGTTTAAGGCAAAATACGTGAAAAAGAAACTTTGAATTTTCTAAACGAGTGCAAATGTCATTCTAATTTTCAATCGATGTCTCGTTTTTGAAAATGAAAAATTTCAATTACCGTGTTTGTAGTACAGTTGTAAAGCAATACGAAAAAAGCATAAAATGAGATTTGACATTAGTTTTACATGTTAAGGGCAAAATGCACTTGAGGAAACTGTTAGAGTTTTCTAAACGGCTGTAAATGTGTCTCTAATTTTCCGATGGCGTGCCGCTATTGAAAATGGAAACTTTAATTGCTGTACCATTAGTACGGTTATTAGATATCGTTCTAAAGTTAAGGGAAACGCATTTCCTGTGTTAAGGGCAAAACACACTAAAAGAGATATTATTTTTTTTTATAAAGAGTGGTAATAGTTGTTTCTAAGCTTGCTGTAAAAAATTATAAGCTCGAGGATTGAATACAGAACATCAGAAATGAGACGAAAGACAATCAGAAACCTTTATTAGGCACATAATTCTATATATGTCCTCACAAGTGACTTAGAATTACAAAATGCAAGACTATTGAAACTCGGAATAATAGATCTCACAGTTAAGCATAAGGATCCCATGAATTTTAGTACTACTTTTCAACTTTCCATATTTTTTTATTAGTTTACACTACACATATATATGTATGTATATATAAATATACATATACATATATATATATATTATATATATATTATATATTATATATATATATGTATAATGTATTCATATATAATGTGTATATACATATATATATGTGTGTGTGTGTGTGCATATATACATACACACACACACACACACATATATATATATATATGTATGTGTATGTTTGTGTATGTATATATGTATAATGTATGCATATATAATATGTATATACATATATATGTGTGTGCATATATACATACATTCATATATATAATATATATATATATATATATATATATATATATATATATATATATATATATATATATATAGTATATGTATAGATAAGTATACATATGTATATATATATATATGTATATATATGTATATATATGTATATATATGTATATATATATATATATATATATATATATATATGTATATATATGTATATATATATATATATATATATATATATATATATATATATATATATATATATATATATATATATATACATATATATATATATAATAGCATACAGTATTCATGGTTGTACGTTTAAAAGAATAATTTTCTTGTTGTTACTACGAAATATGAAAACACAAAGTCTGAAAGATACTGAAGACCAAGATATATTCTGTCAAAGTGTCACACAAAAAAGTGCTGATGTTTAAGTCTGTAATTTAATACATTAAATAAACCGGGGAAATACAAGAACAAAATATATTTCTCGAAAACGCATATAGAGTAAACAAGGCTTAGATCAACAAGACTGAGAAAAAAAGGGGGGGGGAGCGGGGTAAGCAGAAAAAAAGATAGCTTGTCGTTCACTTTCAAGCTCGGTACCATTTTGCCGGAAATTACCCGGGCAAAGCATTTATAGAGTTAGATTAAGGTTGCAACAAAATGCTTTGCTTTTGAGCTGGACATATCAAAGAAAAGAATGTAACAAGTTATCTGTATCGATTTGAGATGTGTGGTTAATCGACTGCAAGCAGTAAAATTTTCTTTTGTCCCACGGATTTTGAAGAAAGAGGCAACAGAAAAAAATGCATTATTTATTCTGTACGAATACTCTGGTCACTTCGTCAACAAAGTCGCAACTATAAGGGGACTAATAACAGAGATTTGCATTTAGAATGAAAATATCTGTTCGGCAAAATAACAAAAGGAGAGTTGTGGAGCATTAAAAGAGTAAAATATGAGTTAGTCACAAAGGCTGTGCTAAACATAGTTGAAATTTAACAGATTTTGTATTAATTGAAACAGATAGTAAATAATATTAAATGTGTTATAATAATGAGATTATTTAGTTGCTAAGGAATTAACGTCGATATTTAAGTATGCACAACTCTAACTGTTGTTTGTAAGGGACAGTTGCATTTAAAAATGATAAATTGAAACTAAAATGTATCAAACTGAATATAATTAACGAATTTACCAATTTCAATACAGCATAATCTAAACTAATTTATATGCTAACTATTTTCAAGAATACAGAAAGAAAAAATCCAATGCAACAGAATTTACATTACAACTCTTTTAGATATATCAACACTATCTTTAAATAAATGTAAAACAATAAATGAAACAAATTAAGGTAAAAATATTTCAGAAATTTTATAATCAGACACATTTTGCACTACTTCTGAGAGATTATAAAATATAATATACTATATTATAATTATAATGCATTTCATTGAAAAATTGAAGTTGGAGCATAATATTCTTTGTATTGCCAAAGTTTTTACACGAGATTGAAAAGTCTAAACTTTAATAGGGTAAAATATTTTCAGTCTCCGGTATATATATATATATATATATATATATATATATATATATATATACATACATACATACATATATATATATAATATATATATATATATATATATATATATATATATATATATATATATATATATATATACATATATATATATATATATATATATATATATATACATATATATATATATATATATATATGTATATATGTATATATGTATATATATACATACATATATATATACATGCATGTTTATATGTATATATATAATATATTATAATTATGAGATTTTAGAATTGCTAAAGTATACACGACAATATTTAGGTATAAGCAACTATAAATGGTATTTTTTGAACAAACCATGTGCATATATGCGATGAATTTAGAACATGTAAAATTGAAACTAATTCACATCTAATGAAACATATAGAAAAGCGGAAGTATTGAACTATACAAATAAAACTACAACACAGTCATTGGTTAATGTTAAGCTGTTTTTCAAAAGTAATGTGTCCAAGTCACTGAGATTATTTATTGTATAATACAAGTATTGACTATTAAAAGTGCTACATGAGGCTCCAAAGAGGTGGAAGATGGATAATTTCGCCAAACATTTTCCATTTGTAATGTGTAAAATTTGTTTATGGGTTAATTTTGCGTTGAGAAATTATTCTAATAATGCATATGCATTTCGATGTATTGACAGTTGAAAATATATTTTGAAACATCTACTTGTACAATGGGGAATAATGAAAGTGTTTGCACTTTACTGAGAAAGTATTAAACATTCGTGAGTGGCAGTTAATTTTTCCACTGTAACGCATCATTACCATATTGCCTGTTGAAAGCCGACGCATTTGTCAATAACATAACTTTCCTAGTATAATTGCCCTAACGATTATTTAAATACTATCCATTAGTAAAACTTTAATTTATTCGAAATAGTAGATAGATGGCAAATTTCCATATCCAAAACTGGATACATCAAGTTTTAACAAAGGAGGATTGTATATTTTTTATTTGCTTAAGCAGTCCTCTATGCATCTGCATTTGCATTTTAACATTTGGAATGCACAGATATACTCCTAACAACACTTTAAGGAAAGAACTTTAAGTCGAATTTCAGATTTCCACAAGGAATTCTTGAAAAAAAAATCAGCCATCTTGTTTTGAAAAAAAATTTCACTTCCATTTGCATCGCTTAAAAATTCCTTACTACTCTTCTCCGGCTGAAACCGCCTTTAATGTGGACATAGAAGTAAAGTTTACCATTAATAACTTCGCTGAGTGGTGAAAAAAATTATCGTTGTCTCTGCATCGTTTCTAAAAGCATATCTCGTTCTCTGCAGAATGACGTCCATTATTAGCTCTTCAGGTTCTTTTAGTCATATATGGAATAGGGAAATGAACTACTCATGAGATTAGAGACAAAATGGCATAACTGATCTCTTTTAGATTCCACTTCAAATCCTTTTCCGATATTTTTACCAGTATCTTTTAATTTTGTTATTTCATAGCGATCTATCTGGTAGCATGTAGGTCTATTAAAATTTTTGCTTCTTTTTTTTAATCTTCTCTCTCGCTTATTATCTGAAAATCAAAGATGACATTTACTGTGTGTATTGTTGTACTTAAAATGGTAGTCCGGATTAGGAAGAGAAATTGATTGGTTCATCTTTATCGTATTGAGTACAAACCAACCATAGAGATTATACATTTGATTAGCTGACTTTAGGAATGGCGCAGTCATTTGAAAACAATTAAACAAAACAGACAGTAGATTTAGATGATTAATTTTAAACTTATATGAGCATTTTGTGTTCTTATACTTATATTAACATTTCATATTTTTAACAGTATCTTTTGATTTTGTTATTTTATAGCGATCTATTTGGTAGCTTGTTGGTCTATTAAAATTTTTACTTCTATTTTTTAACCTTCTATTATCTGAAAATCAAAGATGATATTTATTTTGTGTACTGCTGTACTTAAAATGGTAGTCTAGATTAGGAAAAAAAACTAATTTGCCATCTTTATCGTATTGAGTACAAACTAAGCATAGAGATTAAAGGCATCATTAGCAGGCTTTAAGAATGGCTCAGTTATTTGAAAATAATTAAACAAAACAGACTGTAGATTTATGTGATTAATTTTATACTTATATTAGCATTTTATGTTTTTATACTTATATTTACATTTTATATTTTTAACAGTATCTTTTGATTTTGTTATTTTACAGCGATCTATCTAATATCATGTAGGTCTACTAAAATTTTTATTTCTATTTATTAACCTTCTCACTGAAATCAATTCTTTACCTGAAAATCAAAGAAGACATTTACTTTGTGTATTGTTGTACTTAAAATGGTATTCTAGATTAGGAAGAAAAATTAATTTGGTCATCTTTATTGTATTGAGTTCAAACCAGTCATAGAGATTAAAGGCTTTATTAGCTGGCTTTAAGAATGACGCAGTTATTTGAAAACAATTAAACAAAACAGGCAGTATATTTAGATGATTAATTTTATACTTATGTTAACATTTCATATTTTTAAAAGTATCTTTTGATTTTGTTATTTTATAGCTATCTATCTGGTAGCATGTAGGTTTATTAAAAATCTTACTTCTATTTTTTATCCTTTTCCCTGAAATCAATTCTTTACCTGAAAATCAAAGATTACATTTTCTTTGTGTACTGTTGTACTTAAATTGGTAGTCTAGATTAGTAAGAAAAAATGTTTGGTTCAATTTTATCGTATTGAGTAGAAACCAATCATAGAGATTAAAAGCTTTATTAGCTTGGTCTAAGAATGGCGCAGTTATTTGAAAACAATTAAACAAAACATTCAGTAGATTTAGATGATTTATTTAATACTTATGTTAACATTTCATATTTTTACCAGTATATTTTAATTTTGTTATTTTATAGTGATCTTACTGGTAGCATGTAGGTCTATTACAAATTTTACTTCTATTTTTTAACTTCTCTCTCGCCTATTATCTGAAAATGAAAAATGACATTTGTTTTGTGTACTGTTATACTTAAAATGGTATTCTAGATTAGGAAGAGAAATTGATTGGTTCATCTTAATCGTATTAAGTACAAATCAACCAAAGAGATTAAAGGCTTGATTAGCTGGCTTTAGGAATGGCGCAGTTATTTGAAAACAATTAAACAAAACAAACAGTAGATTTAGATGATTAGTTTTATAATTATATTAGCATTTTATGTTTTTATACTTATATTTACATTTTATATTTTTAACAGTATCTTTTGATTTTGTTATTTTACAGCGATCTATCTAGTAGCATGCAGGTCTACTAAAATTTTTACTTCTATTTTTTAACCTTCTCTCTGAAATCAATTCTTTACCTGAAAATCAAAGAAGACATTTACTTTGTATACTGTTATACTTAAAATGGTAGTTTAGATTAGGAAGAAAAAATAATTTGTTATCTTTATCGTATTGAGCGCAAACCAACTATAGAAATTAAAGGCTTCATTAGCTGGCTTTAAGAATGGCGCAGTTATTTGAAAACAATTAAACGAAACAAACAGTAGATTTAGATGATTAATTTTATACTTATATTAACATTTCATATTTTTACCAGTATCTTTTGATTTTGTTATTTTATAGCTATCTATTTGGTAGCATGTAGATCTATTAAAAATTTTACTTTTATTTTTTAACCTTCTCTCTAGCTTATTATCTGAAAATCAAAGATGACATTTACTTTGTATACTGTTGTACTTAAAATGGTAGTCTAGATTAGGAAAAAAATTAATTTGTTCATCTTTATCGTATTGAGTACAAACCATATAACTTAAAGACTTGATCTTCTATCTGTAAGAATAGCGCAGTTATTTGAAAAAAAAATTAAACAAAAGAGGTAGTATATTTAGATGATTAATTTTATACTTACATTTACATTTTGTGTTGTTATGAATGTCATTTTATAAATTTGTATCATTATAAAGAAAATAATTAATTGGGGTTTAATAGATGAAGAGAAGAGAAGAAATGTTTTTAACTTTTAGTTTGTTTTAGTTAGTAAGGAGAGAAATGATTATTATTTCAAGATACCTCTTAACAAAAGTATAAATAAACTTAATTTATCCACACCTCAATGGCATTTATAGGGATTCATTACCTTTTACACAAACATATATGTGCAATCCAAAATGTAAGAAGTCGAATAGACACATAGTTATCTCTAAGGTACTATAGCATACTACAGAATAAGGGTTAAGAAATATGAAATATCGACTTTTCAATTTTGTGCTACTTATGGGTAATTATATTAAATATAAAGCTACATAAGAGACATGTAACTGAAGTCACTGAAAATAATAGCTTGTTAAATTTAAGAATTTCTCGTACTTAAATTAAGAGAGTTAGGTATTTCAGGAGAACGAAAAAATTCAACTTTTTTTCTATCCATAATTCTCTTGCATGAACATATTTTTGAACTTGAGTTTTAGTTTATATTGATTGATTATGAAATTTTTTTCATAATCAATATCTATATACTTCCAACACATTTATTTAACTGTTTTCTATACTGTAAAATTTATAAAGTTATAATTTTATTTTTTGTTGTTATCAGTTACAGCTGAACTTTTACATCAATTTGTTGATGTATTTACAGAAATTTGAGCTATCCAGATTGAGGGTGCAATAATATAAGATGATATGAAATTGAAAATTATTAATTAAGTATTATTTTGCAAGCTATGCGATAGAACATTAAGAAGAAATAGAATCACATATTTTAGAAATATATTGCATACATTTCAATGTAAAGGAAATCATTACTAATTTTCCCATCTGTAAATATGAAATAATCCCGAAGTCATCTATTGCCCAACATCTAACGTTGGTCCAAGGACCGAAATAATATCGCAATTTTCCCAATTTTTACAAGCCAATCACACATTAACTCCAATTAATTAATTAATATCATTTTGAGTTCCGATGAATTTTGTTGATTATTATCCTAAGAAGTGCCAATCGATATTTTATAGATATTTAATGTGACGGTGTGGGAATGAGTTAGGTAAAAACAAAAAGAGGCATTACATTGAGAACCGCCTTTCTAACGGTCTAGAAGTAAATTGATGAATCTTTCCTTCAATGTGTAGTATTTCGCCCTCGTGCCATTTTTCTCCGGCTCCGAATTAGAAGTCTTTCCGCCACGCATTTTTATCTTGTCGCCCGCCAGATGCATTAGACAATTCATGAATATTTGATAACGCCGTGGAAAGGGATCCGAAGCGCGCACTTGTGTTCGGCTGCCTTTATGAAATTCGGGTTCCCTTTTAATGGAAGTTGATTTTAGTGTCTCTCAAACGATGAATCGGAGTAGTACTACAACAACTCTCCTCACCCCCAACTCCCTGCGAGATTTTTCCTCGGATATAACTGTAATGCATGTTAGACATAAATTGTAACTAGCAACGTAGATGTTTCGTTTTTTTAGTTTTTCTATTTCTGTGACATAAGTTGAGCTTGTTGCCGCTGTTGAAGAAAAGGGATTTTTTTTGCTACTTGTTTTAATACTCTAAAACCCATTTTCGTGCATTAGAAAAGAGGAAGACTAAAAAAAAAGTGAACTCCGTGAAACTTTTGAGTCGATATATTAGGTAAATTGTCAGAGTAAAAATGTTTATTCTAATGGGTTAGAAAAGGAGTTGAGTAGTATGTAAAAAGTGAGAGTGTGGAACAAAATAAATAAATGCGTTTAATGGTTCATTCAGCTTAATTCCCTGTTTAAAAGATAAGAAATAAATTATTTTCTTTTCCTTGATAGAGAATGAAATGACTTCACTTATTTTTATATTGTGATGCTTTAATTCAGACGTTCAACTGATTATAAATATGGGCAGGAAAATAAAATCTTAAGTTACTTAAGTTTTTTTTTAAATATTTACTGTGATTAGTATTTTAAATTTTCTCCTTGGATAAATAAAAGAGAAACTAGGAACTTTTAAAAGAATATAAATAAGTCAGAATAATAATTATTAATATTTACATATTTTTTTAATTATATAGCAAAACAACTATTACATTTCTAATTACGAAGTAAAAGAGTATTCCATTATATTTAAAATTAATTATTGTTTATTATTCTTGTGAACAACAAGTTGCAAATTATTTCTATAAGTATTATTTATGTTGTTTAAGTATATTGTAATTATATTCTAATGATTTGTCAAAATAAAATGTTTTAAACCCCCGAGAAAGTAATTTATAAATTTTAATTATTTATTTTCTTATTATAATGGAAGAACAAAGACCTGATCACTGATTTTGGCTCTTCATTGTTGTAAAATAATTTCTCAGTGGTTTTTAAACATTTTGTTATGGTAATTTGGGAAAAAAAACACTAATTTTCTTAAAGAGATTGTTAATATATGGGTGGTCCCCTAAATGGCCAAGACACCGAAATTTCCCTGGAAAGTGTGAATTTAAGTACGATTTTTATAAGTCAAATTAAATGAACGAATTGCCAAGTATTTGTTTAGAGATCTGGAGAAGGTCACCTTCAAAGTGGTTCTAATGTTTTGGTTTTTTAATACATATATAAAGACTGATATCTTTTTTAAGTTTTTCTTATATACAGTTGGGCATTTTTTAATAAGATGTCCTATAGTAATGACTAAAAATTATGTAGTACATATATTGTATAAGAGAGTTATTATAATGCAAAATTACGAAGTTTCAAAGAGTATCTCCTTTGTATATTCGTACACTAACGTCAAATTAATTTTTGAAAACTTAATTTCTATTTCATTTCTTTTGGAAAACTGCATCTTTCTGAAAATTTTGTAAGCTGCTGATATAAACCCTGGGATTTAGAAAAACATTTTTGTAGAAGTACAAACAAAACATTAAAGAAACTTTTATATCTTCTTTAATGTATGAGCTGTTTGCCTTCAATCATGCAAACATAGTCAAATAAATGTTACGCAAAAGTTTAAAATCGTTTACATTTATATAGGAAACATGGGGAGCAAAACTATTTTTTTGTTTGTTAATATGTGGGTGGCCCCCTAAATATGTAAGACACCGAAATTTCAATGGAAAAATGAATTTAAGTATGATTTTTAATAAGTCAAATTTAGTGAAATAATTGCCAAGTATTTGTTTAGAGATCTACAAAAAGTCAACTTCAAAGAGGTTGTAATGTTTTGGTTCTTTAATGCATATATATATATATATAAATATATATATATATATATATATATATATATATATATATATATATATATATACACACACACACATATATATATATATATATATATATATATATATATATAATATATATACATATATATATATATATACATATATATACATATATATATATATATATATATATATTATATATACATATACTTACATATATATACATATATATATGATTATAAATGTTACCTTACTCACTCTCTTTTGTTCAAAAAGACAATTTTGATAGTTTCTTTTCTTTCAGACTAATATAATGGAATCAACATCGTCTACTGTTTTAGTATTTTTATTTTTAAAAAAAATCTAAATATCCAGAATGGGAATAACAAAATCAAGAATAAATAAGAAAAATTTAACCCTTTTTTCAACGCAAATTTATTCAGGTTTTTGAAATCTCTTAATAATTAATGAACCTTTAAAATATTTTATCACCATTTCTCCTAATCCCATATGAATTATATGTTAAAATTCATTTTTCATAATGTATTGACCATTATTAATATTTAAACTAGCACTTATAATAGTTAATTTTTGTAGTCTGGTGAAAAACTTTTTTAAATTTCGTGTGCCAATGTATACTTTAGTATATTCCGATGATTCGATATTGATTACAGTCGCACTGAAACTGTCTCCTCAAACCCATTTTTAAAAGACATGAGATCATTTAAAACAATTAACTTTCACGGCCTTTAAACTTTCATTTTGATGGATTATGTTTCTGTCAATTTTTACGTCGAGCTTCCACTCATATCTACGCAGTTTGTGTACTTTTTCTTAACATGAAAAATATAAAATCATGAAACCTCGAAAACAAGCGATAACTCTCCATAAGCTTGATTGTAAAATCTTGTAAAACACCCGGACGCCATCTTAAAAGCTGCATCCGCCAAACAAAGTCGAAAACATTACCTCTGGGAGGGAGGAAGCCATAAATTTCTATTATATTCTATGAAGACAGATGCTTCCTCCCGACCGATTGAAGACGTAACAAGGATGCCACGTAAGCCATACCCTTCCATCTTTCCAGTCTCCCAAAATTTCTTTTTTTGTTCATTTTTTCCTTTCACTCTCTTTGGTCAAAGTGTTTAATTTCATTTTATATCGCCACACACTTAACTTTCGCCCGTCGTTTTTTCGAATATTCATAACTAGTTCATTTCCTGTAAAATGAAATCCGCCCAAGTTGGCTTTCTCCGGTGATTTATGGTCCCGCAATGTGTCAAAGATACTGAGGGGACAAAATGGAGTAGTTGAGGTGACGTAAAACGAATAGCTAGAAAACTACACAGTTCGTTCTATGTATTGAACAGTATATTGCTTGGGTATATTCTGAAAGTTTCCGCCTATGTGATAGTTAATGATTTTTAAACTACGAACATGGAAAAGAGTTTAAGCCGTTTGTCATCTCTTTCCCTAGAAGAAGAATGGATGATCTCTTATAACATTTTTCTTCCGAAAGATACTCCATAAGACACCTTTTTTTTCGGGGGGGGGCCTTGTTTGGACCAAGTTTAAAGCTACTTCTAATTACAGTTTGACAAAGCAATGCCTTTAAATTTATTACGAACTTCTTTTTGTATTTTAAATTGACCGGTAGATGATTCTTTCATTTTAGGGAGATTGATTGAAGAGTACACTATTGCTTTATTTTATATTCTATTCCTATTTAGTCATGTTTGGTCTGTTATTTTCCACACTTGACAGATTGTTTTACAACTTTTTCAACAGATACAGTTTTTAAAAGCTGTCTTTGAATTTGAAGTTTAGATTTGTTCTACTCTTAGAAGCTATTTTAAAAGAAAAGATTATAGACCAATACATACATTTTTGTCCTATTTCTGAAGCAAATGTTTCCATGGATGAGCATGTTAGCTATTGTCTAGTCAATAACTACTCAGGCTTCACACGAACATATTGTATTCATTACATAATAACAATGGTAAATGTTCACATGCACAGTACACGCATCATATACGCAAAGAACATTACAATCGATGTATGCCCGTTCATATTAGCATTATTATAGGTTGCAAGTGAAAGGAAGAATATGAACTCCACTTCATTTCAATTTTATCCGAGTAATTTTATTTCTAATTTTTACTTGTCTCTAGATTCTACTACCTTATAAATATTAAGTAGAGTGAATATTATATATTAAAAATTAATCTTTATCTTCTAATCCATTTCCATACTTTCACAAGTAACTTTTTAAAATGTTTTTGTAAACTCATATGAAAAGCAGAATATATATATATATATATATATATATATATATATATATATATATATATATATATATATATATATATATATATATATATATATATATATATATATATATATATATATATATATATATATATATATATATATATATATATATATATACGTATATATATTATATATATATACACATACATATATATATATATATATATATATACACATACATATACATATATATATGTATGTATATATATATATTATACACATACATATACTTATGTATATATTTATATTCATATATATATATATATGTATATATATACACATATATGCACATATATGTTTATATACCTATATATATCTATATCTATATTTATCTATATATCAATCTATCTATCTATATATATATATATATATATATATATATATATATATATATATATATATATATATATATATATATACACATATACATACATATGTGTGTAATGATACTTTTAACCTGAAATCAACGAAAGAAATTATAAATGTATCTTAAAATAATTTTTGGGCTGATCTATTATTTAATTGTAAACTTGGCAGATATCTCTTATTCTTTCTATAGCATTGGAAGGTACAAATGTACCAAAAATTAATTCTTGATAACTGCTATTCTTCTTGAGTTGATAATTAATAAACCACATCACCACGTAATTAACCATTAAAAACACCGATTGGCTGGCTCAGACCTACAAATTGTCCTTTACAGGTTTTTCACCTCAAAAGCCTTCGGTAGATATTAATAGAATAAACTGTACTTCTTTTCTCAAAATTCTGTTCTTTGTTCTCGCGACCAACTTACTTTAGACAGCATCCAAGCCATTGTGGATTCCTTTACCTTTCTAATGGGCTAAATTGCTGAATTGCTCCAATCCGGTATCTTTCCAGCTCTTTCGGTGGTTATCAAAAAGTTGCATGATTACAAACTATTGATTACAAAACAGAATAAAAGAACTGTTTTCTAAAGCTAAAAGTCAGGTCTTGAAAATAAATTAATATAATTTTCCCCGTTATCGGTTACCTTAAAGATATCAATTTTTAATATACTTAAAAAATTATGTAATCAGAAAAGTTTTGCTATACTGCAAAGTTTGTATAGAAAGAACTTATTTGTATTGATACTATAAATTTTAAACATAAATTTCAAGAATTATCATTTAAAGCTTTTAATGCGTATTAAGAAAGCTCAATTATGCGACTGATAGTTCACTTATACGAGCTCTCTTATTCAACTGAAGTGCTTTATATAATCTTAAGCGAATTTTTTAGGTTTTCCTTATAAACAGAGTAGATTAAAGAAGCAGCAGAAAATTTAATCAACCAAGGAAAATCCCATAAAATATTCTGGGAAATTAATTTTAACGAGGAATGTTCGGACTTCTTTAAATAGTCAATAGTACATTTAAAAAAAGTCGTGAAATTGAAGGAAGTATATCCAAGAAATAAAGATTAAGTACAAACAGCATGATAAGTACTGCTAACAAAAAATTTGTAACTCAAAATTTAGAGAAATCCATAATGGAAAATGTTCGAAGAATGAAAATAAATATTTTATCATCTGCGAAATGAATTTCATTCTTTTAGAAATACTCTCGAAATAATATATTGCTGTCACATAAGCGAAAAAAATCTTTTATAATTATATAGAAAGAATTTTTAAGTAATGAGAAAGAAAAACAAAAGATTCAGTCTTTTTCTTCATATAAAGAAAAGGAAATGGATAATTGCTGTAACATTCTAATGTCGGATTTCTGTCGAAGAAGCACTGTCTGCATTTCTTTTCAACAATAATAGTATTCTATAAATTATATTTTAAATAAAGCATTTTTTTGGCCTTCTTATAAATTAAGGAATACGAATAAATTAAAGAATTATCATTTTAAAATAACAAATGTAAATAGAAAAATAAGTAATTTAGATACAGAAAAATTGAACAGAAAAAGCTCTTTCAAATAAAACGCAAAAACCCGATCTTTTCAAAAAACAATTTAACTTCAAATAAACGGCTTTGTTAGATTTTAAAACGAATGCTACAAACCAAATAATAAGGAAAACACAATTTGATTAAAAGTTATACATACTTACATAAATACATGCATATATATATATACATATATATATATATATATATATATATATATATATATGTATATATATATGTATATATATACATATATATATATATATATATATATATATATATATATGTATATATATATATATATATATATATATATATATATATATATATATATATATATATATATATATATATATATATATATATATATATATATATATATATATATATATATATATATATATATATATATATATATATATATATATATATATATATATATATATATATATATATATATATATATATATATATATATATATATCGGGTTAGAGGAAAGGCAGAAATTTTGAAAATAAATGTGTAGGTTTGTTGTTGAAATATATCTAAAGACTTCTGACGCAAAAAACACTTACATGATAATATATAGCTGTGCGAGCCAATCAGTAAGGGTTTTAGTTGTTATTCGTGTAATAACAAGTACGTTGGTTAATTTTAGGTTAAAATATCATTATATTTTATCATTATATTTTTCAAGTATATATATTATATATATTATATATATATATATTATTTATATATGTATATATATATATATATATATATATATATATATATATATATATATATATATATATATATATATATATATATATATATATATATATATATATATATATATATATATAAACATATCTATCTGTCTCTCTCTCTCTCTCTCTATATATATATATATATAAATTTCAAAACAGAAATTAAGATAATAAAGAATACAAACCTGCATTAAAAATTGAATAGTCGGTCTTAGAACAAGAGAAAAAATATCTGGAAAGAGTACTATACTGAAATACTGTTGGAGGACTTGATCTCGGATTTGGGCTGAAAACATTTGTCCCAGTCATCAAATTTGGTGTAAATATACTAAATAAATGCATTTCATAACAATTTGTTTTATAAAAAAGGGTTAAGAAACATTAATCATCTATCTGGAGCAATAATCTATTCACTCTCCTAAATAAGTGTTGCCACACGAAAAATAAATTAAAATAAAACTTTATTTCTCCAAAAACCAGGGATAATATAGCAAAATTTTAGAATATTTTCGGATCGGATGAAATTTTTATTATTTATTTACTTAAATAATATAGTATAGAAAAAGAACCAAAATAGGACGACATATTAAATGTTATATATATATATATATATATATATATATATATATATATATATATATATATATATATATATATATATATATATATATATATATATATATATATATATATGTATATATATATATATGTATATATATATATATGTATATATATATATATATATATATATATATATATATATATATATATATATATATATATATATATATATATATATATATATATATATATATATATAATATATATATATATATATATATATATATATATATATATATATATATATATATATATATATATATATATATATATATATATATATATATATGTGTGTATGTATATATGTATATATATGTATGTATATAAGAGAGAGGGAGAGTTTGTAAAAATTTATTTATTCATCCGACATTAATTCTAATAACTTAAACAAAAGGAATAGAATGAAGGTGAAATTCAAAGCATAAAGAAATAACAAATAAGGTGAAATGAAATTAAAAATTAATAATTTGAAGTATTATTTTTCAAGTTATTCGATAGAACATTAAGAAGAAATAGAATCACATATTTTAAAAATATATCGCATAGATTTCAATGTATAGGAAATCATTACTAATTTTGCACATCTTTAAATCTGAAATAATCACCAAGTCATCTATTGCCCAACATCTAACGTTAGAAAATTAATTGGATAAGGGAGTTTTGTTCCTCTGTAACATGAGTTTGTTTGAGTATAATCTTTTGGATATTTCAATCTGCTTATTAATAATTATTTCTTTGCCTTGCCTACCGTGAGTTTTCTACTTTAAATATTTTCGAAGGCAAACTAGATTAGGCAAGTAAAGACTGGTTTCTGACTGAATGCATAATCCTGTTAGATGTTTCACGAAATTCTACGAAGCACTGAGTTATGAAATGTTAATAATACTGCTCTGAGCTTCTCATGGTGCCAAGCTTTTGTCTTTAGATAATATTACAGAGGACCAAAGAGATGGTTATTCATATCATTGAAAAATTTACTTTGAGATGGGTGTGAGTTAAATGAAAATTGCTTAGTTGGTTTAAAGATATTTATGAAAGCCTGGAAAAAGAGTTTAATTGATAGTTTATAAAGCATATTAACAAAAAGTTTTTATATCATTTATTATTACATTAAAAGGATACTTCTAGATTTACCAGTTGCCAAATATTTTGAATAAAACATTTAAGAAACTGCTGAGCAGAATACATGCGTAGATAAAAGAAAATAGAAATTAGTGAGGCATATATGTAAAAAAATAAAAGTCTATAAATGATCTGTAGAGTTTACTAACCAACAACTGCAGAGTAAATCATTAGAACTTTGAATTCCACTGGTTGAAGCAGTAATGATATATTTTTGATAAGAAAGAGTAATGAGAATGAGTGATAATTAAAAATAATGAAGCAGTAATGATATATTTTACACACTCTTTTTTCTATTGTTATGTGGATATATTTGTATCCATATAAATACGTTTTGAAGTTCTAACAGCAAGCGCTCTTTTTTGAAATTTTCATGAATTCTAAATAAACTGTTTGACAAGAAACAAGCCTGGATCGCTTAATATAGACACACTACAACTACTTGTGGTGTGTTTTGGTTTTGGTTTTGGAGCGCTACGGTCTACATTTTGCAACACTAGGGCTAATGAGACCGGAACCTACTGCTTAAAGCCGATTCCGAACGGATATGAACATCCATGCCGTAGTGGGATTCGAACCCACGAACACCGGTTCCGAAGTCCAGCACCCTAACAATTCGGCCATCGCTCTGCTAGTTGTGGTGTAGTGAAGTAAAATAAGAAATGAAACTAGATTATGCTTAACATATTTCTGCCAGAATATAGATAATATTTTAAATTATTATAAGAAGCGAAACAAAAATATCTTATGTCTCTTAAATGTATAGCAAATATATATACTTAAAGATAAATAATAAAGCTTATCTTTTTTTTTAATCTTGAGTCAAATGAAAAATATTTTTTTTTCCTTCTAAATCCCTTAACTCTTTTGTTACAGTTTCTGTCACATGACCGGAAATTACTAGAGTAGAAAATTTACTGTTTTCGTTTAAGTCGGCAACAAAATACTTTCTCTCACACGCTTTCAACTGGTAGCAAAACCTACATGCCGTCATGAACTTAATTTATCTCTACTATGACTGAGATGAAAATAGTAATACTCACAGGTACAATCAGTTAATGCATTTCTAAACCTCCAAAACAAAAAAAACCCCCTCCAAAATGTTTAATCCTCTCCGTGTAATAACGATGAAGCCATAAATTCTTATTTTTACCGTGAAAGTTTACCGAGAAAATTGTGGAAAAATAAAGTCAGAGCTTGGGGGTTAATAAAAGTGTGCGCTGAAAACGCCCTGTGCGGACTAAATTATCAAAGTATTGACGAAAATTAGAGAAATATCGTAGTTTCAGAGAAGTTTTATGGAATAGAATATTATGAAAACTGTTCAATAAAATAACATGGATTTGAAAATAAACGGTTGTACTAGGGTAGTTAATTGTCCCAGAAAAGTTAGTTCAGGTAAAATGTCAGCAGCGAATATTAAAGATTTAAATACGAGAATGCTGTTACTGAAGAAGATTTTTTTTTTCTACAAGTAGCTAAGGATTTACGTGGAAAGATTTTAATACACAGTAAGTATTTGACCTCCCTTAGGATTTATAAATTTATATATAACTGAAAAATTTGGTGATATAGAGAATGATAAAAAGAATTATACAAAAATATTTCTAATCTCTCTCAAAACGAAGTAGATAATTAATCATCCCTATGTAATACTAAGCTGGAAAGTTACAGAGAAAATCATAGGAAAATAAACTCTAAGCTTGGGAGTTAAAGTATATTGAAAATAGTATATTGAAAATGTTACTTTACTAAATTATCAAAACATTGCCGAAAATGAGAGAAATATTGCGGTTTTAGAAAAGTTTGAGGACAACTGTGACATAAATTAAATATCACATGAATTGAAAATGTGTGATTATACTACAATAGTTTATTGGGAAAGAATAATTACAATTTAAATCATAAGTTAATGATAAAAATTCAAATTAAGGAATGATATTACTAAAGATGATTTTTTTTCTCTTCGATTAACTAAGGCATATAGTGGAAAGTATTTAATGCTATGTACTTATTTAAATGTACTTAATTTATCTTAGTTTTTTTAAATGATAAATTCCTGAGAAATTAAAATAAAAATAGAGAGAGAGATGAGCACAGTTCTACAACAATATTTCTAACTCTCCAAAAAGAATCCGTGAAGATAAGTTCTTGCACAGAATGTCCCGAGAGTTTTTGTTCTGGGGAGAAATAAGCAATCTTAACGTTTGCACTGACGTTCACTTTCTAAGCATACTGCAGTAAAATTTAGCAATGTATATTTACCATTTATATATTAACCCATTTAACGCCCAAATAATTTTATTTTTACGCAATGACATATAATTCATAAATTGGGTGTCTTTTACCATCAACATGAATATTATTATCAAATTTTATCAATACGTACCTTAATTTTTTAAAAAATGCTGATCTAAAAATAGATCACTGGGCGTTCGGAGGATATATTTTAGCAAATACACAACAATCATTAGTACTTCAATAACGTAGTAAAATTGAACCAAATTGGTAAAAACTAATGCATTTTCTTTTAAAAAACGTTTATTTATCCAGAATTTCACAATATTACAGAATGTACTTAGTAGCGTTCAATTATTTTAAATTACAAAATTTCAATATTTCTACAGTTTAGTGTGGAATTTGAAGAAACACTTCTTGCATAAAGTGGCATTGAACTTCATAAAATATGATAGGTGCCTTCCTTGGCACCCTACAAGTCGACAGCGTCTTTGGCCCTTTCTTTGTCCCATATTGTGATCACTTCTATCAAAGCGAACATCATGACTGAGATTAGCTTTTGAGGAGGAAGGAAAACTGTAAGGTCGACCTTTCAAAACTTTTTTTCCGATTCCCAATTTTAGATATTTTACAGCAACAGCACTTCAAAAATCTTTCATGCACATAGAATCACCTTTATGAACATTTCTGTACAGAATACTTGCATTCACTACAGCCATATTAATTACTGGAGTGAATAGACACCAGTACCATATTTTACCTCTTATTCTCTCCAAAAGGAGTTTCATCTTGATTTGTCATTCTTACGTTCAGCTGCTTTTGAATCGTCTTGGAAATGAATATATGACTTTATTTTTAGGTAAGCATTTCTACTAAAAGAGTCCTGTACAAGACCTATCCCTAAATTTTCTACATCACTCCAATAATCTATTTCACTTGAAAGAGTAAGATAGCCAGTAAATATCAAAAGCTCTATAAATATCTTTATATCTTCTTTAGTGATAATTAAATCATGATCGTTTTTAACAGTTTTAGCATAGAGAATAATCTCATTTACAATTATGTTATATACTTCATCAGAAAAAAGTTTTTCAAAGCAATGATGAAAGATGCATTTGCAAGATCATTTTCCATTGTCAAAATATTATCCTTATAAGTTTCCCCTAATTCCGACCATTTGGTATAATTCCGATTTTTTTCCAAACAATTTTTGGCTTTTCTGTTTTTCATTTTTTAGGTTTTCTCTCAAACGTTGAAGGTAAATCTATTTGATCACACACATCTTTTGATATTACTTCTATTTTACCAACAATATCATTTACAAATGGAGCATGTAACGTATCATCTATTGTCTCTTCATCTGTCAGTTCATCTACATCAGGTGGTATGGCAATAATATCCTCTTCAATTTGTTCAGAAAACAGATACTCAACTACATCCAGAACGTTATTAAATACATTTCGACTCATATTTTCATCTAAAGGTGAAAAAACACAATATTACCAGGGTCAGGAAAAAAACGCCCAAACGCCCAGTGATCTATTTCTAGATCAGCAATATTTTGACACTATTTTTTACTATTTATATATGCTTTAAGATAACATTGATTTATATTGTGATAGCTACATCTATGAAGATATTAAATCACCAAAATAAATTTAACTTATAGGTATTGCTTAGCTGTTTTCAGGGTTTATGCTAAGAAACGTCGAAAAACTGCGCTATGAAAGGGCGATACAAAATTCCTCTTATCGCTTTAGATCAATGACCAAACAAAACAAGAAAACCACTTGTTGGTAAACAGGTGCATGCCTTGTCTTGCCCCCTGTGCAGTGTAGAATGTGTGGGGTGGGTTTAAGGTCATCTAAAAGCGAGTTTACCATGCTATGTTTAGCGATCTAAATATAGATCACTGGGCGCTAATGGGTTAAAACTGCTATGCATACTACGCCATGCTTCAAGACAAAATTTAATTTATTTGAAATTAGAAAAGTAATTCTCAATATATAATTACATTTTGCTTTTAGGATTAATCACGATAACTATAATCAGCTTATAACAATAAAAATATACCATATCAGATATTTACAGTAGAATTAATAATAGTAGCAAAATTACAGTTACGAAGTAGCAACGAAAATAATTTTGTGATTAATGTCACAATAATAGTAGGAAATGTATTAAATTGTTGCGGCAATTGGAAGTTAGAGAAACATTGTTTTAATGGATATTATTTAATGTTTTGTACATGGTTGGACTATCTAAATGTTTTTATAATAAATTGTTTGGAAGTTTGACGGAGTAAAAAAAATATGTAAAACAGTTGTACAAGAATATTTCTAACTTTCTAAAAGTAATTAGATATTTAACCCTTCTTACGTGATAACGAGGAAGATATATATTTTTATTTTTCCCCTGCTAAAATTTACGGGAAAATTATCTAAAATAAATTTAGAGCCTAGGGGTTAATAAAAGTGGAAGCTAAATATGTTTTTTTACGGAGAAAACTATCTCAAAGCATTTTCAACAAGTAAAATATCGCAATTTCAGTAAAGCGTGATGGAATAAAATACGTTGAAAACTTGTGTAAAATCATAAAAAGTAATTAAATTATTGCACTATGGTAGTTTAATGTAAAAGGAGAATTACGCTTTATATAAAGTGATTGCAGTTAATAGTAATGAATTGAGTTAATAGTAATGAATAGTAATTAATGAGGAAGATATTTCTGTACATAAATCATTTTTACTCTTCAAACAACAAACATTTTAGTTGGAAAATGCATTTTACGGTTTGAAAGCATTTAGTACTTGGGTTTTTACTATTTATTATTTCATTTATTATTTATTATTTTTTATTATTTATTAAAATCTTAAAAAGTAATTAAAGTATTGCGCTATTGTAGTTTAATGTAAAAAAAATTACGTTTTATATAAAGTATTTGTAGTGAATACTAAAAATAAGGAAGATATTTCTGAATATAAATCTTTTTACTTTTTATTTTGGTTGGAAAGTGTATTTTACACTTTGAAAGCATTTAGTACTAGTTTTTTACAGTTTATAAATGATGAAAAAGTTTGATTCATTTGTAAAAAATGTTAGTTGTATAATAATATAAGTAGAAAATAAGTTATAATATTAAAGAGAATACACTGTAATAAACAACTTTTAATGTATTAATTTTAATTGCTGTTTGAAAAAATGATAACTATTTCAAGAAATATATTTTACTGTTGTATCCAAGTTTCTCTTTAATTGAATCGATTATAGTTTCTGTCTATTACAGTTAAAACAATGACACTAATAAAGATTACTATTTCTTCAAAGATTTCTATAATTGTTGTATTAAAATTTTAGTTTACACGAATTTTAAATTAAAAAAATTATGAAAAATTTTTTTTCAATTGAATTGATTATAATTTTCGCCTGTTACAGTTAAAATAATGACACTAATAAAGATTACTATTTTTTCAACAATCCTTATAATTGTTGTTTAAAATATTAGTTTACACTAATTTTTAATTTTAAAAATGTTAAAATTATTTTAATTTCTCTTCAATCGAACTGTTTATAGCTTTTGTCTATTGCAATTAAAATATTGATACTAATAAAGATTACTATTTCTTCAACGATTTCTATAATTGTTGTTTAAAATACTAATTTACACTAATTTTTAATTTTAAAAATGCTAAAAATATTTTAATTGTTCTTGAATTGAAATGATTATAGTTTCCGTCTATAAAATTTAAATTAATGACACTAATAAAGATTACTATTTCTTCACCGATTCCTAGAATTGTTGTTTAAAATATTGGTTTACATGAAATCGTTAGAATGCTTTGAATTATATATGTTCAATAATGATTAGAGGAGGGAATTAAGATTTTAATCTGTATCACATTTCTCCAAATACTTGCTCAACCTACTCCGCATGTGAATAGAGGCATTGTACAATAGATACAGGACGGAGCCTTAACTGTGTAAATATCAATAAATTAGTTGTAATGCTAACTTCACACATGTGCCAGTTGCATAATATAAGTCTCGTTGTTTCAATTCCACATTACTGACTTAACAGCAGCTTTAGTATAGGATGTTAACATTACCACACATAGTTACTAACAACCTGATTCGGGAAATATGCATTCACTACAGAATAGAATTAAACATCCTGTTTATTTAGACCAAATAATGTCATTTTACTTAATTATGTATAACTACTGTGGAACAGATACAGGACAGAATCTATGTTATATTTAATGATATACTTTTAAATATTTACTATGCAAAGCACTATTTTAAGTAATTGCTAAATACGTTTCTGCTAAAAATCGTACAATAAATAAAACAACATAAACGTTTAATTTATGTATATTGTAATTGTAAGTTATGTATATTGTTATGTATATTGTAAGTTATAATGCAACAGTACATTGATAATTTCATTGTAATTGGTTAATAAGCTAATTATAAAATTATAAATCTAATAAATGTAGTAGTATTATATTATATAACATTAAATGAATTAAAGGTTGTATAATAAATTTATTCATTAAGAATTCAATTTTGTACAATTTATAGGTATGGTATACACCAAATTGAAAACAAAGATTGAAACTAAATCTTTGGTTTTGATTTGGTGTATGCCATACATATAAAGGGTACAAAATTGAATTTGGATGTCATCAAAATAGCTCTTCTCAAAAGACTGAAATTAAATATTTAGAAATATTTTTGACTAACTATCGAACTTTCTCCATGAAAATATTTCTATTCAAGTTTATTGGAAAAACCAAATTTATAGCCGAAATTCTATAGTTATAAAAATAAAAATTTTATACAACACTAAAGTTGCACTAGATATCATTTTAGATATAAAAATCAGCTAAACTTCAGTGAATTGATGAGAAATAATGTTAATTTTTACTGTCAAAACACTGTTTAAATGTAATATTCGACATGATATCTTAGCTATATATATATATATATATATATATATATATATATATATATATATATATATATATATATATATGTATATATGTATATATATACACATATATATATATATATATATATATACATATATATATATACATATATATATATACATATATATATATATATATATATATATATATATATATATATATATATATATATATATATATATATATATATATATATATATATATATATATATATATATATATATATACTCTTTCATATAAAGCCATAAAGCAATTGTATTATTGTTTTAAAAAAGAAAGCTCATCTTAAATATAAAATTTTAACAAGCTTTTTCGAACTATCTTTTTATTTGTTATCCACGCTAAATACTTAAAAATCCCTTAAAAAGTATTCTTGTATCAACTTGGATGTAAACCACTAGATAATATGTCCATTCAAGTTATTTGTATGCGGAGAGAAAAAGCTAATAAAAGAGAGGCATATAATGTTATTATCTCTGGTACTCAGAAAGCTATCTGATAAAAGGGTGGCTGAGCTAGAAAAGGGTTTTCCGATAACTGTTTCTGGACGCATAAGGTCAATCAGATTCTTATCTTCAGTTGCCAGGAAAAAGCCGTATTCTTTAGGCCTTACCTTCCTCTTTCCCCAACAAGAGAGCTTGCAACCGGAAATTACCAGAACAAAGCGTTTAATGCACTCAATTTTGGTAGATACAAAATGCTATCTTCGGTGACATCCTTCTACCGGGAGCCATTTTCCTAAAACTGGTTTCAACTTTCTTTAAAAGCAGAGATATAACGTTAAAAGAATACACGAAATACAGTGAAGTTTAGTTTTCCCTGGAGATTTCTGAAAGGTAAAGTGGATTAAAACCTTTAGAATTAACGTAATACTTAAACATTTATATATAAACTTTAGGTAACGCTTAAGAGTTAGAACTCTGTATACACTGAAGAAAGAATTTACAGGGAGCATATGCTAATCATTTGTAATAAGACTCTTTTGTTCCTGAGAAGAGTAATATAAGTGCGATATTATAGAATTTAAAGCTGGTGCTGTTAAAATTAGTTTCCAAAAGCTTAATATTTTTTTAAATAAAAGAACTACATAGAGAATATTACTAGTGAATATCCACAGAGATTTAAAAGAATGTACGAAAAATTCACTTCAGCTATTAGCATTGCAAAAAAGGAAATACTTTGCTTTCAGCTTAGAAAATGCCTTTTAATATATTCGCAACGTAATAATCAATATGAATATATTTTCATTCTCTTTTTAAAACGTTACACAGTTGTAAACATATTTAATACTGTCAAAAGGATACTGTCAAAAAGTATACAATTTTATACTTTCATTCTCGTTAAATATGTTGTGAACAATTTATTTCAGTTTAATCACGCCCATATAAAGATGTAAAAAACGTGGTAAAATGTAAAAAGAGACTCAGAATTACAAACTATTTAATAAATAAAAGTAACTTCATTTTCTATAACCAAATTATGTCAGATGGTATGCAAAAACTTCTAGATACCTATTTGTGTAGAATAGGTGAAACATTTACCTATATCATTATATTTAGAGATTTTTCAGGAACAAAGTTCAGTGATATATTCAAAGGTTGGTATTTAAAACCTTATAAACATGTTCATTTTTTTCTTTAAAAAGTTACACAGTTGTAAACACATTTACGAGGATACTGTCAAAAAGTATACAATTTTATACTTTCATTCTCTTAAAATATGTTGTTTAGTTAACAGTTTATTTCAGTTTAACCACACCCATATAAAGATGTAAAAAATGTGATAAAATGAAAACAGAGACTAAGAATTACAAACTATTTAATAAATAAAAGTAATTTCATTTTCTATAACCAAATAATTTTAGTTAGCTCCAAAAATACAAAAAGCTTCTAGATACCTATTTGTGTAGAATAGGTGAAACATTTACCTATACGTTATATTTAAAGATTTTTAAAAAACAAAGATCAGTGATATAGTCAAAGATTGGTATTTAAAGCCTTTTTAAACATTTTCATTCTTTCTTAAAAGTGTTACACAGTTGTAAACCCATTTACGAGGATACTGTCAAAAAGTATACAATTGTATACTTTCATTCTCGTAAAATATGTTGTTTAGTTAACAGTTTATTTCAGTTTAATCACGCCTTTATAAAGATGTAAGAAACGTGATAAAAAGAAAAAAGAGACTAAGAATTACAAACTATTTAATAAATAAAAGTAATTTCATTTTCTATAACCAAATCATCTCAGTTACCTCCAATACAAAAAGCTTCTAGATACCTATTTGTGTAGAATAGGGGGAAAATTTAAATATAGCCTTATATTTAGAGATTTTTTACATTTTTTGGGACCTATATATATTTTAAGTTACCATTTAAAACTATCTTAAAATGTAAGACGTAAATATAGTGGTTTAATCACTCTGTGCTACTGGAGTCTGAACTTTTCCCGAGGAAGATTTTTAGAGAGAATAAAATTTTCAACTAATAAATAAACTTTAAAAAAGATAGAACTAACTGTTTCTGATTAGTTTAAGTTTATGTCAATATTAGATATTCAGTTCTTAAAAGAAAAAATACAAAAATATGGAATATACATTAGAATTTTTATAGTTAAATACATAGGCAGCATAATTTTTAATAAAAATAAATTTAGCATAAAGTACGCCATTTTGGTGCTTTAAATTCTTCACCGTTTAAATAATTAGACGTTAGATATTGTCAGCAATGTGTGTACATCCCTTTAAGAAACCCTGGTAAGAAAACTTTAAATGAAAATATTTGTAAATGAATTTAAAAAGCATAAATGTTTATAGATGAATAAGGTGTTATAACTGCCATATATATTTTCTGTGTTTCATGTTGATAAAATAAATTGCATACCCATTGCAACCTAATTATAATAATGATGTAACACAAAGGTTATATTAAAAAATAAAAATAGTTATTTCCATGATGTAGAATGAATTAGAATTTTGAAGTAAAAGTACTGAGACTATTTTTCATTTGTACCAAATATATAACTAATAATTAGGTTTAAAGATACCATTTATATTAGTTATTCCAATTTTCTATATAAATGTCATAAAGTTTATGGAACAGGTTTTTGGTAAGCTAATATGAGCTTAGCTGAAATTTATAAAGTGATTGTAAGCCATTAGGAAATCCAAGATCAGTTCGTTCTACGCAGACTTATCAATTACAGACCGTTTTCATAGTCTTATAATATTCTATTTGATACAGAAGAAACATAAAGGAAAGTATCCTATAAGAATCTAGTGCCCAGGAGAAAAAGGTCACTCAAATTCATATCTTTTGGTGCAAGAGAAAAGATCTGTCTCCGTTGACGTTCTTTTTTTATTTCTTCCAATATATGTCCATTCAACCGGAAATTACGAGGGCAGACCATTTACGGAAGAATAAAAAATGCATTTTCCCCTATTTTTTGCTTCTTCCCGGGATTGGTTTTAACTGGATGCGTTTTATAGCCAACATGATACTTTTGTTGCATAAAACTTATACATACTTAGTCGTATGGATATTATTTTTTTACGAAATTCATATAAGTGTTTGCAATACAAGAACGATACAATAACGATAGTAAAGGATAGGTAAAATTGTAATAGCAAAGAATGATATATTTTAAACAGACCTATATAGTATCGAATGTGATACAGGTTATTATTGATAAAAACAATACATTTTGTATGAGTGAAAAATAATATTTTCTGTTTTAACACTTTTCACGGATAGTGTAAGCTAATAAAACAAAAAAATTCATAACAAAGAATGTGTGACTATGTACTTCTTTTTTTCTTAAACATCTATCTACTTTCTTAATTTTGCTAACTTTTTTTAAAGAAATGGTAAAATTTACCATATTTTTCGCCAATCTACACGACATAATATTTAGGCATCAAAATAATATTTTCTGTTTTACAGAATCAACTACACATTAACGCAAGTTAACACGTTCTTTCTCTAATAAGTCTCATTTACTGAGAAACAATCCTTTTTTTTCTGTTCTGTGCCGACCACATTACATACCCCACTTGAAAAGTGGGCTAAGCACCAAAATGTATTAATATTGATACATTGTGTGTGATGTATATTAAACATTTTCTATAGGGATAAAAATCAGCATCAAATATGATAGGATGGGAATATAAGGAATAAGCATTTTTCGAGTCTATACATCTGCCTCCGTGTATTTACATCATAGAAATATGCACGCACACACGCACACGCACACGCACACATACACCCCCCACACACATACACCCCCACACATATGTATATGAGTTTGCACATGTTTGTTGCCTGTAAACTTAAATCGTGGAGTTTTCCTCCAAAGATAATTTTAGTTTATCTTTCACAGTTTAAAGTAAAGCATGAAAATTTGTAGTTTAACAAATAATTCCTGTCTAATAAAGTCTAACAAATAATTCCTGTTTATATAAGTTATCACTCCTTATCATGATCATGACAGAAAATTATGTACAAGAAAACAAAATTAATTTTTCAGTGTAAACTACTAAGGGGTTTATTCATCTAGAATTGTCATATTTTAAATCCATCTTAAAACGGTATTATTAATAGATAAGAAATGAATTATTTTTATCTTTTTTTGTTTCTTATTTTTTTAATATTGTTTGCTGATATTCTGTAAATTTAAACAGTCTATTCCTACCAATTTTAATAACATGATTTCTTCCTTTAACCTAAATTTACAATCGAATTTGGAAACAAATTGAAATGAAGTGCATTCCTTCCAAGCATGAACAAGACAAGCAGTGCATACGATAAATCAGGAAGCTAGCTAAGCAAAATTACAGCTATCTATCTCTCCCTAGCATGTCTCAAAGATGTAATAAAAAATGGATTTTCATACATCTCTATTTCTACCTCAATGAAGACATTCAGAATTCCGGGATATTTAGTCTGGACTGATATTTTTTACAAATGTACACGCATTGTATTTGGAAAAGTCATATTGCAGGTTTTGAATCATTTACAATACTTCTAAATCATTACACAACTTAAAACTCTTTAAATTATTTAACATGTTTGTCTCCGATTTATGCCACTATAAATTTCTATAAGATATAGTCTACTTTAAACGTATTCCAAATATCTTCTACAGTATAATATCTATATTCAATCTATATATAGTATGTATCTCTCTACATATATTCTATATTGTTATGTATCTATATCCAACTTTCAATATATAATCTAAAGTTTATTATAACAATTATACTTTATTTAGAAAGCTAATAAACCTCAATAAAATAGATTAGTTTTATGAATGTAGTGAAGAATTAAAGAAAATTTTATCGACTGTTTGAATATCTTTCATGAAAAAACAAATTGTTGTTGATGATGCCACATGGACAAACTAAGTCCGATTGAGTCATACGCAACTCGTATTAAGGCAAAGGGGTGCACCTTTCGTTTTAACGAGTACCGTTAGGGTGAAAGAACAACTTTGCTCAAGTGGGTCCTCGTAATTTTGAATCAGGGACAGAGCAGAAGGCCCAGAGACTTGGATTGCCACCCTCAGAGGTATTGATTGATAACTTGGAGGACATTGTGATCATGAACCTATTTTACGTGCCCCAGTCACCTTTCAATATCACTGCGGATCTAAGTCCGAACCCGCAAAGAAAAGTATTGCCTTTCTTTGTCGACTGAGCTACCGCTGTTCGAAAGAACAACTGATAAATATTGGTTTAGTTTGGTTTGTTTGGAGTGCTATTATCTACTATATTGCTGCACTAGAGCTAATAAGACCGGGAACTGCTGCTTAAGTCTATTTCAACAGCGAAATTCGTACCTGAGATATCCGGTACTGAGCAACAGCGGCCAACCATTTGATATTATACTTCATATATATTTCTATACATACATACACATCTTAAGACTGTATTACACGCCAACCTATACTCGTTGAAAAAGCAACAAATTCAATTTACGATTCCTTTTACTGATGAAGAATGAGAGCATTGCTTTGTGTGATACCGAATAATTTTCAACCGATTTATTTTAGTTCAGAATTTTTTTAATTGTGATTTAATTGAATATTTTTCTCTATCACAAAAAAAATTTCTGCACATTTTTTATCGGGAAAAAGTGTTATAAATGTAATTCGTTACATTTTAACCCGCGAGGACGCTCGCTTCTCGGAGTTGCACGAGAAAGCGCCAAATACCAACAAAACTGCTTTTAATGATGAACAGAAAAATTGTATTTCCAAAAATACTTTATTAAAAGTTTAAAATATATTTCGGATTAATTTAAATATTAAAATTTAAAAATATTTTGGAATGTAGATTTTTTTATTAGCTTTCTGAAAGCACAAACATAAGACACACAAGTTAAAAACTTAAATCGCATCTTTATTTTTCATCTTTATATTTCATCATTTTAATCAAATAATGATGTATTTTTGACAACATCTCTCCTCCAACCATAAACACTAAATAAAAATGTAAAAGTGTATTCGCGGGCACTGGATATCTGGTGCCAAAATGGGGCAAAAGTATGTCTTTCTGAAAATAATATTCAGAGAAAATTGCTCTGTTGTTGGGGTCTAGAAGACTTATAAGAGAGCTACTGAAAATTTAGGAAATTTATTTCTGTTGGGTGATTTTATGTTCAATTTTTATGTGGAATTTTATGTCTTATTTTATGTGGAATGCGCTCAGGCCTCAAAGACCCGGCGCGCGTCCTCGTGGGTTAAAAGTGGGTGTCTGATAAGCCATTAACGCATATATGTTGGATACATACACTGGTATACACGTCAGCATGCAATCGTACTGGTGCTCTATTAATTTGATTGCATAATCTTTACATTTATTTATCTAATACATGGTACCTTTTTGTTGTTGTAACAATATGAATTAAATATTATTATGGCATTACATATATATATATATATATATATATATATATATATATATATATATATATATATATATATATATAAGGTATTTAGTTAAAAAACATTTTCCTAAAACTTAAAAGTTTTAATAAAAATGGCATATTTTTGGCTGCGAATATTGTTTTCCATCATGAAAAATATACTATATTTTATGTTCTTATTTTAAAAATACACGGAATTAACTTAAAATAATAATACAAACTAATCCCTCTATATAATTTTTGTTTAAAAACTTGTATAGCAAAGACTCCTTTTGCTACTAGGACGTAAAACAAGTCTTTGGCACAAAGCCAAGTAAAGAAAACAATTTAAGACCCACTGATCTCGCATATATCAAACTGACAAGTCTATCAATATGTTATGAGTTTATCAATATATAACACGATCATCAACATGTTACAATACGTTATCAGTCGGGGCTGCATAATTAAGAGACTCTGTAAAGTATTATTTTATCCTGGTAAAGAGGCCTTTTTTCATTTTGACTGGAATTCAGAGATTAATGGGATTATAGTTAAAAGTTCTCCGAAGAAAAAAAAATGCGCGTCTGGTAAAATAAATGGAAATATAAGACAGGGAAAAAAGGTTTTATAAGTACGGTTAAGCAATTTAAAAAATTATTTCTGAATTTAATATACATTAAATTTTAGAATTTAATCTAACATTAGTTTTTTTGTCTATAGAGGATTGAGGGAATATGAACTGAGTGCCTGATCTAAGGCAAAGTAATTATTAACCATTTTGGATGTAATATGGGCAGGGGACTTATATTAAAACAGTGTGTAAATCAGGAAAAGATAGATTCTTTTTTGGCTTTTTAATTCAACACATCAAGTATTTTGGTAGAACGTGAGGAAGAAAATTAACAAGTTCCATGCAGCTATCCGTATATCGGATATTTTCATGAATCTGAGGACAGCGATTATGATTTCGTTTGGACATATGGCCAACTTACAAGAAGACTAATTAGATTGGGTTGGAATTTACAGTCTAAAACCAATTTTGAATGATTACAAACGTAGGGGATACCAGTGAGGCTTAAATCCTCGGACTCTGATAATGGCTGATGATCCATGGCTCTGGAACTAGCATTCCGTTCACTCATCACGGAACTTATTACTAAAAGAAAACATAAAACTTGTGGTAAATCGTCCCCAAATACTTAATTAGATGAGAATGGAATAAAGCAAAATTGACCATTTTGGTTTAAAATTCTTCATCTTAAGAGTTCCCGATCAGCCTACTAATCTGGGTACATTAAACTCTTGTTATCCCCCAAATAAAGAACCATTCCTTCTCAGAATATTTAAGTACCTTTTTACTATTCCGAGAGTCATTCAAGCCCACGTATATAGCTTGTCCTTATTTCACCTGTAGAGGTAAAGTTTTCAGGCGCCTTGTTACTTTATCTAGGATTACCGCCAGATTATCATTTACAATTGAGTTCAGAATTAGCTTTAAGTGATAGACCTTGATCTCATTAGTAGGCAGTCTTCCTGTAGCAAAAATAAAAAAAAAACAGATCGCACAACGGTAAACAAACCTTACTTTTACAGTTGATATAGAACAACATATTATGCTCTTTTCTTCCTGTGTGGGTGGCCTAATGAATAAATTCGTCTTGTATGATAGTAATTACTTTATAACTATGTGGGTTTTTAAAAGCGAGTGGGAGTGAAATACGTAATTAAACTTATGATTTGATAAAGAAGACCATACTGAAATATAAAATGGTTAAAATTAACCAAAGAAAAATTAGTTGTAGTCTGCTAGTTATAGATAGATAAAAAGCATTATTTGAAGATTAAAACGGGAAAATTTTTAGAACTATTTTGTTTTAATTTCCAGTTAAGACACATATTATGGAAAAGCATTTATTATTTGAATCATGTTAAGCTTTAGATCTTTTAATTGTTTATCCAATAATAAATGTCTAAAAATAATAACAAAAAAATTTCATCTATTCTAAATTAAACAGAATATTAGTAAGTAGCTTTAATCGTAAGTAGATTACTTATTAAAACTTTATGTTGATTTCAATTTAGTATTAATGGTGATTACATTAATTGAATAAACACTTTGCTTCGTCAAACATGCACGTTATTTTAAAGATAATTAAAGCTCTTTCCATTTCCCACTGGCACTGCTCAAAATAAACAAGATTAATATTTACGTAGATGTTTTACGCAGAGTGTATTTGAAGCGAAAAAAAGACATGCCTTCTAGAAGCCTAAAATCAAAAAATAACTATCTTCCCTAAAATCACCCACGCAGAATGACTACGACGTCATAATGCGTAAAAGTTGAAAGTAACTCTACGACAAAATTACTCGTGAGCGCATCAGTGTTTGATATTTTCATTATCTTCGCGAACGAATTTTAACTTGTGATTACGAGATCTTTGCGAAGGAGAAAAGACATTATTCATGATCTTATGGGTGCGTATTAATCTGATTAAAAGCAAAGATAATCTTAAGCCCGACGGAATGCGTTTGCTCTGAAGGAGCAATAATTTTATAGGTAAATGATGGCTAAGAAATAATGCATACAATCTTATAAGCTTTTAGTAATTTTTAGAGTACACTTTATTAAGATATCTTTCCTACAAAACTTCCCCTTAACACCAGGTAGTTTTTAGCATAAATTTAAACATCGCATTATTAATGGTTCAAGCCAATTACTATATTTACACAATTTTTTAACATATGAAAGATGATAGACGCAATTAATATGTCTTAAAATTATTAATTATTATATTTAAATTTTAGAATCAGTAATGTATAGTTGTACCTTTTATGCGTACCTTAATTTTTATTCGGTTTCTTTAATTTGCAAGCAAGAATTAATATATATCAAGATCTAGAGATTTCCTTAACACTTAAAACATTTTACACTTAAAAGCAGTGGCGTATTAGTCAGTGTAATATTATTTTCAGTAGTGGGATTTGTTGTATGGTAATTTAAGGAAAATTCCACACATTATACAGTGTCATTTTAAATTTTTGAACAAAATATATGCTAGTCTATTATTGTTGTATTTTGGATTATTTTTTAAAACGAAACAAAAATTTAAGGTAAGCGGAAATACTTTTAGATAATTTGTTTCTTTTTCAGAATGATTTACAGAATTTATATAAATAGATCAGCCTTTCAATAGGTAGATTAACTAAAGACCAAGCATTCTTGGATCTAGTTGTCCACGTAAACGGATATATGCTTCTTACCTCCTGTGCTCTTGGTCTCCAAAAATGCAGATTGGTATCGTAAGCCATGGTTCCCAAGCTGATGCCCCAAATTATTTTAAAAATAAATTGATTAATACATTCCCCTTTTGTGAAATACAATGGGTAAACACAGACAGTGTAGAATTAAGGAAAAGAATTTTCAATAAGAAATTATGACCAAATTTAGTTTCGAAAAATATTCATATTCGAAATAAATTCATATTATAAGAGTAAGAAAATCAGTGATTTACCAAAAATCACTGTATCAAGCGATATAAATAATGTAAAATCTTAACATTTAATTTAACGCAAAGACAGATTTTTATGCAGTTATTCAAATATAGATAAAAACTCGGATTAATTAATTATGCTGATTTTTAAATTTTAACTAACAATTAAAATTAAGTCTAACAATTTTAGTATTTGGGGAGAGATTTAATTAAAAATGTTAAAGACAAATATGGAATATTTTACCGTTAAAAAAAAGCTTATCATTTAGAATTGAAAAAAAATTCGATAATTTAAATATGTATGAAGCACTAAATCGTACTTTCAGCGAACTCGGAGTACAAAATACATCAGTAATGGAAGAGATAATACAAACAAAGAATAGTTGGTAAAGCATTGATAGACTCGTCATAAGTAATGCATGTACTTTTCGGACAAACCTGGCCGTGGTCCAAAGCAAAAACTAAATAAAAAAAAGATTACTTGTTGCCAAATGTTAACCGTGTTTAGCTGGCTTCTGGTCGCGAAATATTAATGGTACTAACAGATGACAACATATACAAGAAAGAATCATGTTTGCTAAGAACATTATAAATCACTCCGAGTGGAGTTTAAACGGACATTTCCTGAACAATAGCTCTAGCGGTTGATTCACATGGCAAGGGAGAAAAGATGTCTATGAATGCATTAGGAGATATAAACAAAAATGGTAAAATAACAAGGTCTTTTAACGCAATATTACATCGAAATTAATAAAAATTATTTTGTTGCTTGGGTTAAATGCATATAAGTTATATCTAATGCAACTAAATATATAAATAATCGACATAAAATATAAATAAATTTTACGTAGAAATTTATCTAAATATGTTTATATTATTTTTTTCTCCCTCCCCATCATTACTTTTTTTTATATTTTGTATTTTTAACATTGATAGTCCTCTTTTCATCTTACTTTTCTATGGTCAGATACGAGTATAAAATTAAATTAATTTTGTCTTAATATGTATTTAGATATATAAACATATAAGTAATACACACACAAATATATATATATATACATAAACACATATGCATATATAAATACATACACACACACACACACACACACACACACACACACACATATATATATATATATATATATATATATATATATATATATATATATATATATATAATATATCATATATATATGTATAAATATGAATATATAAGGCTTCAATTCTTATGTATATATAAATATGCATACATACACACACACACACACACACACACACACACACACACACACACATATATATATATATATATATATATATATATATGACTTCAATTCCTATGTATTTACAAATATACATACGTATTTATGTATATATAAATATACATACATACACACACCTTTAACACACCTATATGTATAAGACTTAAATTCTTATCACATCAATTATTGGACTTCATTATTATGTTGTATTTTACCATCAACAGCTAATATTATAATTAGAATCTCCATAAGTATAATAAAATGCTTTACTTATAAATATTTAAAAGTTACTCACACATTTATGTATATCAAATATATGTTCACACAAAATTACTATACATTTGTGTTATCTTATATCTCAATATAATATGCACCAACAGATAAAAATGTTTTTTTTCAGTTTGATTTGTTTTCTAAAGAAACGCTTAAAAATATTATATAGCTCCACAGAAACTAAAACACAAATAATTTTAGAAAAATATTATTTTAGAACTTCAAATTAAAACACTTAATATTCAAAAATTATTAACATAGAAACGATTTCAAAATCATAATTTGAACGAAAAAAAAAAGATGCTTGAAACCCTTACACTGCGAGAAAAGTTTTCATTATTTTTGAAATATTGCAAACTTTATAATTTTCTATTAAACAATTTGGTTTTACGAACCCAAGTTTAACATAACCCCGAAGTTCTGCAACTAATTAAATGAGGTTCTATACCAAACGTAGGTAAATTCAAAACATTTAATACTTGTTACCAGAAGTAGCCATATGCAAACATTTTCAGAAATAATATTTCAATATTTAACTTCACCAAGTCAATAATATAGTTTGAACTTATTTCAATGTCTTATTTGTTTTGCGTAAGTACTTAATAGTAGTATAAAAATAATGAATCCTGAAATACCGGGGGATAAATGACTTTTCCAAGAATGTTCGTACTTATGTTTTCTCTGCTATAAACTTTAAAAGTCAAACTGAATTTTAAATGATTTTCAGCAGTTATTTCTGGTAATTTTCCGATGAAAATGTGCTTCTAATTATATCATTTTCATTATGAAAACTCTGTACTAAAATGAATTAAATATTATCATATAAAAAGTGTCGTATATTATATAGCACACCATAAATAAATTTTTCGTACCTGAAAATTGATTCTTTAATACATGCGAAGCTACATTAAAAGTTGTGTTTACTTTAGATTAGGTTCAGCTTAATTTATAAGGTTGATAGTATTGCGTAAACACTACGTATTACTTTTTGTACTGCTTTTATCATAGAAGTATACTGTAAATTAATACTTAACGTAAAAGTTTAAGGCATTTTTCATGGTTAGAATTACCTTGACAAGTATTAACAGTTTATTACATTTAATGTGATTTTACAGTTCTAAAGTATTAGTTTTATAACTGTTTTATTAACTGTTTGTAATTTTTATTTTAAGTAACTTTCATGAATAATATATTTGTTTAATATAATTACTTTAAGATTGATAACTTATTTACTACTTCTGAAATAATCAAAATTGTGTATAAATAACACAATATTTTTAATTTGACGATGCTATTACTTTAAAATGTATAATTCCTTTATTTTACTGAAATATGATAGTTCTGGAAGCACATTTTGGTTAAAATCTATGTCTGCAAAAATTAAAGTAGTAAAATACTGCTTAATAAGTATGTGCAAGTAGCAGAGTTCATTGTCTAATGAAGAAACTGAAAATGTAAAATATATGCAGCGTAATATTGTCTGTACTTAATATTTTATACTAAAATATTCAGCTTATGATAGAACTACTAACAGATATTTAGAAAATAAAAATTACTGATCCATATCATAGAGGGATTCCTAGTAAATTGTCAATTCAGTAAATTTGAAACTAGTCAAAACAGATCCAGGCATGGTCAAAACAGATATGACTATCGAAAGTATGCTTCGTTCAAGGAAGAAATAAATGTAATATCATGCAGCCTTATGCCGACTACAAATCTGCCCAAATAATGACACTTCCAGAATTATAGTTTTCCTCTTCCTATTTCCATGAGTAAAGCTTAAAATAATTACAATAGATTCAGATACGGACAAAATTGGTATGAGTCTATAGTTGGTACATGAAGATAGAAAGTATGCTTCGTTTAGATAAGAAATAAATGTATTATCATGCACCCTTATGCCGATCACAAATCACCCCAAAGAATGACACTTTCAGAATTAAAGTTTCTTTCTTCATACCTCCTTAAGTAAAGCTTAAAATAGTCACAATAGATTCAGATACGGTCAAAATGAGTATGAGTCTATAGTTGGTATATGAAGATCGAAAGTATGCTTCGTTCAGGTAAGAAATAAATGTATTAGCCTTATGTCAATCACAAATCGCCCCAAAGAATGACACTTTCAGAGTCAAAGTTTCCTTCTTCATACCTCTATAAGTAAAGCTTAAAATAATCAAAATAGTTTCAGATACGGTCAAAAGGTAGGAGTCTATAGTTGGAACATGAAGATCGAAAGTATGCATCGTTCAGGTAAGAAATAAATGTATTATCATGCCTACCACAAATCGCCCTAAAGAATGACACTTTCAGAATTAAAGTTTCCTCCTTCATACCTCCTTAAGTAAAGCTTAAAATAATCAAAATAGATTAAGATACGGTCAAAATCGGTTTGAGTTTATAGTTGGTATATGAAGAATGAAAGTATACTTTGTTCAAGTAAGAAATAAATGTATTATCAAGCAGCCTTATGTCAACCCCAAATTGCTCTAAAGAAAAACAAATACTTTCTATCAGCAAATTGTTAAATAATAATAATAATAAATAAAACTGAAATTAACAACAAAACGTAAAATGATTCTTAAAACCTACCCAGTAATAAAAGTCAAAGATGCTTTTAATGTCAAAAAGAAGAAAACAATTTATAAACATTATATATATATATATATATATATATATATATATATATATATATATATATATATATATATATATATATACATCTGCGAAGCTTATTCTATTTAGGTTCTTTCATACATTTCACGAATCTCCTAAATTTTTAACAAGACCTGCAAACGATATCCTAATCTTGGAATGCAAATGTTAAATTATAATTAATAAAGTATGAGATATTTGCAGGCATATGTTACTACCATTTTGATGTAATGAAATTACGCGCATTGACACTTAAAGATATAATTTGGTTTCTAATTAAATAATTCATTGCATTTTAAAATTGGTGAGAACACATAAACTGTAAACTACTTTTAGAAAATTGGTTTTTTAAATGCATTTGGAAATTTAGAATTTTTTTCAGTTATGTAGCATTTTTTTAATATTGGAAAAAGAGTATGCTCAAAAACATTATAACTTTTTAATTATAGTGGCAACTGGATCTTATCATAAATTATGTTTGAAATTGTAAACAAAACTCTTCCAAAGAAAATTTGAAAAAATAAATCTTCACTCGTTCTTAAAAAAGAGGAAAAAGGAATTTGATAAATAAGGAAAATATAAATGTAATTTGTTAATTAAAGTAAAGAAATAATACGCTTCAAAATCAAATAAAAAGGAATAAGCATATGAAGAATTATAAAAAAAAGTCAAACAATGAAAAATTTTTAATGCATTAATTTAAATAAACAAATAATAAAGTAATAAATAATTAATTGTCAATAAAAAATAAAAAATAAACAAAAATACATTAAGAATATGCAATAAAATAAACAATGGAACCCATTTTTTTTTCCTTTAAAGATAATCATTTTTACAGCTGTAGGATTGTTAACATTTATTTTTTTCTAGCTGAATACTACTGTGTACCATCAATAAAAAATTTATTTAACAATAATGTAATCTAACAGTGAAATACAAGATATTCTTTACTCCCTCCTAGAATCCCTTAATATTTACTTAAACCAATCATCTCTGTATGCTACCAATAAAAGTTTAAAAATAAATGCATAAAATTACATAAACTAAAGCCGTGCAGTAAATGAACTCTTGATAGTTTTCTCACATTTACAGAACCCTTTAATGTTTAATTTATCTTAACTTCACAACCTTGTCTACAACCAATAAAATTTAATGATAAATAAAGAAAATTCATTTATTAATAAAATCAGCAACCAGAAGAACACTTGATAATTTTCACCCACTTAGAAAAGATTCAATGCCACGATGTTAACTGAGTTAATATTAAAACATTAATTTCACCATGATAATTTTTACCCATCGTGAAATACCTTAGCATTTAATATATTTTAACTGAATATCAGTGTTGTACTGATAAAAGTTGCAAATCAATAAATACTATTACATTTACTATTAATGTATACGACTACAAACTCATAAAAAAATTTTCGCCCTCTCAAAGAACTCTTTAACATATAATTTACATTAATGACACTGTGTGACACCAATGAAAATTTAAAAATAAATAACCAAATTACTTTATTATGAAAGTCTTTCACGAGAGAAACTGTTGATAATTTTCAACCACAAACAGAAATTATTCAGAAACCACGAAAAGTAATTTTACACTAAAATTTAGAATAATAATTTTTACCCACGCATAGAAACCGTTAACATGTGCATCACCTATGAAATTTAAAAAATAAATAAAGAATGTTACATGTATTAACACATTGTATGCGGGACATGTACATTTTCTGACGATTGATACTTAAGCGCGGGTCACGTACTTGTACGGGTTAGTGTAACAACATGGTTTGTATGTGGATACAAAAATAACGGTATATACAAGAAAACGAAGCCGAATGTTCTTGTCTACTACATAGATTTTGGAAAAAATTTCGACAAATAAAAACTAGTTTTTACATCAGTCGATGCAGAACTACAAAATGGGAAGGTTGATTAAAATATCAATTTAGATTTAAAATTAACTTTTTATTTATCCTTGCGAAAATGATATTATATGTATCTATCTATCTATATATATATATATATATATATATATATATGTGTATGTGTGTGTGTGTATGTGTATATATATATACACACACACACAATTTATAGATTACATATATATGTATAATATATATATATATATATATATATATATATATATATATATTTATATATATACATATATATATATATAAATATATCATATGTAATATATATAAATACAAAATATATATATATATATATATATATATATATATATATATATATATATATATATAATGTATATAATATATATTATATATATATGTATATATATATATATATATATATATATATATATATATATACATGTCTATTTATATATTTATTTATATATTTCAATATAAAATACGAAAAGTTGGTTAAAAAATTAAATAATTTTCGATCTATTGAGATTTAATTGAATAACTAAATTTACGCACAAAACGCCCGCTCCCGGTACAATTCCACTGCGAAATGTACCCGCACACAATGTGTTAATAAAGTAATTCACCGGAGTAACTTTGATAATTTTCATCCACTCAGAAAAAAAATATAGTTGATCCTAACATCACTGTGCAGTACCAATGAAATATGAAAATAAATAAAAAAATATAGCATTTTTTAATATAATAGTCCACCAGCGTAACTTCGATAATTTTCACCCACTCAAAAAAAAATATATAGTTTATCTTAACATCACTGTTCACCACCAATAAAATATAAAAATAAATAAAAAATATAGCATTTGTTAATATAATAATCCACCAGCGTAACTTCCATAATTTTCACCCACTCAGAAAAAAATATAGTTTATCTTAACATCACTGTGCAATACCAATGAAATATAAATATAAATAAAAAAATATAGCATTTGTTAATATAATAATCCACCAGCGTAACTTCGATAATTTTCACCCACTCAGAAAAAAATATAGTTTATCTTAACATCACTGTTCACCACCAATAAAATATAAAAATAAATAAAAAATATAGCATTTGTTAATATAATAATCCACCAGCGTAACTTCGATAATTTTCACCCACTCAGAAAAAAATATAGTTTACCTTAATATCAATGTACACCACCAATAAAATATAAAAATAAATAAAAAATATAGCATTTGTTAATATAATAATCCACTAGCGTAACTTCGATAATTTTCACCCACTTACAGAAATCATTCAGAAGCCATGATGTCAAGTGATTTAATATTAAAAGAATTAGTTTAGTTTCAAACCGACAAACTACCCATCGATAATCTCGAACACGGCTCTCTTGTCCGTAATGGATGTGGAGTACACGCTAACAGTACGGAATGGGAGCGGGATGCTCTACATGCAGCCAATCTAATTGCATGTCTGCTTCTCTATCCATCCAATCAACCTCGTTTCATACTAAATCAAATCCAGATAAACAGCCGCTTGTCAATATTTGAAAGTCTCTTCCGAAGCGACTTCCTCCTCGTTATGTTTGCATTTGCATTACGAGCACCGACACCAAAGACTCGGAAATGTTGATACAGATTAAATAGATAGCAGTAACCAGTGGTCCTCTAAGATCTGAAAGCTAGTTAAAAGGGGTGTTAATTGAGACTAGTTACTTACGGGTCAGGAATTTCACGTAGCCTCGGTGAGAATAATCGCCTGAAAGGAACATCATCGGGAGAGATGAGTGTATCTGTTGCAATGTTTACCTTACGGTAACGATTTTATTTATGAACAGGAGTAATAAATGCAACAAAACAACACAAAAATTTCACAAGCTTGGAATATTATTTAATCTAGGCAGCAAACCAATATTGTAGATTCGAGATATAATTTTGTATTGAGTGAGATGATCTAAATTCTGTATAACATAAAATAAATGACAATTTGTTCATTCTATGGATTTGGTATTAATAAATAATGTGAACTATACTCCCTTTTCTTAAAGACTTCTCAGTAAAAGAAATCGTTGTTAGTTAACTATGTAGTTATCAACCATTCGTGAATTATTGGTTTGCTTCCAAGCTTGGAATATTATTTATCTAGGCAGCAAACCAATATTGTAGACCCGAGATATCATTTTGTATTGAGTGAGATGATCTAAATTCTATATAACATAAAATAAATGACAATTTGTTCATTCTATGGGTTTGGTATTAATAAATAATGTGAACTATACTCAATTTTCTTAAAGACTTCCCAGTAAAAGAAATCATTGTTAGTTAACTATGTAGTTATCAACCATTCGGGAATTATTGATTTGCTTCTAAGCTTGGAATATTATTCATCTAGGCAGCAAACCAATATTGTAGACCCGAGATATCATTTTGTATTGAGTGAAATGACCTAAATTCTGTATAATATAAATCAAATGACAATTTGTTCATTCTATGGGTTTGGTATTAATAAATAATGTGAAATATAATCCTTTTTCTTAAAGACTTCTCAGTAAAAGAAATCATTGTTAGTTAACTATGTAGTTATCAACCATTCGGGAATTATTGGTTTGCTTCCAAGAAAGTGTCCAATAAATTCCATTTTATTTAAATCAAGCAGTAAAGAAAAATATCAACAAAATGTGAGTAATATTTAAGATTGTATCATTAAAATGTTTCTATTATCTAAAATGATATAGTTTTTATATACACAATCAAGCATTTATATAAAACATAAATAAACATAGAAAGTATTACTTTTTTATATTCCATAATAAATAAATTAAAGTTTGTATTGAATTTGTTCTTACGAGTTTTTGATACAACATTAATGAACTTGAAGATTATTATGGACAAATTTATTAATTTAATGATGTTTAAAATAAACAAATATGGTTAAATTTTAACACAAATATATATACTATCGTATATTAAATCATTTGGAAATTTAAAAAAAACACAAATATGACAAAGTAATTACATATAAAATAGCATACACGTAACAAACATTTTATACTTTTACAAAATAATACAAAAAATTCATTTAAATATATCACTCATTGAAAAAGTAATTACAAGAATAATAGAAGAACTATTAAAAGGCAGTTAAACTGAATACATTCATAATTAGTATCTCCAATGAAAATACTGGCTTGAAACTTAAATCTGACATAAAAGATAAAAATAATCTTATATTTCAACTTCCAATTTTAGACAGTATTGAAAGTTTTCAATGGATCCAGACTCATTGTTCTCCGATTCTTTTCTTTCCTTATTTGAAAAGACTTGATAATATCATTGGTTTGGATAATAACTAGTTTTAATTAGTTTATAGTCTTTTTTTATTTGGTGCAACTTTCAGAAACAATAAAAGAATAAACTGTACCTTATATAATCTTTTTTATTTGCATACGATTAAAATGGAAAGTTAAACAAAGGAAATCAATTATAAAGCTTTAATAAAGTTTTCATGGCTTATTTTAATTTAGAACTGTATTTTAAAAATAATGCACTGTGTTTCGTAACATATAGTTCCTGACATGTGTACTGATAAAATTAATTTAAAAACCATTTGTCGGATTAGGCTTATGTTTTTATTTTTTTTCTTCAGGATTATAAAGTTAAAAGAAATTCTTTCAATGAAATAAAAATGTCAAACTAACACTTTTAACATTTTAATATGAATTTTATTTTCATGTAATTATTTTTTGTGTTTTTTCTTTTATTAAATAGCCAACAGGATTTATGTAAGGCTTGCATTCTGAATTATTATTTTTTTTGCTGAAAAAAATATAAAGAGACTGATTTGTGTTCTTTCACTTATAAGTAACTTATAAATACTGATTTTTTATTCCTTGATAAAGTTTAAAGTATAATGATTTTAGATTCACATTTTGCTACTTAAAGAAGAACGTAATTTGTTTACCATTTGCACATTGAGTCATTTTCTTCAATTTAAATGTTTATTTTCTTTACATTAAATATATATTGAATTTTTATTTCACACTTTTACAGATAAATTTTATTTTATTTTGTAGAAATGACTTTTAACAGTAAACATACCAATTTTTAATACATACTTATTTTTTTATTTTATTTTATTTTATTCGGTTAATACAGACTTATTTCTTATATTTCTATTTTAATTCATTGTTAATCTCATTTTTTACATGTACATTACCGGTCATTTGACCGTTTATGTTGTGTTCAATGTTAAAGGCTCTTTAACGAGGACACTATTTAATGGTATTTTAAGCACAGAGTATTGATATCATAATGCAACATGTTTAAGCAATTTTCTTTTAATATTTCAGAACTTAGAAAGAATATAAATGATTTTACATATACATTACCTGTCATTTGAGCAGTTATGGCATGTTTAGTGTTAAAGGCTCGTTAACGAGTACACCATTTGATGGCAATTTAAGCAAAGAGTATTGATATCATAATGCAAAATGTTTAAATAATTTTTACATATATTTTAGAAAAGGAAAAAAATATAAGTGGTTTTACATATACATTACCGGTAATATGACCGATTATGTTGTGTTTAATGTTAAAGGCTCGTTAACGAGGACACTATTTAATGGCAATTTAAGCAAAGAGTATTGATATCATAATGCAAAATGTTTAAATAATTTTCTACAAATATTTTAGAACGGGGAAAGAATATAAATGGTTTTACATATATATTACCGCTATGGTGTGTTAAGTGTTAAAGGCTTGTTAACGAGCATGTTATTTAATGGCATTTTAAGAAAAGATTATTGATATCATAATGCAAAATATTTAAATAT
>CM063504.1:51281218-51291218 GCA_032207245.1 Pardosa pseudoannulata | reverse complement strand
ACAAGTATTGATTAAGAACTATGAAGACATTGTGACCACGAACATATTTTACGTACCCCAGTCACCTATAACGAATAAGACGGATCTTAAGCCGGTTTGGGCTCCGAACCGACAAATTCTTAGTTACAAGATCGTTGTCTTTGCCGACTGAACTACCGCGGTTCAGATAAAATATAAAAATATGTATTTAGAAAGAAAGATAGATATAATAAATTGTGTTAGAGAAAATAACTTATTTATTAACCTCAAAGCATTAAAAATATTTGTATAATAAAATTGATACTTCATGCTTATCTGTATATAAAGCTTACAAGTACGAAATAAACCACCACTACAAAATATATTTTCACCCTTTAAGTTTATCAAAACTTAATTTTACATAATTCTGCGTCGTATTACTAAATATATCTTTTCCCTTCAAGCAATTTCTTCACCGCGGTTCCTTACTTTCTCAAAGTATTTTCATTTCCTTAGATCAGAGTTCATTTTAGAATAGCGTGTAGAGCTATATATACGTGGATCTCTATATATTGCTCCAGTCTCCAGAGATTTAATGAATGTATAGGAAGATCTCTGCATAAATAACATTTCTGGACATTTTTTGTGACCATTGGCTAAGTAATATCCTTGGTAACCGTTTATAGTCCATTGCGAATGTTGTTTCAATGCATTGTTTTTTTTTGGCGAAAGTGAGTTTTTATTGTTGTCTCCAAATATTGTAAAAGTCAGTTTTTGTGTTATGTTACATGTATTGCACTAAAAGGCCAGGTAGGGCGTAATAAGAGTTGCATCAGAATATGTTCTTGAATAGAAATCACATAATAGATCACATAATAATCACACAATAATCACTTGAATATTTCTTATAAGTACTCTAGTAATATTTCTTATGCTACTTTAACTATTACAAAGCTCTCTAATTTTAGGCAAAATTTCTTGTAATTTTATTAGTGCTATTCGGCTTATAAATTTTAATTAACTTGATAAACCAAAATATTTAACTATACGACATAAACTTCATTTTATGCGTAATTTTACTCAAATTACCGTATTATTTACTTATGTCCCTAGGCTTACAGATTTTAATTAACTTGATAAACCAAAATACTTAACTATAAGACATAAACTTCATTTTATGCGTAATTTTACTCAAATTATCGTATTATTTACTTGTGACCCTAGGCTTACAGATTTTAATTAACTTGATAAACCAAAACACTTAACTATACTACATAAACTTCATTTTATGCGTAATTTTACTCAAATTATCGTATTATTTACTTGTGTCCCTACGCTTACAGATTCGAATTAACTTGATAAACCAAAATACTTAACTATAAGGCATAAACGTCATTTTATGCTTGATTTTACTGAAATTATCAATATTAACTTCCTATTACAAATTTGATTAACTTGATAAACCAAAATACTTAACTATAGACATACGTCATTTTATGCTTAATTTACTCAAATTACATTATTTAGTCCCTAACAGATTTTAATATTGATATAGAAATATACTTAGCTATATAATTAAACCTTGATTTTATACATTAGTGGCTTTTTGTTGGCTAATTCATGAAATTAATTCAAAGGCGTCATGATTTGCATTAGAAACACTTTGTAGTAATACGCTATCAGCAATCTTCACAACTTTAAAAAAATAATTAATTATTTGAACTGTATATTTTAATATTACTTCTCGTTTTTATTAAAATAATTAATAGGCATATTTTGATTAGGAAAAGTATTTAAAAACCTATTGTAGGCTTTTTTACCGCAATGAATTTCTTCAAAGACGAACAACTTCGAATTTGAAACATGGGACTACAAGGCATGGCATTTCTAAAAAACAACAATAAAGAAACCTGATTTTTTGGTTTAAAAAAAGGCACGAAAAGCTCAATTCATGCTGCGTCAACCTATAAGCGAGATTCTGATGAAGATCTTTTCATATCCGGTTGCTCGTATAATGCCGGAGGGTGAACTTTTAACTCAGTATAGCCCAGTTACAGCCGGCATAAATGAAACGTACTGCTGTCAGATTAACTGTCTCCCGAGGTTTAATAACTTGTCCTGAACACACAAAATGTGAAATAAAGAATTTAGAAGCGGCTTATCTATGCGGATATTGGCCAGAACTTTAGCTCCCCGTGATTTGTTGACTTTGTGTAGGTTGCATTATTGCAAAATATTTCACTATGGAATTTCACGCTTTCATGATAACATTTTAATGGCTCACGTTAGTTCATATAATGTAAATAGACGGGTAGACTCAGTTTGAAAAACATTTTGTAAATCGAGCCTGTAAAATGACAACAAATATGCCAATTTAACATCATGTTCAGTTATTACAAAAAGCATTGTTCTGTAATCTTCAAACACAGTTAGTTCTAAAAATTCTAAGAAAACTGAGAATCTTAATCACGGCATTTTGATTTTACTTAAACGAATAATGATTTAAGTATCCCAATTTAGAATTCTTTTAATGTTTGTAAGTATTCTAATTACATGCCATGTTATAAATACTTTTAATCTTTATAAAAATAATTCAATAATATCTGAATCACATTATTTGAAGTCAAGCAACAAATACTTAACTTTATACTCCCTACATTTTTCTTTATAAAAATAATTCAATAATATCTGAATCACATTATTTGAAGTCAAACAAAAACTACTTAACTTTATTCTTCCTATATTTATCTATATAAAACTAATTAAATAATATCGGAATCACATTATTTGAAGTCAAAAAACAACTACTTAACTTTATTCTCCCTATATTTATCTATATAAAAATTTAATAATATGAATTTATTATTTGAAGTCAAACAACAACTACTTAACTTTATTCTCCCTATATATTTCTTTATAAAACTAATTGAATAATATCTGAATCCCATTATTTGAAGTCAAAAAACAACTACTTAACTTTATTCTCCCTATATTTTCTTTATAAAAATAATTCAATAATATCTGAATCACATTATTTGAAGTCAAAAAACAACTACTTAACTTTATTCTCCCTATATTTATCTATATAAAAATAATTGAATAATATCTGAATCACATTATTTGAAGTCAAACAACAACTACTTAACTTTATTCTCCCTATATTTATCTTTATAAAATAATTCAATAATATCTGAATCACATTATTTGAAGTCAAGCAACAACTACTTAACTTTATTCTCCCTATATTTATCTTTATAAAAATAATTCAATAATATCTGAATCACATTATTTGAAGTAAAAAAACAAGTAATTAACTTTATTCTCCCTACATTTATATTTATAAAAATAATTTAATAATATCTGAATTACATTATTTGAAGTCAAACAACAACTACTTAACTTTATTCTCCCTATATTTTTATTTATAAAAATAATTTAATAATATTTGAATCCCATTACTTGAAGTCAAACAACAACTACTTAACTTTATTATCCCTATATATTTAAAATGAAACTAATATTCTATTCCTGCCTTAAATTATAAAATCAGTTTCTGAACTAAAACCGCTTAATACTATTTATGATATATCAAAATTTAAACTTGTTTAATAATTTTGTAATTAGAATTGTAGCAAAATATCTAATCTTCTTGTACATACCACCTGTTTAAAAATACTATTTTTTATGGATATCATCATTCTGATACAAATAAATTGTGTAGCTAAATCTAGGTAATTCTAATACATTTTTTTAAAAATAATAGCCTATACTAATTTATAATTCAATTATTATTATTTTCATTTTACATTATTTGGATGTTTGTTTTCGTAGCATTTCGTATACTACTTTATTACAAGGCTCTATAAAGTTTGAAAAATTTTCCTAACACGGATTTATACACTTTTAATTAACTTGATAAATCAATATACTTAACTATACATACTAAAAACATTTATAACACACTTAATGAAAATGTATAAATATTTAACTTATTTCATTTTAATCTGTTAATTTATATGCAAGAAACGACGCATGAATAACCTGTAAAAATAACTAACTTAGGATAATTCAACTGAAAAACTTTTATTATGGGAAATACATTTAATTTGCAATAGTACTTCTTTTCATATGCTATACTTCCCCAATTGAAATGTTTTTAATATGTTTTCCTATTAGTTTGTAACAGAATATACTACTAACAATTTAATTAAATGAAGATTCAACATATTCAAATTATGCAAAGAAATATCACTACTTTTAAAATTTAATGAATGTATGAAAAGTGAATTAACAAAAGCTGCAAAATATACAGAATTATATTTTATAATGAATTAGAAACACCCAGATAAAATTTAAATACCTTAATATTTCCCTTAGTCACAAATGAGAATAAATTAAATTAGAATACAGCTGAAATTAAGGATTATATCATAGGCCCGGGGGATAGATATGGCATATAGATAAAAAGTAAGTTACATGTGAGTCCTGAGTAATGAAGAGACAAAAACATTTAAATACGTATTTTAGAAAGAAATATAAAGGTATTAAATTCAGAAAAGAGGGAATAATAGTTAATTTGTAAAATCAGAATTTAATTACAATTCTACAATTTAAAAGAATTAAAATAAGAATTAGAAATAAAATCAATTCTCTAAGTATTAGATATGAAATTTTTACGATCCAAATACATATTGTATACAAGAATGCAATTTTAAATAGGATATATTTAATAGCAAAGTAGTTGAAAATATTCAATAATTATAATGTAATTAAGGAAATTCAAAATTCTTGAAAGAAAATAGGGACTTTATACTCCTTTAACACAACACTTTTCAATATTATTTTTAAAAATTTATATTTTTATAATACAGTTAAAAATCAGGTAATAAATCTTGCTCTTTAAAAATCTATCGATATTTTCAGATAAAACAATGAGCGGGGAAATTATCCAGAAAAATATACGTCGAACGTTTTTCTATTAATTGCATTACGGCAGTTAATTTGTGAAACTGAATTTAATTTAGTTATAACCCTACATCTGAAAAGATTTAGGATTTAAGAATTACAAATAAAATTAGTTCTAAAAATTTCTAAGTAATAAATATTTTTTTACGATTTAAATACATTTCGTATGCGAGATTGAAATTTGAAATAGGATAAAAATAAAAAGTAAAGTATAGGACAAGTTGCAATTAAGAAAGCCATAACTCTAAAAAAGAAATCTTCATGCAAGTGAAAGTGACAGGTCTAAAATGGCATATTTTTAGATATCTAGCCACGTCGTTGGTTTTCTAGTCACATTTATAAACAAAAATATATGTGCCGTTTCTGGTAATAAGTTAGCGGTAATAACAGAATGGAAAACAAATCAACTTCATTTGTGAAGAAGGCAGAAGTGAAGATAAGACCTATTTTAAAATTACGTTTTGAATTGGAGCCATGGTAACTCAGACGGTAGAGGCAGAGACTAAGAGGGTAGCGGGAGTAAGACTAGCCAAAGATCCGATGAGTTCGTTAACTGCGGCTGGGGTAGGTAAAATATATTCGTTGGTGCGATGTCCTCCGAGTTCTCAAATGATACCTCTGGAAGTGACAGATCAAACCTGGGTGGTGGTGGGGTGGGGGTCTTCTGCTTGATCTTCTTCTTCTTCTTCTTCTGTAGCACTACAGCCTTCTATAGACCAAGGCTGTCACTAAAAGTTTCTTTTATCTGGAACCATCCGCCGCCACAATTCTCCACTGGTTGACTCCAATATCATGCAGCGCTTTTTTAACCATATCAATCCACTTGGTGTTTGGTCTACCCCTTTTCCTTTTTCCATCAACTTTTGGAAATGTAACTTTTTTTGTTGAGTTTATGTCATTGTATCTATAAAAGTGTCCCAACCACCTTCCTTATGAATCCTTCTTGAGGTTGAGTTAGTCTTCAACCCTCGTGGTTCTGGCTCAGAGTGAGTCTGTATATTAGTTATTCTCGATTTTAATCATGTACTTTTTAAAATTTAGTAATTTCAATCTTGATTTATCACATGAGTTTTATCAAAGTGATATAAATCAACCAACTCTGCTTAAACGCTCCCAAAAAACAAAAATTTAGAAAAAAAGTATTCTTGAATTGAATCATGTATTTTTTAAGTCCAGTAATTTAAATCATAATAAATGTCATGATTTTTATCAAAGTGATATATAGCAACCACCCCCGCTTGTACGATATCAAAAATAAGGATATAGAAAAAAAGTATTCTTGAATTGAATCATGTCTTTTTTTTAAGTTCAATAATTTAAATCATAACAGATGTCCTGATTTTTATTGAAATGAACCTACCCTGCTTGCACGCTATCAAAAATAAAAATATAGAAAAATATATTCTTGAATTGAGTCATGTTTTCTTTTAAGTCCAGTAATTTAAATCATGAAAAATGCCATAATTTTATCAGAGTGATATAAATCAACCAATCCTGCTTGTACGATTTCAAAAATAAGGCCCTGCTTGTATTATATCAAAAATTTGAATTTTTTAAAAAGTATAATTAAATATTTTTATATATTTATATCTATCTCATACAGTTCAAAGTCAAATCACACATTTTATATTTAAAAATCTATCGGATTTTCTCGTATAAAACAATGAGAAGTAAAAATATCCAAAAAAATCTACCTTTTACGTTTTTCATTAAATTGCATTATATGATTCGGCTTCTCCTCGCTGCATCGTTACGCAGAAAGTAATAAATAAACCGATAACGTCGGTTTTCCGCTGATGAAGTTCTTTTCATATCCGCTCTCCGTGTTTTGCCCCTAGGTCTCTCTAGTAACACTTACAGTGCATAAATGAAATAAAACGCTCACATGAGCTGGCAGTCGCGAACGAGGTTTATTAACTTCTCCGTGAACAGATACGAAATTAAATAATGCATTTAAATGGTCGTCCGTTTCGGAGATTTGGACCGACTTTCACTGCTGGGGAATGGGGTGTTACGAAGATTTTACATCATTTTCTCGTTTACTGCTACAGAACGGAGAAGATTTCTGCTGCGGAAAAGTTGAAAGGGAATGTCAGCTTTGCACCATAATCGGTTTAATTGCTTTATTAGTAATTGAAACGAAAAATATTTGTATAATCAGATGTATCGAAAAAATAGAAATATTAGAAGTAAAAAGGGGAGACTTGTTTTGCAAATAATTGATATAACATAATATAGAAGAAAAAATAATTTTCAAAATAATTTTCTTACTAAATATTTAAGTGAATGTTCATCTTTTTTGATGTGTTGTATAAAATTTATTAATGACAATATCATTTTTAGGTTAACCTGCACTAGAATAAACACATGTGTACCGGAATTGCCATGGGACTTGGAATTGGGAAAATAGTGTCTCTTTGTCACCAAATTTCAACATTTCATTGCTTTCTGTCGATGAAATAAATGCAGTGTAAAGGAAAAAGAATAGAAATTGCATGTTTTTATACGAAAATATCTCTTTATTTATTAAGTTAATTTGCTTTGAAATGGTATAGATAATTGACACAGCGGGAAATTTTCCTTTATTAGATAAATAGAAAAAAAAGCTATCTTTCCTTTTAAGAAATATCGGATCTTTCAAATGGTATAGACAATTGACACAGCAGGAAATTTTCCTTTATTAGATAAATAGAAAAAAAACGATCTTTCCTTTTGATAAAGCATGAAGTATCGAACTTTATACACACACACACACACACACACACACATATATATATATATATATATATATATATATATATATATATATATATATATATATATATATATATATATATATATATATATATATATATACATACATTCATATATGTAATAATAAAATCCCTTATTTACATATTTTAATATTAATTTAATAACTTCTGTTCATAAATTAAGTTATTGGGATTTGAGCGGTAATTCTAATTTTTCCCCCCAGACACGCTATAGACTTAATCCAGCTTCTGTCTGTACTTCAATAGTAAACGCTTTCTCTTTAGACATGGGTATTTTTTTCACATGATCAAATGTGATTAGGGATTATTTGTAGTCATTTTACCTGAAAAATCATTACTTAAAAAGTGTGTGTGCACGATGTTCTCGAAGTTTTGAGTTGTTGTATTGATTTGATGTATCGTCACCAGAAATAAAATGTGTTGTGCTTTTTGATGAATCTCACCCTTCTTACACACACACACACACACACACACACATATATATATATATATATATATATGTATATATATATACACACACACACATATATATATGTATATATATGTATATACACACACACACATATATATATATGTATATATGTATATATACACACACACACACACATATATATATATATATATATATATATATATATATATATATGTGTGTGTGTGTGTGTGTGTGTGTGTGTGTGTGTAATCTATTAACTGAACGATGGTAAATTCAATGAGATATTCTTTAATTCAAAATAAAAATTTAATTGAGATCAGGTTACCAGATGTTTCGGAGGTTTGCATTTTAACTAAAGAAATTATGTAGTGACTAACTAAGGACGCCATATATCAACTTTTGAAATCTCCAGTTACAATTTTTTGAAAAGGGAGAATTCTCAAACGTTCTTGTAGAACATTCGAGAAGAGAAAGGGAGACTATATAAACCCTCGATCTGTATCAAAGGGTAAGGGGACTTCTTTTGAGTAAGAGACTTGTCATAAGGAACGGAGAATCTCAGAATGGTTTTGTCAAAGTAATTTTAGCTCCTGCATTTTTCAAACTGGAGGGGGAAGGTATCTCGTCTCAGCTTGAGTTATGGCATCATCCATATTTCATTTTTCAACCTGAACAATCTCTGATTGTTGGAAAACTTAAATCCAGTTATTTGTGAATTTATATTTCACTGTAGAAAACATGATCTTAATTTATTATGTATTGCAAATTTTAAATATAAAGAAAAATTTAAAGTATTCGCTTGAAAATATTACTTTATTAAAAATTATATTTCATCCATTTTTGTCAATGACCTTTCTTCAACTTTCAAACAGTTATGATTACACTCTGATAAAACTTCTGAATTTTTGTCAGCAAAAAATCTGAATTATATGTGATATTCTATTGCTAGTGTTGTTAAAAAATTTAACACTTAAGGAATCTTGGTTGTTTATCGTGTTTCATCCGAGATCTTTGTCTTCGTCATTCACTTTTTGTTGTCAGTAATCCGTTCATTCAGAAATACATCAAAGTCGTTGAGTTTTAGAAGGGAGTCGTAGATGCTAATGCGTTGCGTCAAATGATTTTCTGTAAGCTGATAAGTGACCAATAAATTGAGTTTCCAAACACTAAATTATATTAAAATTATCTTAAAATGTTTAATAGCCTAACAGCCAAATTACCTTAAAATCTTTTAATGCATGCATCTGGTAAATTGAGCTTCTCCGCAATCTCGCATATTTTGCTATGTCTATCTGAATCAATAATGGCTTAACATAGCTCTACCAACTGTAACTGGATTGTCAGATCATTTTGCATTTTATAAGGCAAATTTTACGACGAAATTTGGAAAAATAATTTTGATGTAGTTTTTCTTTCAAAGTTTCATTTCTATATGCGGTACATAACTTTTTGCATACATAAATTCGTTTTTGTAGTTTCGAAAATGCTACAATTAAGTATGTTTTTTACACTGAGATATAAACGAAACTAAATAACTAATCTATAACAATTTTCTTAATATTTAAAGATGGAAATAAAAAAATCATAGGTTAAATGTTTTGACGATCTACGAACTTCTTGAAAATCTTCCGTCACTTTATTTCAACCAAATAGAGCCATCCACTCTAAGAAAAGAAAATTGCATATTATTTTGTTAATTGTTGATACCAATTATAATTAATTCTTTGGAGAAATAAACTATCCTTTTAGAGAAAATAAACAGCTTAGTCTAGAGGAAAGTTGAGCAAAAACAGATTATTTCTTAAATCTTACGATATCTCAATGTACATACCAATTTACTTTATAGAAAGATGCGTGTGTCTGAGTGAGA
>CM063504.1:51238718-51271218 GCA_032207245.1 Pardosa pseudoannulata | reverse complement strand
TATATATATTTGCATATATATATATATGTATATATATAATATATCTATTTGCATATATATATATGTATGTATATATATATAATACATATATAATATATGTATATATATGTATGTATATACATATATGTGTATATATATATATACGTATATATATATATATATATATATATATAAATAAATAAATAAATAAATATATATATATATATATATATATATATATATATATATATATACATATACTTCTATTGAGTAAAATGTTTACTTTTTTATTTTCTTTGTCACATAAATGCCTTTTTCGTACTTATATTATAAATAATAAAATATAGTAAACATTATTCCCTGTATAATGTGTATGTTGGTCCGAAATTGTTGAAAAGAAAAGTTAAATACGACTGCTATATCTAAAATATTTTTAAGTCTATTGTGTGCATTTTTCTTTAACAAAATCTGTAATTGTTATAACATAAAATTACTGAAAATTCGGTTTCATATGCTTATTTATCAAAAATTAGTTCTGTAGATATGAGTTTGAATCAGAAAAGATTCATTCATAATACTTAAATCGTCATTTTACCCCTTAAATTCTGCCAAAGGCCGGTTTTACCAAAGTCATTTAATGGCTAAAAGTGATTAACCAATGGTGCTAATCCATGGAGGTATGCAATTCTTCCTATTAAACGGAGATTAATCGAGTTTAGCTGTTAAATGACTTTGGTGAAACCGGTCCTAAAAATTGTATTATAAACGATCTGAAGACCAAAAATGCCTATTTATCTTAGAAACCCACCATTGAAAAGAACTCCACTGGTACGGAACAGCCAATTCAAGAAAAACTTAAAACTGACGAAATATTATACAAAAATTGTTGGATGAACTATAAAAAATACAGGAGTGATTTTTTGACAAAGCATCATAATATTATTATAACTGATTGAGAGCGAAAAAATTTTTTCAACAAACTTGTTGCATTTTTTTTCATGAAAAGACTAAACTTATGAATGAAAAGCAAACGCGAAAGCTGTTATTTTAATTCCTAAAAAATTATAACTTGTGAATGAATCCTGTCCTTTTAACCTCTTAAATTCATCGAGAAGAAAAGAAATATTACTAGTTTGGAAAATAAAAAAACACCTTTTTATACATATTGAAAATAACTTCTTTGTAGTAGAAAAACTACGTCAACGAAAAAGTATCTATAAATTATAGAAATATTGTTACTCAAACTAAAAAAAATCGAAAATGTTTTACGAAAAAGAATTGTAATACCATTGAAAATGAGGGATAGACAGGAAAAAATCATTCTTTAATAAACTTTTTCATGAGAGAAAAAAATATTCATAAAAAGTAAATGTGGTAGCTATGAATTCGAATATAAATGGATAAACTACACGTTTTACCCTTTAAATATTACCGTTTTACCCTTTAAAAATTACCCTTAAAAATTTAACTTGTAACGACCCGAAGGATAAATATACCTATTTGTGTAGCAAACACAACATTTAAAACAACTGTTTTGGAATGGAAACGCCATATAAACGAAAAAAACGTAAGACCAACGATAAATTACTCAAATATTTTTGCCATAACTATAAAAATTTCTTTAATTAATATCACAAAAACCTTTCAATTTTCAGTTACATATATTTAAACTCCAAAAGTAAATGCGGTAGCTGTGAATTTGATTCTGAAGAGAAGCATACCTTTCACATAAATCACGCTATTTTACCCTTTAAATTCTGCCGAAGCGGCTAAAAATTGAATTATTAACGATCCAGAGAACAAAAATACCTATTTATATAACAAACACAACATCGAAAACAACTGTTTTGGAACGGAAACGCCATATCAACGGAAAACTTAAACCCAACGATAAATTATACAAATGTTGTTGCCAGAGCTATAAAAATACAGAAATGATTTTACGACAAAGCATCATAATACCATTATAATTTACGGAGAGAGAGAGCAAAAACTCATCAATAGAAACGCTCCAACTCGTATCCCGCCCTCCCCGAGCCATGTGTCAGAGAATAATTCCATTTCAGCCTTCAGCGAGCTCTACCGCACTCAGTATTTTTGTATAGACTTTTAAAGCCCCATCTTCCCAATCGATATCGGGCAGCAGGTCTATACATTAGCGTTAAACGCTCGCCCGTGCAGAAGCGCATTTGTTCCACCACGTAGCAACATATTCAATGCGGGTCGACGTGTCATTATCTTCGCCTTTTCGACGTCGATCGAACTGTGGTCGGGAGCTGAGGGGGGTGATGGCTATTATATTTATGAGAAGATCTCTCGCCAAACCGATAAACCGCTGATGTCTACATGCGTCTGTGATTTTTGCCTCTGAATAGAGAAACCGTTTGCAGAATGCGAATAGGGGGTTTCCGCTTTTAAGCGGGGTTTATTTATTGGAAATTAAAAGCTGTCACGTCGGTTAACGCGTCGGATAAGTTTTTGTGTTCCTCAAAGCGTCCAATGGAACATATAGATATATATTGAATGACAGTATTTAGAGTAAAGTACATTCGTTAATAAAACTAGGTGTAACTAGGTAACGTTGTTTATATGAAAAGAATGATTTTTACCCAACTTTCGGTTGCTTACATTCCAAATGAAACTTGTGAAAGTGTGGACAAGCATAACGGAATTTTTAGTAACGTACGAAATGATCATTAATTCGTTAGAATCCTGCAATTTTTATTCCTCTCTTGATACTAAAATTTGATTGTGTATCTACAGGGAGCAATGCAATGTCCTTAACAAGCCTTTATACTCCAGCAACCATTTGTCGTAGACACACACCTTCAATTTTAAAAATTTTCAAATAAGATACGCATTCATTTTGTGATATTCTTAAATTTAAAAATTCAATATTATATCCTTAACCAGCATAATATTGGCCTATGCTGATTAAGGTCTTTTCTTTGCTATTCAATGTAGAACTTTACTGGAGCTTAGTCCTTAACCGGCCTTTTCCTCCGCAACCATTTGTCGTAGACATATACTTGCAATTTAAAACTAAAAAACACATTCCTTTTATGGTTTTCTTAAATTAAAAATTCAATGGTAAAGACCTTAATAATATCAACCTTAATAAGTATAATCCTATGTTGGTTAAGGACTTTGCTATTGAATGTATAACTTTACTGGAGCATAGTTAAAGTCCTTAAGCGTTCTATTTCTCCTCAATCATATGGACGTAGACACATTTATTGCTATTAAAACAGTTTCAAACATGATACATATTCATTTTGTGGTATTCTTAAATTTATAAATTCAGTTTTGTGACGATTACAAACTTTGCATTGTCATACGTTATGCTGTTCTCTAAAATTATTGCTAGAATAAATTGAAACTCGTGATAAAATCCAGGTAAAACAAAAAGGTGCAATTCTCTGTCACAAAAACTGACCTAGATATTTGAATTCAAAGCTTACATAAATTTAAAGATTTTCTCTCCTTCTTTCAATGATCAGTCAAAAGATTATTTACTGTAATTCAAAGCTAAAATCAAGTTCCAATGACTTCTCTTACGTCAAAATGGTAAGGGAAGTGTCCTGTATTTAGACAGGGTAATAAACGAGGGTATATTAATAGTATTTTGCAGTAAAATAAGCTTTTAATACCATCTTTATATTTTTGCCATAAAAGTAAAATTACAACAGGATTTCAAACTAGAATTACTGTAATTATAGTACTTAATACCACACATTGCAAATTTTGCAGAATTGAATTTTTAAATAATGAATTTTTAATTTTTGCAACATTGAATTTTTAAGAATACCATAAAAATAATGCTTATATTATTTCAAACATTTTTATTTTTAGAAGCATACAGCTGCTATGTCCAATCACTGCGGATAAAAAGGCCAGTCACCAACTTTACTAGACATCCTGTATATGTATATATGTATATATATATATATATATATATATATATATATATGTTATACATATTATATATATATATATATATAATATATATATATATATATATATATATATAACATATATAATATATATATAATATATACATATATATTATACATATTATATATACATAATATATATATACACATATATATATATATACATATACATGTAATATTAAAATCCGTTATTTAAGTATTTTAATATAAATTTAATATTAATTTAACTTTTGTTTATAAAGTACGTTCGGGGTTTACGCGGTCATTCTGATTTTTCCCTCCAGATACGCCATAGACTTAATTCAGCCTCTGTCTGTACTACTTTAGCCAATAGTTAACGCATTCTCTTTAAACATGGGTATTTTGTATCACGTGATCAATTGTGCTTACGGATTATTCGTAGTCTTTTACCTTAGGAATCCCTTATTGAAAAGTGTATGTGCGGGATTAAATTGTTTGTGCGCACGACAATGTGTTTGCCTGTTGTACGGATTTCATGTTTATTACCAGAAATAAACTGTGTGATTTTGAATGAGTCTCGCATATTACATATATATATATGCATATATATATATATATACATATACACACACACACATATATATACATATATATATATATATATATATATATATATATATATATATATATATATATATATATATATATATATATATATATATATATATATATATATATATATATATATAGTGTTGTCACCAAATTATATGCATATTGACAAATGTACCAAATGAAACGTGCATGAAAATTTTGAACTATGCTAACTCACACACAAGATTATTTGTACAAGAACCACGAACACCACTCAACCTAAATTTTACTGTATATTAAATATTTACTTGCGATATATTCATAAAACCTAAATATGGATTGCATTTAATCTGAATGCATACTGTCTTTATATATTTGAATGGAGCGACACGTATGTAATCGCGTATATATATATGTGTGTTTTATCACACACTATATATATATTTTCCTATTGTCAATAAAGCTCTGTAAATGCAATATTTAATGAAATACCAAAGTAAAAATGAGCAATTATATTATCATTATCCTATTATCAGTGGAATTATTATATTATCAGTGGAATGAATAAATAGACAGTAGTTTTAACTGTGTGAATCACAATTACGTTAAAAGATACTTAATGTTAACATTTTTATTTAGAAATAGATTTCCTGAATAACGAAATTAAAATCAATGCAATACTTTTGAAATGAAATATATTTTAAATAATAATTTTTATTTCTCTGGAATCTTAAGAGCTCGCCTACATAAGAAATAAGTTAATGAATTCAAAGATAATTGAAACAAAGTGCTTTTATATTTCGCATTTACAATTTTTTGTTTATTTCCAGTTGAAATGTAAATGTCTTTAAAAAGAAAATATTTGCATGAAATTAATAATACATGCAGGAAACAAACAAATAAGCAATTATTATAAAATACAAATCAACTACATTTTTATTTAACCAAAAATTTCCGAGCAAAATCAGAACAAAGTGCATTATCATAATTATTTTGAGAATATGCTACTTAATGAGCTTTCTTATAAATATTCCTCCTTAATGAAAAAAAATCTAGAATATAAATGTACTTAATTCTGACAATTGTTTAACAATGAGAGAATAGAATCATAATGCTTAATTATTTAAAATACGTAAGCATTTGTTAATTAATTCACTAACTGGAAGAATGATTTGAAAACTAAAATGTTAGTAGGTAAGAGTGGTAAGTAATGGGAAAATAAAATATACATAAAAGTCATATTATAAACTAAAATTTATGATTATCAGAAAAGTGTATTAAAATATGAAGCAAAAAATCCTACTTAAAATAGATATATTTGTATTAAGAATCTTTTTCTTCTTTTCTTTCACAGTAAGATAAAATGTGAACTGATTTTTCGAGTATAGTGAATATTTTATATAATTTTCATATTTTCAAAAATATTCTGTTTTACATGCTTTAAAAAAGTAACATCAAATCATAAAATGTAAAACTGCATATTAAAATTAGAAGTTCAGTCTGTATAAATCATAAATACAGTTTACATAACATAAGTAAAATTACAAATAAAGACTTTTTAACATAAAAAATGAAGTAAAATAAAATTTTAAACAGTATACGATTGTTTGAATATAATGAATTTTAATATCATCCAAAAATTATGCATTACATGTTTTATATTGATAACGTCTTACCACGATACAATAAATATAAATTGGAACTAGATACTTTAAAAGAGCAACGTCAAAACATAAAATATTAAATATAAATTAAAACTAGATGATCTATCTGTAAAAATTATAAATATAGTGTTCCCAACACAAATAAAATTACAAATAAAGGCATTTGTTAGAATCCAAAGAGAAAATAAAAAATGTAGTAAAATGAAATTTAAAATAGAACATGGTTGTTTGACCTTAATGAATATTTTATGTGAATTTTCATAGCATTGTGACGCCTTTAATATTCTCAAATGAGAGGTAACGTGAATAATGGATCACAGTCAAAGAATAAAATTGGAAATTCACTTTAATTCTGGATTAAATACGGCTATTTACAAAGGAATGTTAATTCCTGAATCACCTAGAACTGCAAAAGATGGTTGCCGATAAAACTTCCTCACGACAATCACAGTCGAAAGAAAAACAAGAGATTTAACAATCTCTTACAAATGGGGAAGCTTTTCAGGGTGCAATCAAACCCAATATATCCCCCGTTCGGTATCGAGATTCTGCCGCTCCCTATGTGAGCGGACTTTACGAATCTTCCGAAGTAGCAAGCTCTCTGGTACAAAAGGCGAAAGCCTCCACGAGGTCAACACATCTCCGAAAAAAAATGACGAAAAGCCCTGAGTCGCAAAATTGTAGGTTTTTTATACCTGGGGGGTCAGTCACGGTCCCGCCACTGTTTTTTTCTCAGTTAAGATCCCAGTTACATGAGAACTCTAGCTAAAGTTACAGTTATACTTTTTTAACTGAATTCTCATTCGCTGGCTGTCTCTTCACGGAATTAACGAGCATTCATTAACGAGATCCATTAGGGGCGTATTCGTCTATTCAGTCCGATTGTCAAGATCCCCGACTCTGCGATGCCACGCTATTGTCCAGGTACAGGTGTACTACGATCAGCTGTTTTGGCGCGTGCTCGGACAAAGGGGAGTCTTCACATCACCCAAAAACTTCCAGATTTTATCTTCAACGACATAATAATGGCCTACCATGAAGTAATAAATATAAATTAATACTGTCCTACCATGAAATAACATATATAAATTCAAATTAAAAGCTTAATTTACATCAAAATTATTAATTACATGATACGCTTATAAAGTTTGTCAAGCCGAAAAGTTTGTGATACCAATATAGGACAAATAATTAAAGTTAAATTAAATGTAAAAAATTAAGTCATTAAATAATGTTTTTCTTTGTTTGGTATTACGTAAATCTGAACTAATACATCAAAATTTCGTTAGATGACGCAAAACATAATACGTAAAATTAGTTGCTGATTTACACATTATAATTATTAGTAAAAATGAATCAATTTAGTGTCATTTATACACGAAAATTACATTCTATCCATATGTTTAATTCATTATTTATTACAAGTACAATATAATGCAGGTACCACATATGCAGACATAAAGTTCTGGCACCCGACATTTCTATTAACTTTGAATTTAGCACTCTGATAAAATTCTAGTTTTTCTCTTCGATCTATAATTTTTCAAAATATATTAAACTAAAATCTGCAGCGCAACAGCCTTTAAGGGACCAGGGCCTAAGTGCCAATATCCATTTCCAAGGGCCCTGTGGTGAGTAGTATATGTTCAGGTTAGGTGGTCAATCTTACGAGAAGCCCCCAGTGTTTAGTTCCCAAGCATGATTGGTCCTCAGTTTATCTATTCACTGAGGAGATGAAAGGCTGAGTCAACCTTTCCCCAGCTCGGTGATCAAACCTCGGACTTGTGTCATGGGTGCACGAAGCGCTACACCAACTCCAATAGGCTTCAAAATATGTTACGTAACTTAAATCTTATTTAACATACATTGCCCAAGGGAGTCATTTTGGTTGCTTTTTAATTTCAATTAGAAAAACGATTATGTATGTAATGACTCAATTTCTTAGAATTTTGTGACGTTTTGTACCACATATTAAATGCATTTAAATGTTGTACAAAAAGTCCCAAAATTCTAAGAAATTGCAGCATTATATACATAATTGTTTTTCCAATTGAAATCAAAAAGCAGTCAAAATGACTTCCTTGGGCAATCTAGTGTTAAAGATACTTTAAAGCTTTCAAAAATGTAGTAAATGAAGATTTGAAAATTATAAGGATTCCAGCAGCTCTGCATCGAGTCATAAAAGAAAGAAACTATTATTCTAAAAATGTGAACTTAGTTCAAAAATATTTTTTGAAACGAGTATTTATATGTTATCCTACTTTATCGACTTGTGAAATATGGAAATATAACTGGTGATACATACAATCAAATTGAATGTGCTGAAACTCCGATAAGTGGGTCAGTAAATAAATATATAAATTTATATTAAAAAATAAGATTTTTATTCAAGTGAGTTTTAGGTCATCTGAAATAAAATATGAAATCATTTTAAAAGCATGGAAAAATGCAGACATTTTATATATAAACATACTCAGTCCATAGCGTCCTATAAAATATTGACAAAAATGGAATTCTAATGAAAGACATTTTCTAGAAATGAATGAATTGAAGTATTATGTATATTGCAACTACTTGCGGAAATGCAAAGTAGAGTTTAGGATAGAGTTTATGAAATCCAGGGGGTGAATAATTATTAAAAAAAAATGTGCTATTCGTCATTACGCGTTTTCTGTTTTTCTCAGCTATTTTAATTATTTGAACTACATTTGAAAACAATGCTATTAATTCAAAGTTATATTCAACATTTTTCAATTTTTCAGTGAAAAAGTAAAAGATAATTAATTGTAAGTAAAATAAATCTTTAAAAAAGTTTACTGTAACATTTTCTTTAATGTATATCAATATTTGTTATTACGGAGAAATATATAATACAAGATTATGACATTTTCTCAAAGTTTATTTTATAATTTTTTTACGTTAATTTTACTGTTTTTGTTTTTATTATAAAAGATCCCTTTTTGTGTAAAACAAATATTCCCTTATAAATTTAAAAACTTTTTATACACTTTGAGTAACTAAATATTATAAAAATGTTTTGGGGTCAATTAAGTCTAAATGAAATTGTTTATGTTGTTAAAAGAAACTTTAGCATTTACTTCAAAGTCCATTAATGCCCTTGTGGTCATTGTACACAAAAATTGCCCTAGTGGTCAAACTGCTGAACTAGATTTCGCGGGATTCAATCTTAGCAAAGTGTGCTAAACACTTCCCTGTATTCCCAGAGAATGTACAAGTTAAATCTTCGTCTATGGTTGTTCTCCTGCAGGGAGGTTGGTAGGCATGACAGAAGTACAGAATCCCAATTCCCATCTTTCATGAGGCTGATTAAAATTTAGAGACGGCGTATTATGAGGTATGAAAATGCTTACTACCATAAGTATAGTTTTTAACATGATTATAAGGTTTTAACCAACATATGCATGAATATTAATTTTTCAATTTCTCATTAATGATGCTATTCTTAATACAAAATAAATCTCAAAAGGATAAATTCTTTAAGACAAATTACTTAAAAACAACAGAAAAACAAACAAAACCTAATTAAAATTGATAATATTTTCTAAAACTCTGGAACATTTAAATTTAATCCTCTCCTCTCCAATGAGAACAATTGAATATCCACCATAAAACGAAAGTTCATTAATTCTTTACTGGGAATTTTTAATCGGATTCAAAAGCCATTAACGGAAATTATTACGGAAAGTAGTTATCTTTTGCAAGATAGCATTTGCTATTGGAAGACAGTTTCCGCAAAAAAATAAGAAAGAAAGAAGTAAAGTACATTATTAAGCTGAGAAACTTTTTCCATCATTTTATAAAATTGTTTAGAGGTACAATGAAATCCCATGTTCTGAACCAAAAAATCAGAAAATTAATTTTGAGATCCGATTTATATGTAGTTGTCGATTTCTTGTTGATTTCAAGCGAGGAAACTGAATTTAAGGAAAAATATATCAGCTAAAGAAAGTTGAAACTATTTAATTTGCAGGTATTTTTGTAACAAAAAAGTTACAGAAGACAAACGGATAAGCACAACAACTATTTATAAAGTGGGAAATACCAGCTCAATTAATCAGTTTTATACTAACTGTTAAACAAAATAAAATAAGAAATAAATATATTTTAAAAAGCCATTCTAAATCAAGAAGATTTTTGGAATTTCTGATCATTTCACATGTTGCTTGAAATGAGATATGACATTAATTGTATTTTTAACAACCGCATAAACCCGCATAAATTAATTTGCGAACTCTGTAGCCTTAGTAACCATTGATTAAGGTAATATTAGTCATATTTCATAGTCTAACATACCTAATTTTATTTAAACAGAAATAACCAGTTAAAATAGGTCAGTAATACGATATTGAGAACATTGATTTGGTTTGGAACGCTATACAAAGGCTATTAAGACCACAACCTACTGCTTAAAGCCGATTTCGAACAACCATGCCAGTAGTGATATTCGAAGCGACGAACTTCGATACAGAAGAGCAAAACCCTATTGGTTCAGCCATCTTTCGATATTGATACTATCAAAAGCAATTATAAAATATAAACAAGTCTGTCCTAAAAAATTTGTTTTTTCTAACATAGAGCATCTGAATTAATTTGTTGTAACTGCAGATAAAATCTGTTAGTGTTATACTAGCTATCTTTGGTAAAAAAGAAAAACGTATTTTAAAAGAATTTTAATTCATACCAAAAGTAGATTTTTAGAATTTATTTCATGTAGATTAAAATGGGATCTGATAATATTTATTTTCAACAATTGCATAAAATCGTTTAAATCAATTTGGAAATTATACACAATCTGTAATCATAGTTTAAGATAATGCTACCTATATATTAAACTTAAACACAACTAATTTCTGTTAAACAGAAATCAAAACAAGCAATTGAAATGGATCAGTTATACGACATCACATCATATTAAAAGCAATTATTAAAGATACCACAATTCTGTCTCCAGAAAATTATGCATTTGCCTATATTGAGATAGTTATCTGAATTACTATAATCGCCCTGTGAGATAATAAAAATGAAGCCTCGTTCATTTTTTAAATTATATCTAATTTATGATTCTCCATGATGAGGTTCCATAAACCTAATTCAATAAATGACAGAGTATAGCTACTTTCATTTGAGTAGACTGCTATCTCATTCCGAGTAATAAATCCATCCAATCTAAGTAGATTTGAATTTCCACAATGCAGATGAATTGAAAGCGCGTTCGTAAACACGGAATAGAATAATCTGATAAGCGGCCGAATATCTCAAGTTTAATTCTCCATTAAAATAGGAAATTTATGCGATTGTTTAGTTAAACACAAGCTTATTCAGATAATGTTAAATGCCTTAAAAATCACACAATACCCGGATTAATATTTTTCAAATAAATCCATTTGGTGTAAGATATATTTACTATATATATATATATATATACATATATATATATATATATATATATATATATATATATATATATATATATATATATATATATATATATATATATACATATATATATATATATATACATATATATATATATATATATATATATATATATATATATATATATATATATATATATATATATATATATATATATATATATATATACATATATATATATATACTGGAAGTGAAGGATTTCTAGTGGAATTATATCAATCTCAATATCCGCGCAAATTCTAGATTTTTAATAAAAAACATTTCAAATTATGATTCTAAACCATTCTCAAATCAACTTAATTGAATTCACAAAATTTCATCGAAATCAGTCTAGCTTAAACAGCTAGACTGATTCTATATTATATTTGGTTCTGTATTCTATTCTAATATAGAATCAAATATAATATTCTGTATTACAGAATATTATGTATTATATTCTGTATTAGAATAAAATAATATTTTTATATATTTAATAAAATTTTATAATATTTTTATATAATTAGAATAAAATAATATTTTCTAGTTCTTATATTCTATTCTGATTCTATATTCTATTCTAGACTAGACGTCTATTACAAACAAGGGCAGAAGAGTTTTATTTATAAAGATATATATAAATATATATATATATATACATATATACATATATATATATATATATATATAATATATATATATATATAATATATATATATATATATATATATATATATATACATATATACATACATATATATATACATATATATATATACATATATACATATATCATATGTATATGTATATATGCATACATGAATATATATATGCATATATACATATGTATATGTATATATATATATATATATATATATATATATATATATATATACATATATATATATATATATATATATATATATATATATATATATATATATATATATATAATATATATATATATATATATATATATATGTATATATATATATATATATATATATATATATATATATATATATATATATATATATATATATATATATATATATATATATATATATATATATATATATATATATATATATATATATATATATATATATATATATATATATTAAAAACGTGAGTTAAAAACGATTTTAAAATGGGAACTCTTTTATAATAATAAATTAAATAAAAAAGACCCACGCTAGCGTAAGCTTTAAGGATAATCCGGTTAGGCGGAACCATTTTTGAGCTATTTCATGAGCTTGCAAACAGATAAGTTTCAGTCAGCGCGTGGACATGGAACTGTCAACAACACTCTACGCTTGTTTTGGACGGAAAAGTGAAAATGGCGCAAGTTTTACTTTAACGATGGTTTAATAAACTTATTATTATCAAGAAGGCTGTTTTCCATTCGCCTTAACTCTGGATCACGACCTGTCCCCCCTATATATATATATATATATATATATATATATATATATATATATATATATATATATATATATATATGTGTGTGTGTGTGTGTGTGTGTGTGTGTGTGTATTAGTATATAAAGTGGAAAGAATTTTGATGAATATCCAGAAAAAATTAAAACAATACTGAATTAATCCTAAATAAATTTTGTCACGTTTCCTGGTACAACCGTTAGGAGCAATAAGCATAATTTATCTTAAATAATTAAGAACATATTATGTTTAAACCACTGTATGAATTGTTCTATATCTTTAAGCGTTTGCTTTAGGTGGTACTTCTAACTGAACAAATCTTACAAATTTCCCTGGTGTGAGTATAAGGACGCTTTGGATCAACTATCGTAAGTAAGAGAAACAATTACCAAGTATTTGTTTTAAACATTTAAACAAATTTCTAAATTTCAAAGTGGTCATAACACAGTGTCTCTTCGTTGTGTATAATACATGACACCACGGCGAAACAAAGAATTATTTAATCCACTTAAAACAAGCCTGAAAACAGAATTACAAAAAAAAAATTAATATCGCTTAAGAAATATTTTCTCATTAAAATTATTATTTCCATCGATCAGAAAATACAAAAATACATTATCTGGAACTGTTCCCTTCTAATAAAGCCCTCTGTGCGCTTCTTAGAAAGGAATAAACGCAGTATTGCTTTTTTCCCAAACAAAAGTTGCCAATCAAAAATATTTACTTAGATGAAAAGCAATTTTCCAATTTAGCTAAAAGCTGCTTTTTTCATCTCTTCGCAATTTATTAAGAGCCTGATGAACAACAAAGATGAAAATACATCTCTACAAATTGACTGCAACAACAGATAATGAACTGCTTGCAATATTTGGCTACATCTTAAATATTTTTATAACGATTTTTCATGTACTACGAAAGTAAACAATCAATATATATATATATATATATATATATATATATATATATATATATATATATATATAATTCGTCTCTATTTATTATTCAATTATTCCGCATTTCGTCTGCAATATGCTTTTATCCCTAAAGATTCCAACTATTTACGATTGTTAAAATTTCAATTATATGTTTTTCTATTTGGGTAAAATTTATTCTTTATATAGAAATAAAATTTCTTTAATCAGGGACACGAATAACAGGTTTTCTGAGAAACAAATATCAAAATCTTGAGAAAATGGGAATTGTAACTGTTTATTATTTTTAATGAATTCAACAATAAACTATCAGGAATATTTTAAATGGAATATATAAGTTAATAAAGCAAAACGTTTTTACTATTTCAAATAAAAGTTCCTACTGGAACAGCATATAGGTTAAACTAAATAATATAAAACATAATATTAGGATCTTTAATTCTAAAAATCTGTATAAAAGTAAAAATTTGTAATATTCTTTAATATTATTTTGTAATATTCTTCGGATTGTGTTTAATATGAAGCAAAAACAATATCGGAAAACGTTTATGTAAAGTACAAATTATTTAAAATTTTAATAAATGATTACGGTTTGGAAAACTTAACAGCTAAAGATATATAAAAAGAAATATCTTTGAAAACTATTTTAAATACAGTAGAAAGTTGTATTGTTAATTTTAAATCCGTAAAGAGGAAATAAAAGTTAAATTTTAAGTATCTTTATGCTTATCTTATTAATTAAACTAAAAATTAAATATTTGTTTTATAAACTTATGTTGTTTTATTTTCGGAATAATTTTAATCGTGATCTCATATAAATATAATATCAGTTTAGAAATAAATATATATTATGAAACAATATATGTTTTTCTCTTTGTTAAAATCTATTCTTCATATAGGAATAAAATATTTTTAATTAGGATCCCGAATAATAGGTTTTCTGAGAAACAAATATCAAAATCTTGAGAAAATGGGAATTGTAACTGTTTATTATTTTTGATGAATTCAACAATAAACTATCACAAATATTTTAAATAGAATATACAAGTTAATAAAGCAAAACGTTTTCACTCTTTCAAATAAAAGTTTGCATTTGGACAGCATATAGGTTATGTTAAATAACTTAAAATATAATACTCCGAGTTTTAAGTAAACATTTTTACACAAAATATAAATATACTTTTTAAGTTTTAAAAATCTGTTTAAAAGCAAAAATTTGTAATATTCTTCACATAGTGTTTAATCTCAAGAAAAAGCAATATGTAAATAATGAAATGAAATAACTTTTATGAAAAGTACAAATTATTTAATAATTTAATAAATGGTTATGGTTTGGGAAACTGAAAAGCTAAGGATATATAAAAAGAAAAGTCTTTGAAAACTATTTTAAATATTGTAGAAAACTATATAGAGTTATAATAAATGGTTAAAATATAATTATAATATAGTTATAATAAATAGTTACGGTTCGGGAAAGTAAAAAGCTACGGATGTATAAAAAGAAAAATCTTTGAAAACTATTTTAAATACTGTAGAAAATTATATATATAGTTATAATAAATGGTTACGGTTCGAGAAAGTAAAAAGCTACGGATATATTAAAAGAAAAATCTTTGAAAACTATTTTAAATACTGTAAAAAGTTATATTGTTAGTTTTAATTCTGTAAAGAGGAAATACAAGTTAAAATTTAAATAATTTTAAGCTTATATTAAAAATTAAATTAAAAAATAATTATTTGTTTTAAGAAATTATGTTTTATTTTCTAAATTGTTTATACACTTATTTAATATATATCTAATACCAATTTAGAAATAAATGTAGACTTCATTTGCTATCATCACTCACTCAGACCGAATGCTTGAAGCTAGGTGATAAGTTATTCAATAATTTACTGCCAAACGATAGCGGTTGTTTTTCGGTAGTGTTTTTTGCATTCAAATATCTCTCCTCACGTGGATGGTTTTAGCCATTCGGGATTGTATTTAAAAAATATGTCCCGATCTCAGTGATCACTGTGTAAGTAAAGTACACCGTAGTCTAACCAACCAAGCCAACAATTTCGATATAGAACAAAAATAAAACTTTTAATAGAAAAAGTCATTTGTAATCAACTGATTGTGTTCCACTTTCATTTTATTTTATTCATAATAAAATATTGAAGATTTTGTTAAAAATAAATTAGAATAAAATAACAACAAGTTTAAAGGATTTTTTATACCTGAATGCAATTTATTAATACAGTAGCCAGCAAGAAAATCTATAGAAAGATTACGGTGAACTTTTTTATGGTTCTTACATTATCGCAAAAATATGCCATGTAATCCGGAGGAATTTTATAAAACTTTTTAAAAACAAGTACGCAGACATGATGTATTACAGTCCAAGTTAATATAAAAATACCGTAATAGAATTATAAAAATAAAAAAAATTAAATGACTTAAATATCATTAGTTAAATGAATGGGTAAATAAAATATGTCACATCAAACCCTAATATAAAGTTATAATAATAATAATAGAGTAAGAAAAATAAGAAAAAAGACTAAATTTCTTAAATCTCTTATAAAATGTAACTATTAAAAAATTAGCTGTTTGTTAATTTTTTAAGACTACCAGAAGTAAATTCATCAAGTGTATAAGTAAAGTTAATGATAAATTCAATATTTACTAAAAATTACTAATTCTACATGTTCTACATATACAAAATTTCTATACTTGAAATACATTTCAATTAACTAACTTACTATTGAAATGAATCAATTTAAAATCTATAAACTAAGAAAGAATTATGTATATATTTGCTAGATGCTTGATTTCTAAGCAGTCCTATTACTTCAGACTGTGTTTGAAATTTTCTGAGCACGTAACAACCTCTAAATTAGGCTTGTAAAAGATGTTTCTTTCATAATAAGATATATTGACACTAAATTGACCCTAAATACAAGTAGTTTTAGTGTCTTTTATATATCTTATTACAATATACTCATAAACCCACATACACTAATTTATATGCATGGATTAATATCCCTATTTTTTAATCTGAATGCAATTTATTAATACAATAGCCAGCAAGAAAATCTGTAGAAAGATTACGGTGAACTGTATTATGGTTCTTACATTATCGCAAAAATATGAGATGTAATCCGGAGGGATTTTATAAAACTTTTTTAAAACAAGTACGCAGACATGATGTATTACAGTCCAAGTTAATATAAAAAAACCGCAATAGAATTATAAGAATAAAAAAAAACTAAATAACTTAAATCTTATTAGTTAAATGAATGGGTAGATAAAATATGTCACACCAAACCCTAATATAAAGTTATAATAATAATAATACAGTAAGAAAAATAAGAAAAAAAGACTAAATTTCTTAAATCTCTTATAAAATGTAACTATTAAAAAATTAGCTGTTTGTTAATTTTTTAAGACTACCAGAAGTAAATTCATCAAGTATATAAGTAAATTTAATGATAAATTCAATACTTACTTAAAATTACTAATTCTACATGTTCTACATATACAAAATTTCTAAACTTGAAATACATTTCAATGAACTAACTTACTATTGAAATGAATCAATTTAAAATCTATAAACTAAGAAAGAATTATGTATAGATTTGCTAGATGCTTGATTTCTAAGCAGTCCTATTACTTCAGACAGTGTTTGAAATTTTCTGAGCACGTAACAACCTCTAAATTAGGCTTGTAAAAGATGTTTCTTTCGTAATAAGATATATTGACTCTAAATTGCTCTCTAAATTGACCCTAAATACAAGTAGTTTTAGTGTCTTTTATATATCTTATTACAATATACTCATAAACCCACATACACTAATTTATATGCATGGATTAATATCCATACTTTTTAATCTGAATGCAATTTATTAATACAATTGCCAGCAAGAAAATCTATAGAAAGATTACGGTGAAGTTTATTATGGTTCTTACATTATCGGAAAAATATGCCATGTTATCCGGAAAGATTTTATAAAACTTTATTAAAACAAGTACGCAGACATGATGTATTACAGTCCAAGTTAATATATAAACACCGTAATAGAATTATAAGAATAAAAAAAACTAAATGACTTAAATCTCATTAGTTAAATGAATGGGTAGATAAAATATGTCACACCAAACCCTAATATAAAGTTATAATAATAATAATACAGTAAGAAAAATAAGAAAAAAGACTAAATTTCTTAAATCTCTTATAAAATGTAATTATTAAAAAATTAGCTGTTTGTTAATTTTTAAGACTACCAGAAGTAAATTCATCAAGTGTATAAGTAAAGTTAATGATAAATTCAATACTTACTTAAAATTACTAATTCTACATGTTCTACATATACAAAATTTCTAAACTTGAAATACATTTCAATGAACTAACTTACTATTGAAATGAATCAATTTAAAATCTATAAACTAAGAAAGAATTATGTATAGATTTGCTAGAAGCTTGATTTCTAAGCAGTCCTATTACTTCAGACAGTGTTTGAAATTTTTTGAGCACGTAACAACCTCAAATTTAGGCTTGTAAAAGATGTTTCTTTCGTAATAAGATATATTGACTCTAAATTGCTCTCTAAATTGACCCTAAATACAAGTAGTTTTAGTGTCTTTTATATATCTTATTACAATATACTCATAAACCCACATACACTTATTTATATGCATGGATTAATATCCCTATTTTTTAATCTGAATGCAATTTATTAATACAATAGCCAGCAAGAAAATCTATAGAAAGATTACGGTGAACTGTATTATGGTTCTTACATTATCGCAAAAATATGAGATGTAATCCGGAGGGATTTTATAAAACTTTTTTAAAACAAGTACGCAGACATGATGTATTACAGTCCAAGTTAATATAAAAACACCGTAATAAAATTATAAGAATAAAAAAAAAACTAAATGACTTAAATCTCATTAGTTAAGAGTGGGTAGATAAAATATGTCGCATCAAACCTTAATATAAAGTTATAATAATAATAATACAGTAAAAAAAATAAGAAAAAAACTAAATTTCTTAAGTTTTTATAAAATGTAATTATTAAAAAATTAGCTGTTTGTTAATTTTTTAAGACTATCACAAGTAAATTCATCAAGTGTATAAGTAAATTTTAATGATAAATTCAATACTTACTTAAAATTACTAATTCTACATGTTCTATATATACAAACAAACCTATTATAATACATTATGGTATCAATCAGTTATATATGAAAAAAATTATACAAATAGATTATCATTTTATGCACGCATATTACTTAAAATTCATTTTAATTTATTGCGCTATATTATTTGAGTTACTGTACTTAAAAATGACTTAAAAATAAATGTATATTTCTCATAAATTATCTCATAATTTATTACTTCGCAATATGAGTTATTGTGTTTTATAAATAAAAACATTTTTTAACATATCTAAATCAAAACAGTATTGATACATGAAATTCAAAGTAAAATACAAGCGCAGATTTCAAGGTATTTTTAATGAATAAGTTTAAAAACTGAACGATATTTTGCAGCTGGTGTGAATTTGAGAGTATAATTTCATTTACAGTTATCGAGAAGATGCATAGAATGAAATACAAGAGAAAATTAATGCATTCTCTGAAAGTTTCAAACTATAAGCATAAAGAATAGAATTTATTGGATGACTCGGGAAGTGATTTTTAAGCTTTTGTATATGTTGAATGAAAATTTCACTTCTAAGATCATATCTATTAGCAAATGAATTATTCATCAAAAGTAACTAAAATATTAGTTTAAAGTATTTTACATTTGATACTCTAATCGGAAAAATAATAAATTAGCTAGTTTGGTCAGAAAATAAAAGCATTAAATTTTCATGCTTGTTTAAAATAAAGTTGTTTAAAATGTTCAGATTCCCTCAACGTGCCTCGATAATAATAAGAAAACAAAGATGTAAGGTTTTTACAAAATATGTAACATCAGTTCAAAGTCAGTATTATAATATGTGTTATTAATCTCTTATGTAAACATGTGCTTTTAAACTATACTGAAAGATTTCATAAAAATGTATAGAATGGCAGAGGAGTATAACAGGCAATAGTATGTTTTAGGATGTTTTACGTATATATATATATATATATATATATATATATATATATATATATATATATATATATATATATATATATATATATATACACATATATATATACACACACATATACACACATACATATATATATATACATATTTATATATATATATATATATATATATATATATATATATATATATATATATATATATATATATACATATAACTTTTCTGTCCAAGTGTTTATAATAGAACTCCTACTAAACATCTGGACTGATTTTGAAGAAATTTTGTGTATGTAATTAAGTCAATTCGAGAATAGTTTAGATTCAAAATTTTATCCAATAGAAATAGTTTTTTTATTAAAAATCTAGAATTGCGCACTTATTGAGAATATTATAATACCGATGGAAATACTTCACTGTCAACGCATCTGTGGCGCAGAGGTCCCAGGATCGAAAGTCCCTGGATCGAATCCCCGTACAAGCGATGTAGGAATTTTAATTTAATCTGATTACGTTTGTGTTGACTGTACTCATAATGTGGTCAAGTATTTTTAAAATAATTGATTTCGTTACTTTTCCATCAAAACGGTCCAATTTATAATTCATTTAAAAACATTGTACTATTTTTGGATTTTTGAACAACCTCTGTCGGGTTGTCTAGTATATATATATATATATATATATATATATATATATATATATATATATATATATATATATATATATATATATATATATATATATATATATATATATATATATATATATATATATATATATGTATATATATATATATATATATATATATATGTGTGTGTGTGTGTGTGTGTGTGTGTGTGTGTGTGTGTGTGTGTGTGTGTGTGTGTGTGTATGAGTAGAGGTAATTTATCTCTGGTGGTGCCAAGGAAAAATTTGTTAATAAGACTTTTGAAAGGTGACACTTTATACCATAGATTTCTTAAAATAAAATAGATGTGAAACACACATATATATTTGTGAGCATACACACATCTATATATTCCTGTGTGCGTGTGATATACATATACACAGCACATATACAGACTTGCAATTTAATTTCTTTCTTCTCTAACAGAATCGGACTCACCCATAAAATTCCCCCTTCACGTATTCAGCCTGCTTTGAGATCTCTTTGATCCTTTTTGTAGTTTCTTATGAAGGCGTATTGTTGTCGGCTTAGGCCTTTCACAATAGGTTAGGATTTCGGCAATTGCTGTTGCCGGAGGACGGGGGATTTATGCGTTTTGCATAAGAGTGGCACATTTTCACCAAGGGGATTTACATTGTGTCTCCTTTGTGGGATAAATGCAGTTTTATGTATACCCCATTAATTTCTCATAAGTTTGGAAAGTTTTTGCTTTGACAGCCTAGTCAACTGGATAAAGTAGGATTTCTCTATTTATTCAACAATTCTTTTTTTTTTCAGTTTGGACCGGAAATGCTACAATTACATGATTTGGTTTTTTTTCTTTTGTTATTCTAACATGATATGTGCTTTTTTCCCTTGAAGACCAAAATGTTGGTAATGTTCTTTTTTGCATACACAATTAACATTAGTATTGTCACAAATGACATGTTTGTGGTTTTACCGATAGATTATCCTTTAATCATCTAAATGTTAAAATCTGTAATATAAGATTTTAATTATAGTTTTGGTATTCGTACCCCTGATTTTTTCCCAATTTTTAACATTTAAAAAGATTAAATACCCAGGAGAAGGATTTGCCTTAGATTGGTATTAAAAAGTTTTTATTACATAAGTTTCCATAATACAGCCTTCAATAACTATATTATCAGGGCCTGATTTCCGACAGGGTAAATGGGGCAAGCGCCTTTTTAACATTTAAATGAAGTTAAATACTCACTAGAAGGTTTTGCCTTAGATTGGTATTAAAAAGTTTTTATTTCATAAGTTTCCATAATACAGCCTTCAACAACTATATTACCAGGGCCGGATTTCCGACAGGGTAATGTAGCAAGCATCTTTTTAACATTTAAAAGACGTTAAATACTCAGGAGAATGATTTGCCTTAGAATGGTATTAAAAAGTTTTTATTTCATAAGTTTCCATAATACAGCCTTCAACAACTATATTACCAGGGCCGGATTTCCGACAGGGTAATGTAGCAAGCATCTTTTTAACATTTAAAAGACGTTAAATACTCAGGAGAATGATTTGCCTTAGAATGGTATCAAAAAGTTTTTATTGCGTAGGTTTCCATAATACAGCTTTCAACAACTATACTACCATTGCCTGATTTCGGACAGGGCAAATGGGGCAAGCATCTTTTTAACATTTAAAAGAGGTTAAATACTCAGGAGAAGTATTTGCCTTAGAATGGTATCAAAAAGTTTTTATTACATAAGTTTCCATAATACAGCTTTCAACAACTATCTGATTTCCAACAGGGCAAATGAGGCAAGCGCCTTTTTAACATTTAAAAGAGGTTAAATACTCAGGAGAAGGATTTGCCTTAGAATGGTATCAAAAAGTTTTTATTACATAAGTTTCCATAATACAGCTTTCAACAACTATACTACCAGGGTCTGATTCCCGACAGGGCAAATGGTGCAAGCGCCTTTTTAACATTTAAAAGAGGTTAAATACTGAGGAGAATGATTTGCCTTAGAATGGTATCAAAAAGTTTTTATTGCGTAGGTTTCCATAATACAGCTTTCAACAACTATACTACCAGGGCCTGATTTCCGACAGGGCAAACGGGGCAAGACCTGGGCCCTCACTCACAAAGCCGCCCCCCCAAATTAATTGCCATTTCAATTTAAAAATATGATGCGTATGTCTAAAATTCACTTTAAGTTATCGATAATTTTTTCTTTTAGTTTTTGACTTCAGTATCATTAGAGAGCTTGTTCACAAATGTAAGTGCTGTCAAGAAATGTAGATCATGCAGCTATATTCTGTTTTAGGCAGGAAAATTCTTCGGATAACAACTTACAAAATTCTAATATACACTTTACCTTCCAGGATTTTTTTCTAACTTTTTTTTTATAATTTTACTTATTTCATAATTTTGTATTTTATTTTAAACTAATCTTATTTTACTAACTACATTGGTGAGTCAACTTTAAAGGTTCTGCTGGCCATAGTTTAAGCATCCCTACAGAGAACAATCACTCCATAGGAACCACCTGTGTACAACAGAGGGACGGGGGCCCCGGATGAATAGGTTTGCCCTGTGCCTCCATTTTTGTAAGTCGGGCCCTGTATACTACACATGCATATATAAACTGACATAAGTCAGGAACTAATATCTTCTAAAAATTACAAAAAGAAAACACTGTAAATAAAAGGGTTGCGTAACTTTTGATTTTACTAAAATTTACAACCATTATGAGACAGGATTAAAGTTTTACTTTTTAGTACTCAGTTACTAAATTATAAACTATTTATTACATTTAAATTATTTCTTAATATTGGCAATCTTTCAGATATAGTAGGGTGTGCTACAAGAGGGAAAGAGTGATTTAAATGCGTTTTGAAGGTGCAGGATTTGAATCTAATTTAGTAAACTTAAATTAAGGATTGTTTATCCAAATTTATTAAGTTATTGATCAAAAACACAGGATTTACATAAGTCCTTTATTTTAAGTGATTTTTCAATGCATTCTCTTTTAAAATTAAAAACATTGATTATATTAATGTCAATTTATTATACAAAGCTTGTCTACATGAGACTATCAGGCATTGTACTTATTTATAGGCAGAAATGGATATTAATAAATGGTTTAGTCGAGGATATGCCGTTTTTAGCTGTCAACGCTTGCTGAAATTTTGTGTAAATATTTTTTAATATTGAGGGAAAGAGTGATTTAAATGCGTTCTGGGGTTACAGGATTTGAATCTAATTTAGTAAACTTAAATTAAGGATTATTTATCCAAATTTATCAAGTTATTGCTCAAAAATACAGGATTTGCATAAGTCCTTTATTTTAAGTGATTTTTCAATGCATTCTCTTTTAAAATTAAAAACATTGATTATATTAATGTCAATTTATTATAGAAACCTTGTCTAAGTGAGACTATCAGGCATTGTACTTATATACAGGCAAAAATGTGCATTAATAAATGGTTAAGACGTGGCTATGCCGTTTTTAGAGTTCAACACTTGCTGAAATTTTGTGTAGCTATTTTTTAATATTGATTGTTGCTTTATAGGAAAATGAATAAAATATTTTACCAGCATATTTTTAAAGAATCCTTACCTACAAATCAACTATTAAAATTTTTTTCCTAATATATTATTAAATTTAAAATTAAAATTTTTATTGAATTTTAAATTTGAATTATTCAGTATACAATGGTCTTTGTTATTAAACTTGTATTCATATAGCAATTAAACCTTATTTCTGCATCCAAGTTGGAATAAGGTTTAATGAACGTATGAATATGAGAATAACCAGAATATTCTAACAGAATACTTACCAACAAATTAGCTATTTAAACAAATTATGTTACGGAATTTTAATTTTAAAAATTAGACTATTCAGTATACAGAGGACTATGCATTAAAATTGTATTGTATAATTTATTAGAAACTCGTAATTAAATGATTTTTATCAAAGGTATACTTACTCTTGATTTTAAAAGCATGAAAATGCACTAACGAAATTAAATGATAAATCTAGTTTATTAATCTTTACTCTTACTTTGTTAATAACATAAACACTAGGCAGACTCTCCTTGATACCAAACTCTCCCCAACTAAATTACTCCGTATTAATCTTTCCCCCCCTCCCCATTTTTCCTCTACCGATTAACATAAGCATCTATAAGCGTAGGTCAAGAGCTCTCTGGTGATACCGAGAAGGTAAAAAAATCCCGATATTATCATTAAATGGTTTCGACAAGATGGCAAACATTTCAATAATTACCAGTGACAAGTTTCAGCTATCTTGTATCAGAAGAATAATACGAAATTTGCTTATTATTTGCAATGAGTATAGAATACGAAGATTCATAAATATGAGTCGGCACAGGCGATGGGTCAAATTACTTTGAGATGACAATAAGCAGGGAATAAATGAGATGAAAATTGATATAAAGTCTTTTACAATAAATAAGTATTAAATTAAATTGAAATAGAATATGATGCAAGAAATTGATGGAAACATCTTAAGCTAATTATTAAACCAGTGAAACAAATTGTTTCATGTAAAATCATGGGATCTTGTATCATTGCAGAATAATACCAAGAAAATCCCAAATGCTTATTATTTGCAATGAGTATAGTTATTTTAATAACTATGGAGATTCATAAGAAATTAGTTAAAGTACCTTTTAAAGCACCCCAAGGCGTCAATTCAGGGTTTAAATTACTTTGACAAAATCAAAAGATCAGCACAATCCAAGCTAATGTATGCGTATTTCATATAAAATATGAGATGAAAATCACAATTTCGATTTTATAAAGTCTTTTTACAATAGGGAATCCAAGTATTAAATTCAAATTGTGTCTAGCAAGTGGAGAATATTTCCAGCATGTACAAGAAATGGGGATGGAAACCTTAAACTAATAATAAAGCCAGTGAAACAAATTGCTTCATATAAAACCATGGGATCGTTACAGAATAATACAAGAAATTCACAAACGCTTATTATTTAAAATGAATATAGTTATTTTAATAACTATGAAGATTCATATCAAATTAGTTGAAGTATTTTTACGTAGCACCCCAAGGCGTCAATTCAGGGTTTAAATTACTTTGACAAAATCAAAAGATCAGCACAATCCAAGCTAATGTGTGCGTATTACGTATAAAATATGAGAAGAAAATCACAATTTGGATTTTCTAAAGTCCTTTTACAATAGGAAGTAGAAGTGTTAAATTCCAACTGTGTCAATCAAGCGGAGAATATCTTCAGCATGTACGAGAATTGGGGATGGAAACATCTTAAGTTAATAATTAAGCCAGTGAAACAAATTGTTTCATGTAAAACCATGGGATCGGTTGCAGAATAATACAAGAAATTCACAAACGCTTATTATTTAAAATGAGTATAGTTATTTTCAAAACTATGAAGAATCATAACAAATTAGTTGTATTTGTACGTAGGTCACCAAGGCATCAATTCAGGGTTTAAATTACTTTGGCAAAATCGAAAGATCAGCACAATCCAAGCTAATGTGTGTGTATTACGTATAAAATATGAGAAGAAAATCACAATTGTGATTTTCTAAAGTCCAATAGGAAGTCGAAGTGTTAAATTCAAGCTGTGTCTAGCAAGCGGAGAATATCATCAGCGTGTACGAGAATTGGGGATGGAAACATCTTAAGCTAACAATTAAGCCAGTGAAATAAATTGTTTTTTATAAAACCATGGGATCGGTTGCAGAATAATACAAGAAACTCACAAACTCTTATTATTTACGATGAGTATAGTTATTTTCATAACTATGAAGAATCATAACAAATTAGTTGAAGTATTTTCACGTAGCACACCAAGGCATCAATTCATGGTTTAAATTACTTTGAGAAAATCGAAAGATCAGCACAATCCAAGCTAATGTATGCGTATTTCACATAAAAAATGAGAAGAAAATCACAACTTTGATTTTCTAAAGTCCCTTTACAATAGGGTGTCGAAGTGTTAAATTCAAACTGTGTCTAGCAAGCGGAGAATATCTTCAGCATGTACAAGAATTGGGGATGGGAATATCTTAAGCCAATATTTAAAGCAGTGAAACAAATTGTTTCACATAAAACCTTGGGATCGGTTACAGAATAATACAAGAAATTCACAAACTCTTATTATTTAGAATAAGTATAGTTATTTTAATAACTATGAAGATTCATAACAAATTAGTTAAAGTACTTTTACGTAGCACCCAAAGGCGTCAATTCAGGGTTTAAATTACTTTGGCAAAATCGAAATATCATTACAATCCATGCTAATGTATGAGTATGTCGTATAAAATACGAGAGGAAAATCACATTTTTGATTTTCTAATAGGGAGTCGAAGTGTTAATTCCAACTGTGTCTAGCAAGCGGAGAATATCTTCAGTATAAACAAGTGTTACGTACATGTTTAAATAACTTGATAAAGGTTTAATATATAAGGGTATTTTTATGAAAAGTACTGTAATTAAATCAATCATATGGGAAAATTGGACCAAAATAAAAAAAAAAATGATCTTTTCCTTGTTAAAAAACTAGAAACGAACATCTGATACAACTACAACTTCCTCAAATCATTAGAATTCCATCAGCAGATTATAACTGTACAGTAAACACAAGTTGATCCCATATTACTTACCATTGGCAGGAAACAGAAAAGCGTAAATATATCCTATAGTGTGCATTTATTAAGTTTGTAAAATTCCCACTTCAGCATTATAATGTCAAAGAACATTTACAAGGTTATGTTGACAAATTTTTCTCGGATATTAAGTTGGTAATGACAGCAAAATGAGTCCTTTTACATTTCAATATTTTCTCTTCCTTTATCAAACATAATACAAATGATTGGACGGGGAATAAATTTCTTTCTCATCATTGGGGAGTGATTTAAATGTAATAAAAAGTCTTAAAAGCTTTTGTTACTGCTATTTCATACGCTGATTGTACAAAGAATTATTAGTTCTTTATAAATAAAAACAATAATATAAATGTAAAAAATACAAAATTCCGCTTCATATCTTTAAAATGCACGGTCGAATGGACATACTTTCCACAAAACTATTTTCCTAATCAAATCCAGGAGCAAGCCTCTATATGGAAATTCAACCAGTGAAAATAATTTCAGCGAAAACAGGGGGAAAATGAATAAAAGAAATATGAAAGATGCATATCGCAATCCCCATTGCATTACCAATATCGTCGACAAAACCTCTAAATCCCTTTTGGAGCTGCATGTAGGGGGAGAGGCACTTGATCGTTCTGCAAGTCGGGACAAGCTCAGATTTGATACGGGATTGATAATCAATTGGCTTTCCCCTTGAATAACTCGGTCACGTATGGGAGGGTGGTTTGCGGCGGCGAAAGGGGATGAAAGGTTTGATCTTTATAACACCAGCAGAGGACAGTGTTTTGAAACATTCGGAATAAACTCTGTGCAGACAACTCAGAATTCCGGATTTTATGGGAGGAAAAGGTTTTTTTCTGTAAGGAAATTTAGCATGAATAAATGTATAACTTTATTTTTGCTGTTAAATTTTAATTAAATAAAAAAAGAAATTTTTTGACTAAACTCGAATTACTGTTTAAAAAACCCCGTTAGAGACTTTCCTTTACACAAAAAAGGACATATTGACTGCTGTTCCCAGACTTGTGGGATAGAGAAGACTTAAAAAAAAGTACTGTTTTTTTTTAAAAAAGAAACTTTCCTTAAAACCAAAAATTAACACATCCAGTGTTGTTCCTAGACTCGTGGGATAGAGGAGACTGTTAAAAAAACAGTACTGTTTAAAAAAAATAAGAAACTTTCCTTAAAACTAAAAAGAAAAAAATTAATGTTGTTCCCAGACTTGTGGGATAGAAGACACTGTTAAAAAAACAGTACTGTTTAAAAAAAAGTAAGAAATTTTTCTTAAAACCAAAAAGGAAAACATTTAATGTTGTTCCCAGACTTGTGGAACAGAGGACATAAAAAAGTAAGAAACTTTCCTTAAAACGAAAAAGGAAAACATTCAGTGTTGTTCCCAGACTTGTGGGATAGAGGAGACTGCTAAAAAAATCCGTACTGTTTAAAAAAAGTAAGAAACTTTCCTTAAAACCAAAAACGAAAACCTTCATTGTTGTTCACAGATTTGTGGGATACAGAAGGTTGTTAAAAAACTGTACTGTTTAAAAAATGTAAGTAACTTTCCTTAAAACCAAAAAGGAAAACTTTCACTGTTGTTCCCAGATTTGTGGGATAGAGGAGACTTGAAAAAACAGTACTGTTAAAAAAAAAGTAAGAAACTTTCCTTAAAACCAAAAATGAAAACATTCAGTGTTATTCCTAGACTTGTGGACAGAGGAGAGGGTTAAAAAAACTGTACTGTTTACAAAAAAGTAAAAAACTTTCCTTAGAACCAAAAATGAAAACATTCAGTGTTGTTCCAATACTTGTGGGATAGAGGAGACTGTTGAAAAAAACCGTACTGTTTACAAAAAAGTAAGAAAATTTATTTAAAACCAAAAAGGAAAACATTCAGGGCTGTTCTCAGACTTGTGGGCTAGAAGGTTTTTTTTTTTGGTTTGGTGATGTCGTGTAAATCTATAAATCATATGGATACATGTGCATTTATTAGTACACTGGATAGCCTCACAATAATATCTGAAAACAATTCTCCCCGAAAACCAAATTCTCTCAACCCTTGAAGAGCTTCAAGCGTTGCCTGATATGTGAATTTTATATTTCTTTTTATACAGTTACAGTTTTGTACTGTTAGAGGAAATTTGTTTGCTTTATTTGTTCACTTTATTTTAACAGAATTTCTAGTCATTTTATTGTTCATACGCAACTTAGATGTTCAATATAAAAAGGAAATTAATAATTAAAAATTTTCGTATGATTTAATTAATTCTGATTTAGTCTTCCTTGTCTTATCACCAACCTATCACCTTAAAGTTACACATAAGTCATTCAGCTCTTGAAGTCTGAAGATTCTTTAAAACGAATTGCGGATGGTAATTCATTGTAAGACTTGATAGCACACTGTATCCCCACCAAAAAAGAAGACTTTTTTTAATATTTTACACTTTTAAACTTTTTTTTATGGTAGGGTATAAAAGCTGTTTAATACCGCTATTTTTCCATTTATCCAATGGCGAAAATAGAAGAATGAATAGAATGAAAAACTTGAAGCAAAGGTAATAGGAGAAAAATGCATTTTATAGAAGCCATGGTAAATAAGCAATGCCCATTTAAAAAAGAGCATATGTATATTTCCAAGCATAATACCTAAAAATACTTTGGATATCATAATATTTTTAAGATCTATTTTAATTTGATTATCTTAAACGTAATATTATAATACATATTTTATAAAGTGAAGGTGAAAAATATTTCATATAAATCTAAAATTATACAAACAAAATAATAAAAATAAAATTTTCATTTTGAAATACGCTTGAAGAAGAGAACAAAATTTTAAACCAAAAAAGAATACTTGAATTTATTGACAAAGATGGTTTGTGTTTCGATTTTTTTTAACTCAAATAAAATGTTCCCGATTTCTTTAATGATGGCAACTACATGAGAAACAGAATGAGCACTCCAGGGGATTTATTTCAGTATATATTAGAAAAGAAATAGATAAGAATGAGAATAATAAATAAATAAATAAACATATTAACATACACACATATATACATATTTATACATATATATATATATACATATATACATACATATATGTATATATATATATGTATATATGTATATATATATATATATATATATATATATATATATATATATATATATATATATATATATATATATATATATATATATATATATATATATATATATATATATATATATATATATGTCAGGTAAGATGGGGGTTAAGAATTAAGCGAGTATAATTAAAAATAGTTGGAACCTTTTAGCGATAAAGTAATAGGAGAAAAACACACCCTCGAGAGGAACTATACAGACTAAAGAAGCTGACGCGGAAGAAGACAAGAGGAATTTGTTCAGGTAAGCACAACGCCAAACTATACTTTTGAGCGGGGAGTCGGGCTGGTATCATCCTCCACGCTTATCGTCCCAAAGTGTGAACGAAGGATATCAGATGGCGTAGCCATAGACAAAAGAAAAACAATAAAGAATTTTTATACATGAGCCAATATATGTCTTCCATGCTTTGATCAATCTGAACGTGTCATATATATACATATATTATACCATACATATATATGCACACACACAAGCACATACAATATATGTAAATCTGTGGTTGTATAAAGAGCATGTGAGAGAGTGTGTAAAAGGTAATGTGTACTTTCAGTATGTTACAGAGTGATTACATTATTACAAAAAAAAAAAAAATCTTAAATATCTACTACTGCCAACATAGCATTTAAAATAAACTTTCTAAATTAAAAAATTTAAAATTTTATATCACACTATTAAAACCAACATTTTGACCTCTACTAAAATCAAAATGCAAGTCTCTTAAAAGCCTTGTTTTATAATTTAAAGTGATTTAAAAAAAAGTTTAGAAGGAAGGAGGAAGAATCTTTGCTGAAATTAAGAGAGAGACTGGAATAAAAAACTCTCTGCCACTTACAGTTACTGCAGCGTACCGTTTTCCACCAACCATTAAAGATGCCTAACGCCCATATCTCGTATAAACTCTTTAAGTCATGGCGAGAAAAAGTTAAATTAATCGTTTTCCCCGCAAGTTCTCATTTCGCTAAGTAACACGCCCGTTCTTTAAATAATTAGCTTAATAAAGCTCACCCCCTCCCTCTTTTATAAGATGCACTCGCGTGGTGTGTATGCTCCATTTGACAAAAGGCCCAGTTTCGCTAAATGAATGTGTGTTCCCGTACCATCCTTGTATAAATCTTATCGTACAGCGTCACTCGGAGTCTGAAATAATAATAAATAAGTACTTCAAGAAGTTTTCATGCATTTTCGAAAACACCTCGTGGAAGGTCGCAATATCTCATAATTAGAAGAATAAATAGCCATCAAAATCGAAAAATGCTCTTTGGGTTAGTGTTTTAGGCTCTTCTTTTATTTTTCTGATTTATGCGTGTTGAAAGTTTAAGAGAAAAAAATTCTTAATTTTTGCAAGCCATTTTAAGATGTTTCGAGACTCTTAATTGCCGAGATGAAAAATATTTTCGCTTTTTTTAAGGATCAAATAACAATTTATGTTAAAAGCCTCGCGTCAGGGAGTGGTAGAGAATGGAAATTAAGGTTTCAAAGTGAAATTATAGAACAAAATGGAACAAATGTACCTAACAAGCACTTCTTAATATTCTACTGGATTCAAGAAGTACAAATGAAGTTAATTTCAACTTAATAGTGCAATTTTCCATCTGGCATAATAATAATAATTTTTTACTTGAATATTTTCAGCTTTATCACTTTTATTTTATCATAAAAAATACAGACAAATCAGACTTCTCGTAGTTTTTAAGCTGTCATATTAACAAAGAAAGTGTTTTTCCGGTGAAAAAGTTTGAAGGTCATTTGAGAAGATAAAACTGGCAAGTTTCAGTCACAAAGATAATGACTCCATAAGACTATGCACTATAAGCAAGAAACCTACTAGAAGAAACTATCCCTGAGAATTCCAGTTCCACAGTTCAGGTAGATATGTAAAAAAAGAGTAGACAGACAGACTAGATATTTTGAAAAGTACAATGTATGATCATTGTTAGTTTAGTATCTAAGCCAGGTACAGTTTATGTATGTCCAATCCTTTCACTGAAACGATTATTCTTGACCAAATTTTACAATGAACTTGTTTGTTTAA
>CM063504.1:51221218-51233718 GCA_032207245.1 Pardosa pseudoannulata | reverse complement strand
TTGGGTGTCTTTTACCATCAACATGAATATTATTATCGAATTTTATCAATACGTACCTTAGTTTTTTTTTAAAAATGCTGATCTAAAAATAGATCACTGGGCGTTCGGAGGATATATTTTAGCAAATACACAACAATCATTAGTACTTCAATAACGTGGTAAAATCGAACCAAATAGATAAAAACTAATGCATTTTCTTTTAAAAAACGTTTATTTATGCAGAATTTCACAATATTACAGAATGTACTTAGTAAAGTTTAATTATTTTAAAATAATAAAATTTCAATGTTTCTACAGTTTAGTGTGGAATTTGAAGAAACACTTCTTGCATAAAGTTTCATCGCACTTCACACAATATGTTAGGGGACTTCCTTGGCACCCTACAAGTCGACAGCGTCTTTTGCCCTTTCTTTGTCCCATATTGTGATCCCTTTTATAAAAGCGAACATCATGACTGAGATTAGCTTTTGAGGATGAAGGAAAACTGTAAGGTCGACCTTTCAAAACTTTTTTTCCGATTCCCAATTTTAGATATTTTACAGCAACAGCTCTTCGAAAATCTTACATGGGCATAGAATCACCTTTATGAATATTTCTGTGCAGAATACTTGCATTAACTACAGCCATATCAATTATTCGAGTGAATAGACACCAGTACCATATTTTACCTCTTATTCTCTCCAAAAGGAGTTTTATCTTGATTTGTCATTCTTACGTTCATCTGCTTTTGAAATGTCTTGGAAATGAATATATGACTTTATTTTTAGGTAAGCATTTTTATTAAAAGAGTCCTGTACAAGACCTATCACTAAATCTTCTACATCACTCCAATAATATCTTTCACTTGAAAGAGTAAGATAGCCAAAATATATCAAAAACCCTATAAATATCTTTATATCTTCTTTAGTGATAATTAAATCATGGTCGTTTTTGACATTTTTAGCATAGAAAATAGTCTCATCCACAATTAAATAGCTATATTTATACACACTCTTTGCAGATGAGTTGAGAGTTATTGAGATAGCATACAATATTAGCATAAACACGTCTATGACATCGAGATTCAATCATTTTGCATATCAGACAAGTAGAACAATGGCTATATTTATTTAAATATTCACAATACACAAAAATATTTTCCTGTTACTGTCATTTAATTCCTGACTTACTTTCGTAAAAGTGCTTAAATATGTTTATTTTCTCAGCAAGTGGGTGGATCAGAACTGCTTTTTAATTAAATTTTATGTAAAATGTATCACACGTACACACCTAGGTTGCTGACCACTGCTGCAGAATTCAGTGTTTTTTTTAATTTGTAAGCATATGCTAAATTAGAAGATAGCCAACTGTTAAAAATACAAACCCGTACATTCGCGTGGAAACAAAACTTCCGCAGGAGGATATTCATAGCACTTTACTGCGTGACAAGAATTTTACACAACACACATGGGCGACACATAAAATATTAATAGGAATGCTTGTTTACAAGAATTGTTATGCTAGTGATACGTTTACAACATTACAACATATTACATAACAACTGTCATTCACTAAGCTTTCATTACTGAAATGCATTCATGGAAAGACAATTGCATTGACAGAGGAAATGTTTAAGTAAATGTGAAACATTCTTCTCTTCTCACGTGAAAAGTTTACAATCGCGATAATCATCGATTTGATAACTACTACAAGTTGCAATTATAGAATGAATAATTTAAAAGCATGAGAGATTTGTATATTTTTAATATAAATGGAAGAAATGGAGAAGGAAGATATACTATGTATTTTTATTCGCATTCACCAAACTTAAAACACAAAATACATACTTCGGAGAAATCTAATTTCCTTTCCAAAAGAGTATTTCATACTGATAGAATTATGCGATCTTTTTTTATTTTCAAAACAAACCTTGTTGTTTCAAATTCCTAGTTCATTTATTTTTCATATACAATCCTACACGCATAGAAATAGGAAAATTCGCATATATATATATTATATATATGTGTCTCTCTCTATGTATATATATATATATATATATATATATATATATATATATATATATATATATATATATATAATGTATTAAATATTTTGTCTAAATCAGGTGTATGTAAATACACTTTACAGACAGTATCTTATATACACAAGTAAAATTTTGAATTGGATATTATAAAAATTTTGAAAATTATATAATATTTAATTTTATAATTTCATCTTTTTTTATAATTTTATAATTTTAATAAAATATTTTTTCCGTTCTCCACTGCTATGTATGAATTTTTATGATATCCAATATAAAATTTTACTTATATATATAAAATAATGTCTAATATGTATTTATATACGTTTGATTTACGCAGTATATTTTATAGATCATATATATTTACGTATACACACACATATATACTATATAAATATACATTTCAGACATTTTCTTATATACACAAGTAAAATTTTGTATTGGATATCGTAAAAATTCATACATAGCAGTGGTGAATGGAAAAAATATTTTTGAAATTATATAATTAAACATAAAATTTTCAAAATTATTATACTATAATACTATGCAATTTGTTACTTCAGTATATATATATATTTGTGTGTGTATGTGTAAATATATATGATCTATAAAATATATTGTCTAAATCAAACGTATATAAATACACATTACAGACATTATCTTATATACACAAGTAAAAGTTTTTAATGGATATCATAAAAATTCATACAGAGCAGTGGAGAATAGAAAAAATATTTTTGAAATTATATAATTAAATATTATATAATTTTCAAAATTATTATAATATAATTCCATGCAATTTGTTACTTCAGTATATATGTGTGTGTATGTGTAAATATATATGACCTGTAAAATATATTGTCTAAATCAAACGTATACAAATATACATTACAGACATTATCTTATATACAGAAGTACAATTTTAAATTGGATATCACAAAAATTCATACATAGAAGTGGAGAATGGAAAAAAATTGAAATTATATAAATAAATATTATATAATTTTCAAAATTATTATACTATAATACCATGCAATTTGTTACTTCAGTGTAAATAGAATTTTTAAATTTTCACACAGTTTCACGATAAGCAGTAGAAACAATGATCAAGAGAAATTTTCTAAAAGCTGAAGAGAAAGTGTGTAGATATCTTTATAAACTAATTGAAATTGACAAAATCGTTGAGTATCGTTGTATACCGTTATATCATTGAGTTATTTTCCGAGTACAGTGCCTGGAGATTAACTGTTAATATTTGGATATATTTTAATATTTTAGCTGTCTTCCTAATACCTTTTCAAAAGGAAAATTGTAATGCAATTCATTAAGAAATAAATCTGAAGAATTGTTGTCAATTCTTAGCTTTACAAATAAAAACATTACAAATTTAAAAATAAAGTTTTACACATTAAAGAATTTATCAAACACTATATAAATATGTAGGAAAAATCTTCAAAAGACACGGAAATGTATAATATCAAATTTGAAAATTAACTTATGTGTTAAAATTTCTAGAACATGGAAGTGTTTTAAAAATACTTCAAGCAAATCACTTAAGGGTAAATGAAAATAAAAATTAACAAAATTAACTATCTTTATTGCAATCATAAAGAATCTTAAATTATTATTAAACTATAACCATTTTTGTAAATATTTACAAAAATGATAATTTCGTTGATACTTGGTAGAAAACTATTAAGAACTAAATCTCAAATTTAATTATATCTCGTAAAACAACTATTAATAAAGTAAACTAAGTAAACTAAGCAATTCTAAACCACTATTATAATATTAGCTTAGCAGGGCACTTGCATTTAAAATGTTTAATCTATTAATGAGAATGTTAATCCTTTTAATTAAAAGCTCACATATAAAATTATAAATTTTCCTAAAAGGGAAATGAAAATTAAAGATTATTTGGCTAGAAAAAAAAAATCGAAAATTCACACTTTCATCAAGGAAAAAAATTGGAGATAGAGAAAAATGGTACTTTTTCACAGGTTGGGTGTGGTCTCCGAATGTCTGCCAAACAACAATAAAATTGAATGGATATGCATTATTCGTGACGCGGACTAACTTTTTGAGATGAGAAAAATTTCCTCCTAGTGTTCTAAGAAATGAGAATATTAAATATATTAGAACTAAGTAGATAGCATTCAAAAGAAAGTACGTTTGGTGTTTTTTCTATGTATTTTTAATACACTTAAAACACTAATAAAATATATTTCTTTGCATACATGTTTTCTACGTTTGCCTGAAATAAGAGCATAAGGTATATTACGTTTTAATGTTACTTAAAGTAAAATTATGTTTGGAATTTCCTAAAATAGAATTTATTTCACTTCAAAAGTGATTTAATATAACTCTACTAGCTTCAAAAATCAATCTTCCTCGAAGTCAGTAATGTTAGATGAAATTTGATGTTGCTGACTTTAGAATTCATAAGCCATTCCTGGATTTTGGGTCAAATATATTAACTTAATTAAAACTAAATAAGAAGTTTTAATCAAATTGATATATTTTCAATGTATATTCAAGCGTATGGTATAAAAAAGTTGATAATTACTTTAGTTTTACGTCCTTGACTTGAGTCAGAGGCGTTGTTTCGGTTAGAGACAGGACGTGACTGCCTAAGTGAACATCTCCATAGAATTGGCATTTTTGACTCTCTTCTTTGTTCTTTATGTGAACTTGGAGAACCTTTAAATAGAGGTCATCTGCGTCAATGCGGGGCACTTCGCGGTTCTTCCAACTCCGAGACTACCCTTATTGGAGAGCCAGAGAACGCCTGAGGCAATGACTTCGGTTAATGTTACTTTTGTTACTTGTACAGTTGTTCCACAATTGTTATTTTTATAATTGTAACCTGCTTTGCCATTAGAAATAAAAAAACTGTAGTTTTACCGAATTAAAAACGTTGGTGGTACCGGCTTGTGATCTTAAAGTATTCGAGTTAAGCCTAGCAGAATCTTGAAGAAAATATCGATGTACGAAATGTGTGTAAGGTATTAATATTAAATACAAAAAATCCTTTTTTCGGAGTATCAGGATGGCAAAATGGCGTATAATCAGAAGAACATTCTCACTGGAATGAAAACTGAGAGCATGCTTCTTAAACAGTGATGGTTACCTCCTAGATGGTGTTCTCATCATAAATTCGTCAGTAACCTGTGGTATATAATGAATTTTGCAGAACACATGGAAAAAAAAAGATGAAGTCTCAAATTTCCATGAAGTGAACTTCCAATCAATCAAGGTAGAATCAATCAAGGCTAACTGGATGCGATGCTCCAGTTAGCAATAGGAACAGTACACCTAAGATGTGAAATAAACAACTACCGATGGCCAATGCTCTTCCTGTATCAGAAAAATAATGTTGCTGGTATGTAGAAAGTCTACTAAAGTCTATATATTGAACTAAAATAATAATTTTAGACTATAATTTTTAAACTTTTCATTTACGAATAGTTTCAAGCTTGAAATTTAGCTTTGATCTTGTTTTTAGATTCAAAAATTATAAAAATAATGTGTCAAATAAAATATTTTTTGAAAAAAAAATTAAGTTTTAAATAATTTAAATATTTAGTATGGAATTTAAATAGTATTACATAATAGGTTCTTATAACAGCATAATAATATATAAGAAATCGTAGTCTTCTGTTTCGTTCACGAAGAAATGCCTAGATGCCACTTTTCAAACATTTGACTATCTTTGAAGATAAAATAGATGTCTTTGAAGAATGTAGAGCCAAGTCTTGTAAGTGAAATAAATGTAAATGCCCCTTTTTTATTCGAAATACGTGTAATACTTAAAATTATTTTTCAAATATTAAAAAGAATGATAGATAAATGTACCTAAACTTTGGAACAAATTTATGATACATTTGTGTTCAGTTAAAGCATGGATATCGACAAAATATGCGGATAAAATTCCCTCAGTTTTATGAAAAAAAAATTCAGAGAAAGAATGACTTTCTCTTTTTCTTTTCTGAAGCTGCGACGCTCTAATACGAACCAAAATAAAAATACAAAATTGCGTAAATATATGAACTTTAATACCCCATTTATGAGTTTATAGAAAACATGATGTCTTTCGAACCGTCAGCTTTGTTTACAAGTAGACACTTCGCTATGCGATCATGATGGCTGTAACGTAATTTTGAACCTGACACTTTGATGGGCGAGAGAAGAATTTTTATACATAATAAGAAAAGAGACAGCATGTAAGGTTAGAATTTTAGATTTTGGAAATGTCATATTGATCTCGAAATTTGATTAAAGTATTTTGAGTAGTACTTATCAAGCAGAAGGGAAAATACAGTGCACATCAAAGTTACATAGACTAAATTGTTTATAAGATAAACTATTTTCACATTTTGGTATTTAAAAAAGATACCAAAATAGCTAATATATACCCAATTATTTAGAATACACAATAGTATTTATAACATTTGATAGTTTAAAGTTAAATTGCTCAAAGTTTCATTTATTATATCCACAATTTAAATATCACATCCCACGAATCGCGTATATCTCTCTTACACTAACATCTACATGCTCAATGATCTTTTACGTTCCTGATAAGTTAACTTTTTCTTGTCTATTGGCAGCTGGACTGCAAAGTTCGTCATGTAAAGTGCATTTGTGTTATACCCGGTCCGCTGGTTTAGTTTTGGGCATATTTTGAGTGAAGCATTATGTAAAAAGATTGGATATTGATATATATTTTTTATATATGGGAATAAAGATAAAAATATTATTACTGTATGAAGACTTTCCATGAATAACTATTGTCAACTACTTCCTGATGAATTCTAACCAGCTTGTTCATATACCATTTATTATTGTTCATTTCATTTAGCATTAATGTTATTTAAGGACTTTTGAAAATTTTTTAGATCTCATTCAATAAAGCAAAATGGACAAAGTTGAGTTAAAGAAATAAAAGACATTAAACTAGTTTACAGTCTAATAAAGAACTATTAAATTGTGTATTTTATTATAGAGTATCAAAGTAGTTTCCAGCATTTTATGATGATATGCATTTAATTGTTTGTTTTAAAGTGATACACAAGTGTTAATAGTATTAATTAGACCGGGACCTACTGCTTAAAACTGGTTCCGAATGCTTAAGAGTAAACCGCTGATTCCATTACCAAAGTGTAATACCTTAACTGCTCGGTCATTTTTTACTAAAATACTAAGTTATCTATTGAAGTTTAAGCATAATTATCAAGGATATATTTATTGCTACTAACACTCTCCATGGATTTAGACATCATTAGTACTATGCTATAACGCAAAAAGAATTATTTAAAAAAGTATACTGAGGAATGTCAATAAAACTACGATAAATATCTTCCAATAAGATTTGTTAGTTTGAACCTATTGATTAAAGTTAATTTCAGACATGTTAGCACTGTGATTAGAAGCCGCTCTTCATAATATGAAATAGATGCACTTTCATTGTAAGAAATACCTGTTCGTAGGAAAGTACCGTACTTTATATAGATGAAAATGTAAATAATTTCTATGTATTTTTTTGTGTGTATAGTTTTAATCTAAAATGAGATTAAGAAAATAGTAAATTATTTTTAAGTGAATATCTTAATCTGCATGCTATAAAAGAACCCAAAACTGAGGGGTATGAATTTCGGTTTGAGAACTATATATAAACTAGCACATAGCCCGTCATATGACGGGATCAGTAAAAATTTTAATTTTCCAGAGTTGTAATGTACCCTATGAGGCAGGTAAAAAAATGTTTTTTGGGGGCTGAGAATTATCTGATACACGCTCAATAATTTGTTTATATTTACCGACCGCATGTTAGCTGGCTACTTTAATTTATCTTGTCATATTAAGTGATAAGATGAACAGCAGAGGTTTTAATATTGACAGTGATTATTCGGCGGTATATATGAATAATGTCCAAAATTTAGCGAATCGATTGCAAACCGTGTGGTTACGTATGAAAAACAAACACGCAAACGAACAAACTGCTTAACCCTTTAACGGACAGTGGTTTCGTAGCAAAACCACATATTAAACATCTTTTTTTTTAAACTTTACTTTTTGGAGGACTTTACTTTACCTTTTTATAATTATTTATGGCTCCAATCTCATACATCTGGGATATATCAAAGCCAATGATGTTGTAGAATCAAGAGTTTTTGCAATTAAAAAAAAAAAAAACTTTTTGGAGACATGGATGAGTTTATATATATGTATGTTTACATATGTTTACATATATGTTTATATATATGTATATATATATATATATATACATATATATATGTGTATATATATATATATATATATATACATATATATATGTATATATACATATATATATATATATATATATGTATATATGTATATGTATATATATATATATATGTATATGTATATATATATGTATATATATATATATGTATATATATGTATATATATATACATAAATTTATATATACATATTATACATTTTATAATATTATATTTTTGATATTTTAAATATATAACAGATGATAGTTCTACGTTTAACTTATTTATTTCTTTTTCTATTGAAATATATGTATTTAAACTTTCTGTACTTCAGAAGTCAGATAGATTTAATTTATCTTACTTATGACCTCAAATAAAAGTATCTGTACAAACAACACTTTTAAGTTGTTAAGCTATTTATTTATTATACCAGTTTAAGGATTATCATTTATTGTTCTTCCAGTATAGTTAAACTTTTAAAAAGGCATAATGATCAAGCTGTACAAGGGTAGGGGTTAGTCAGTTAAACCACTTCTTGAACCCTAATTTGGTATCCTCTAAAGCAAATCCTTCTAAGGAATGTAAAAAAATATATACTTTACATATACAAGGCTTATAGATAACATTTATAAACAAATTAGATTAAATTCCCATGCATTTCTTTTGGTGACCTTTAAAGGGTTAAAGATATATAACTTTTCAAAGACATATAACTTAAAAGCTAGATATTTATTAGTCCTTGAAATAGACTCCTACTCTTTTATGAAAAGAATTTGTTGTTAATACCGGTGATAAAATTTTCATTGCAACAGAAAATAATCGATGATTAAATTTAAAACTATCCCATATGTATCAAATCTATTATTTAAACCAAATATAAAGGAAAATTATTTACGTAATATCTAAGTTCAGTGATAAAACGTATGAAAATAATACAGACGATATTTAAATAATTTAAAATAAGAAATGATTAAATGAGATGGTTAAAGGAATGACGTCATAATGCTAGAAATAAATGTTATTTTCATCTACTTATGTGATAAATTGATGAATTTAATCGCCTGCTCTTAACCGGAGATAAAAAGGGCTTGAAATAATGGCATTAAACGATTGAAAACGGGAGAAGGGGTAGATTTCTAACGTTTTTCAAACTAGCTTTGAATTTTGCTAACCCTAACTCATCAAGAATCCAATATGGATGCTTCTATCCATTCCAGGTCCAACCACTTCATAAATTTGAGGACAGACTGATAGATTACTTAGGCTATTATTATATAGGGGATGAGGAGGAAGTGACTAATTTTTTTGTTAGTCCAGCAGGGACTTATAGCGTCTACAAAATTATAATGTACATAATTGCCGGTTAAATGTGTTTAGGGTAATACAGACTTTAGTTTTTTTAACATTGTTTCAAACGGATTTACTAGCTATATGCCTTATTCAGATAATGAATGATAAATTAGGGAAAGTAAACTACCAGTGGTAAAAGACGATAATAAATATCTATTATCTATACTTAGATTACATGTATGTGCTAATTCTTAAAACAATGACGAAGCTTTCAAGAAAGAAAATTAATTAATCTAATTTAAATGTATCATTACCTACTGAAGCGACATTTTATAAAAAAAATTGTACCTGTAAAGAAGGCATCTAAATTCCCGTTTCTTATAAAAAATTAGTTTACAAATGTCATTGACAAAAACAACGGCAAACATCCCAAGAAAACGATAAAGCAGTTATCTTTGGAAAAAAAAGTTAAAGGGAATTTTTTAAATTGAGGAATAATAGAAAAAGTTTATCTTTTGTGTGAATTGTTAGAGCATTATTCTAAAATTAAGCAAATACTTATTTTTCTTAGCATTCAACAAAACAAAACAACTGATTTGATTTTTTTTTCTCTTCCAAAGGGTGATTAAGGGAATTGCGTTTACAACAATTTAAATTAGAATTACGTGCAGAGGGAATGATAAGCAAATAGCTGCAACAAAAGATACGAAAATTACGACGTAGCTAACCTGAAAAGGTCCACAAATTAAGTTATTTTCGAAAAGCGTTAAGTTGCACCATTAAGTTAAAAGTGCTAATAAGTGATTGAATAGAATTACGTTAACTTAAATAATTATTATTTAAAGCAATGCTGAAAGCTGAATACGTTATATTTGAAATGTTTTAATTAAAATATAACATACATGTAAAAGGTGTATTAATGTTAAACAATAATATTTATAATCTATTGTGCCACTTCCGCAATTCCTATTAAAGGGCATATTTTTATACATTTTTATAAGGTAGGATTTAACAATTGATTAATTTGAATTCCATTGTACACGAGTGGGAAGTATGCAAGCTTAATTTTAATTACTACACAAATTATTGAGAAACTGGTGTTTACAGGCCTAACAATAGTATAGAGCCTCGGTAGTTCAGTCGCAAAGGCAACGCTCTCCTAACTGGAGGGTTTGTGAGTTCGGAGCCCGAGACTATCCTAAGATCTTCAGTGTTCGTTAAAGGTGACTGAGACACGTAAAATATGCTCATTGTCACAATATCTTCCAAGTTCTCAATTTATACCTCTGGGGGAGTCAGGCCAAGCCTATTGTCTTCTGCTTAGTCCCTGCTTCATAATTATGAGGACCCACTTGAGCATAAATCGTACTTTCACCCTTGCGGTGCTCGTTCAAACGACAGGCGCACAACTTTGCCTTAATACGAGTAGCCTCTGGCTGAAATAGTGCTTGGTTTGAACAAGTGGCATAAGACAACAACAATAATAGTATAAATTGAACAAATATGATTTTTCTCTGGTAAACGCGAAAGAAAATTTTTTGTCTAAAAAAAGAAGCAGACTATTTTATTGCGTAAATGTTCTAAGCAAAATATTAAAATACAAAAGAAAAACTATAAGCTTTTATGGAAAACTTCGTTACCTATATAGCTATAATTTACATTAGTTGAATGGCACCATATTACCCAAGAAAGTTCAAGTTCCAGGAAAGAAAGAGATTTTACGGTACACATAAAGACATAATTATGTAGTTTGCAGTGTGCAATATGGCGATTTCACTCATCAGGGCAAATCTCAATTTATGACAATTCTGGCTTTAGTTTCAAACGGAACGGAAGTTTATTGTTTCTCTATTGGCTGTTGTATACATGAAAATGAATGGGAAGGGCATTATAGTAGTTCGTGACGTAGCGACAAATTGCTCTATTGTGGCATATGATCTTGTCCATAGTCTTCTGATGTATTAAAGATTATATCATAATTTTATATATAATATGTTGATTGTTTGTATAAAATAATTGCCTGAATTCTTCTTAGGGAGAATCAGTTCAGTCATAAAATTTTTGATCGTGATGTAGATGAGAAAGAACAATTTTTTTAAGTATGCAAGCTTAATTTTAATTACTGCACAAATTATTGAGAAATTGGTGTTTACAGGCCTAACAATAGTATAGAGGCTCGGTAGTTCAGTCGCAAATGCAACGCTCTCCTAACTGGAGGGTTTGTGGGTTCGGAGCCCGAGACTATCCTAAGATCTTCAGTGTTCGTTAAAGGTGACTGAGACACGTAAAATATGCTAGTTGTCACAATATCCTCCAAGTTCTCAATTGATACCTCTGGTAGAGGCAGGCCAAGCCAATGGTCTTCTGCTTAGTCCCTGTTTCAATGTTATGAGGACCCACTTGAGCATAAGTCATACTTTCACTCTTGCGGTGCTCGTTCAAACGACAGGCGCACTACTTTGCCTTAATACGAGTAGCCTCCTGCTCAAATAGCACTTGGTTTGACCAAGTGGCATAAGACAACAGCAACAACAATAATAGTATAAGTTGAATAAATATAATTTTTCTCTGGTAGACGCGAAAGAAAATTTTTTAGTCTAAAATAGAAGCAGACTATTTTATTGTGTAAATGCTCCAGGCAAAATGTTAAAAAAAAAGAAAAACTATAAGCTTTTATGTAAAACTTCACTATCTCTATTGTGATAATTCATATTAGTTGAATGGTACCATATTATCCAAGAAAGTTCAAGTTCCAAGAAAGAAAGAGATTTTACGGTACACATAAAGACAGAATTATGTAGTTTGCAGTATGCAATATGGCGATTTCACGCAGCAAGGAAAATCTCAATTTATGACAATTCTGGCTTTAGTTTCAAACGGAATAGAAGTTTATTGTTTCTCTATTGGCTGTTGTATACATGAAAAT
>CM063504.1:51201218-51216218 GCA_032207245.1 Pardosa pseudoannulata | reverse complement strand
TGGAAATATATAGCTCTGAAGAAGTTCATGGATAACTATGTAATTTTTCTCTAATATTTAACGTATACGAGGTGTTTATATCCAGAGTGAAACACGTTCAGTTTTTTCTTTTGTAAAATGAAATCGTCTACCAGGATTATTAACTTGTTATATGTGTTAATAGATTAAAAAATACCCCAATCATTAAGCATTTTATAAAATTAATTTAAATTTACATGAATTAATTACGATCCAGGATCTTAGGACTAATTTTTCTACACTTTTCCTTCACTTTGGATGTGAATCCTTCAAATATGGTTTTTAAAAAATATAAAAATAAATAAAATAAATTAATAAAAACAGGTATAGTTGGATTTTCCAATACGTGGTTTACGAAAAATCCATTTAAGGCTGCTTTGAATGGGTACAAAGTAAATTTTTAGTGTAATCCATAACCACAAAGTACAATTGGAAGAAAAAAAAAACAGGAAATAAGCTAAAGACTCTAAGAATCTGTCTCTAATGGCTAAAAAATTTAAATCATGCCAACTAAAGGAATGGCTTAAGAAAGCTAGAAAAATAGCAAAGTACATAATTATATCAAATTGTCACAATCCACATGACATTTACATGTAATTAATAAATAATTAGACCACCATAAAAAAGGAGAACTCATGTAGCTACCAGTTCCTCCAGGTTACTATATTTCTGCTTTATTCCTGGTTGTTATAAGTGAAGTCAGCTCCAACAATAATAAACAGAAGTAAATTGATTTTTTTACATTAACTCTATTACGTAAGATGCTATAATATTCAAGGTTTTGGATGTAATACTTAGCACTGCGATTTTATTTATAGACTTGGGATTGTGAAACTGGTACAAAATTTACTAAATAAGATGTATTAATCTATATTTTTCTATACAAAAGTGCGACTAATAATTTATATCCTCGATTTTAGTTCGATACGGCTTTTAATGATTTTATATAGAATAAAAATCTTGTTTTTTCTACTGAAAATTACTCTTTTTTACTGATTTGCTACCAAACGACTTACATACAAATGTATCACATTTTATAAAAGCAAAATAATTGTTTAATCAGTATTTTGTTTATTCTAAAAGAATGCATATCTACAGACTGTCGTTAAGAAATTATTCTGTTGCGAGACAAAAATAAAATGGATTTCCCTGGATAGCAAACATATAAAAAGGAAGAAGTACTTTGACAATAGCAAGGCTGCAGATATCCTATTAGAAAACTGGTAGTAGTCAAAGTGTACAAATTAAATATAAGTCACCAAGTAACATTAGAAAAGCATTATGAAAGTAAATATTTTCATATCAAGTTTAGAAAACAAACTAAAAAAAATTAAGAAACCTAAGAAATATTTTTGTATTATTATAAAACTTCATTTTGAAATTTGAAAGTGAAATACAAATAGCTTGTTTTATTTTACTACACTTTAAATCTGGTATAAAATTGTTGAGTATTAATACCTGTGAAAGAAATGTAGATAATATTGCCTTCCAAAACTTAATTTGGTAACAAAGTTACCTTCAGCAAACAGATTTATCCGAAAAGTTTTCAGTTTGACTCGGACAAACACTCTGTAATGCAATGATTTTGTAGAGAGAGCAATGAATACTCTTGGCAAAGTTCCCCCGTCTGCCATCTGTTTCTCATATAAATTACCATCATGTATTGGACAATATTCCCCCGCTTGTTTTCCGAACACTCGTCCTTCCTTTTCGAACTCTTCTCTCATTCTGTTGTCTTTCGACCGCTGTGCGGATCATGTGGGTCCACATTAAAATACGGCCACTTCACATTTCCCCCTTCCTCCCTTTAGCCACTAAGCCTCCGGTTCACATTAGGAAAGGGTGTCTTACTTGATGACAGTCTGAACAAACGCTTTTGTCAGAGCAGGGAACTCGAGTGCTTTAGGTAAGAGACAATATGTAGCGTTTTAATACATATTACGGATTGACGGACATTTTATCAGGTTTGCCGTTGAATACATACAATTTCATTGTTCATTTACATTTATTTATATCCTTAAAAGTGATGATTTCTCAGCTCGAGTAATCGAGAGTTTGTTAGTTAACATTTACAAAACAGTTAATGAGACTTTACATTCATAGTCGTCAAACGTTGTTTTTCAAGGGAGCTGAGATGGGGAAAGATACATGGGGGAAATTGATGCAGAAATTGTATTTATTATTATTTCCGATGGAAAAGCATTTGCTTTTGCAGCATTTTCCGCCACCAAGCTGCAGATATATGTTGGCAACTTTATTATCGGGGCACCATAAAGGCGTTCAACAGTACTCTCTAAGACGGGATAACACAAGCAAACCAAGCGGGTCCGAAACAAACGAAGCAGAGAACAAGCAGAAGACCCCATGGTATGACGTACCACTTACAGAAGCATCATTTGGAAACTGAAGGATAGTGCCACCATGAATGCAGAAATAGAACAAAATGTCTAACACTGAATTAATAAGTTGTTTACAAATGGATGGAAATACTTATCCAATTGTAAAATAAAATATAGAATGATACTTAAAATTATAGAAATAGTTTTTAACTGATGTCTGTTTTGTATATGTTGATGTCCTCAATCCGAAGAATAAGGGTTCTATAGCCTCTACCCTCATATACAATCACTGCTATTGTGCCATCATATGAATGATTTTTGTTTTTGCAAAGTTCCACGTCTTTTGCAAATTTTTAGTAGTGCTTCAGGTTTACTTCGACTTTTTCATCCCTATTCTTATGAACTTGCTTCTGATTTGTGCGCTTTTACCCTACTGTTGTGAGTCAACTAGTTGTTAGGTTGGTGGTCATAAATGGTCTTCAATGAGCCAGAAATATATTTGTCTCTATGCGAACTTAAAACCTTCTTGTCAAAACGAATTAATTTCCCAAGGACTCCAAAATGCTTCTTCCAAGAAGCATTTTGGATACGTCCAAGAAGACAAAGTGATGGGACCTAAATGTTGCGAAGATAGATAAAGAAAAAGGAAAAACTCAGGAACGACAGAGAAGAGAAAAATAATGCTGGATAGATACATGAGGATAAATTTGAAACGAAATGAATGGAGCGATGAAAATGGTGAGGAAATGGTGAGGAAAAACTAATAATCCTGGAAAGATAGATCAAGGTCCTACTGTATAAATATTGAAAGCATGTATGTATGTCTGCACGATGTACTTTTCAACCACTTTTTCCTCTAAGGACAAGAACAACATTAATCCTACGATTAACGTTTCCGAAATAAAGACACAATAAAGAGTAAGCTGAGCTTAGATTTATAGTCTTCCGGCGTAATGTTATTGCGTGCCCAAATGACAAAAATATTACCTTTCGACGATGACAAATAGGTTGAGTCGCGTGTATAAACTGAAATTTCAGGTTCACAAACCTCCGTAAATATCGAACGCTCATGAATAAATAATTTAGAAGTTAAAATTACATTAAATTCAAAATTCTTTTTCATTCAAACTTTGTCGGCTATTCTGTTTAAAGCGTAACTATGACCTAAAATAAACATACTATATATAAGAGTTATTAACACTTCTTGAGTGAGTTAGGTATCTGGAAGAATGTAGAATAAGTAACCTCAAAGTTAATAACAATGATGGAGATGCATATAATGGTTAGGACGGAGATGGAATTAATGGCGGAGGTGGAATTAATGGTTAAAACCAAACTTTTCAAGCTTCTTAGCAATCATATTGTTTCTCAAATCTATAAATTTGTTAACTATATGATATGAATTAAAAAAGAGAGTATGAAAAAAAGAAATTGAAGTTGAGGTGTAATAAGAAAAATTGTTGTTAGTGATAAAGTATTGTTAACAATAAGTTAGAGATGTAGGCAAATAATTTGTATCAGATTTAACTTTTGGCAAACTTTTTTGTCACGAACGAGATTTTTACTTCTGGGAGCGTTAGTAGAGGCTGCCATTGGAATGCAGATGTTTAAATGTTCATCAGTCAATCTGTTTCTGAACTTCAATTTTTATAAATTGCATGCTAGAAAAAGACGCCTCTTGAATACATATAGAGCTAAATATTATCTTCCTTTTCAGACCTACTTGGACTCAAACTTTGTGTTTTTCTTGGCTTAAGAGACCAAATATTTTGAGCTTTAAAAAAAGTAATTTTTTGGAGTTATCTGTTCTAGGTCAATAAGTTAGGCAAAGTGAGAATGACACTATCATCAACCGAAAATTTCTAGCAAGGTACTAGTAGATCGCGATCGATGGTTTAGTAGTCTCTGGCATAAAAGAATCTATTGAAATAGATATGAAATCTTGTTTTCAGTCGTGTTTTGTTGTACATTAAGTATAAGAAGTCTGTAAATTCCTTAAAAATATTTTGTTTCAAAAATATCTCAGATAATAAAAAACAGTAAAATTTCTTTTATTTAGATCGTAAAGTATAGAATATTTGTAACGTATAGAGATAAAGCAGATATATATTTTCTGATCTGCTTTTCAACTTCTGTCTAAATCACTTTACATTGTATAATTTAATAGATAAACTTCAAAATCTCCCCGAAGACATAATTCGAAATTCCCAAAGTTTACAAACAGTCAGAACTGTTCCGGGACACACACAGAAAGCGAGGGAGATAGAGGACATTACGAGAGATTAAATACAAACACGACAAATTCAGTTCTTAAAAGCACTTATTCTGCAAACACTGGCCTACAAAATATAATATATATAATCCCACCTCCCACAGGACAGGGTGCGCAAAGGGGGAAAAGGGGAATAAAAAAAGGTCCCCGAACCCCAAATCCACAGTCCTCCAGCCACTCGAGAGGAGGATCAATTTGCTGAAACCGAAAGCAACAGGAAATCAAAGCATTTTTTCCCCAAGTTTCCCCAAAAGAAAGAATGAGAGGATGGGAGGACTCAATGGGAGGAGGGGAGGGGGAGAGAATCCTGGAATCGTTTTCGCTAGACGAGAAATGGAAAGTGACCCGTGGACCAACTATCGCATTTCAATGACAAAGAAAGAGCAATTCGCTATCAGCGATGATACCGTTGGAACTGTCGGAAAAAAGGACAAAAAAAAGAAGATGGCAAACAGTTTAAGCCTTGCATTTCTCTGTACTTTCATAAATAATGTTTTATCCTTTTTATGAGATTTTTCTCGAAATTCTTTCCTGTTTGTTTGAAATAGAATGTAATCTTATATCGATTATCATATAAAGATACATTTCTAAGGTAAAGCCTTGGTAATCAAAGATTTCCTAAATTGTATCTTGTCCGTTTTCTTGAAGCGGAAACTAATGTATAAAAGATTTTCGGATGTATTTTATTTATTTGGAGGAGGGATTAATTACTTTTCTTTCCGCTTTAAAGAATTGTGAGTATCTTTAACAAAATAAATAAATACAATAAAGATTAAAAAAATAAAATAAAATAAAAAATTAATAATAATAATAACAAATAACAATACATTAATAATAATAACAAAATATTTCCCAGAGTATGTTAATTTTAAATTACTTAAGCGACCTTCACTGTAAATGTTTTCATAATAACTACTACTCCAAATAAATAACAAACATAAATTATCATGAAAAATTAAAGCAATCATGAGTCAGAAAAAATGAAGCATCAGAATTTTACAAACTTATATTTTCTTTCATGCAAATATACATAAACAAATGTGCCTGTCCGTAGAGCAATATCACGTGAAAAAGTCGACAATTCAGTTCAGAAAATTGGAAACTTTTTGAACTGTTCCTCTTAATCTTTTATAATTATCGAAGTACTCAGAAGTAACAAATCTATATATTACGAATATATTTATGTTTAATGTTATTTTATACTTATATTTCTCTACATTTTGCAAGTGAAACGACATAATAACCTAAAAAAGTAACACAATCCTACATTTCCATATCCATATCGAAAATTTACTATTTTTATGCTGATTTCTAACGGTTTATGCTCTTTTAAAAATGCAGTTGGATTCCTCTACACTTTAATATTTATTCCACTCCACTTTAAAATATTATAAAAGGGAAACTACACAAAAACAATCTCAGATAAGCAGAACCTCTTTTAAAGGGAAATATAAAAATGCTCAATGCTTAGTGTTTCTAATAAACATCATATTTTCAATTTTAAAACTCTCGTAAAATCCTAGTTACTTCATTAGTTTTTTTTTTTCGGAAAGATTGTCCGGCCTTAAATAATGAAAGTTCTCAAGCTATAATAATTGCTTCATCCTTGCACCTAAAACGCAAGCAATTTCATGCATGCAGTCCGAAGAAATTTAAGAGTTCCTGCAAGGTTTCTTTTAGCTTGTGATCTAAGAAATAATTGAACAACGCTGTTGTAATGTTGAGAAACGAGTTTTGTTAAAAATATTCTCTAAAAGTACTCGGAAATTTATTAGATAGAAAAATGCTAGGAGCAATTCGTAATGATTGAATTTTTGATCTTATTCCTTTAATCATTAATTATAAAAGTAATACCATTATTATTTTGAGATGCGATATTTAGAATATTATTATGTTCATGATTTGTAAATAATAATTTATAAGCATACATATTAGAAAGATTAAAGTAGGATGAAATAATATGGAAACTGTAAATTAATGAAGAAGAAATATCTTCCCAGTATGTACTCTAGAAAAAGTCTTATTTATTATCATTTGACATGAAGCTTGTTCGGCTTGGTTTGAAGTTCTACTCTCTATTGTGTTGCTACACCAGAACTAATAAGACCAACTGCTTATTATAGTCGACATTTGACTTAAAGCAGTATTGTCAATTGTTTGCTATATGTGACTTAATCACACTATTATTTAGAGCTAAAACCAATTCAGACAGAATATAAACATCAATACCAGGCCAGCAGAGGCATTCAAAATCATGGAGTTTACAACGCCTTTGTCTGTTAAGTCAATTTTCAAACTCCCACTTTAGTGTAAAAGGATCTGTGGTAAGTCTAAGACTTTCATGGGAAATCAATCTAAGAGTTTTTACAATTAACTACAGTCTTCCAAAAACTTTTCCGAATATCTCGACGGGTCCACACAAAATAATAACCCAGAAAAGATTTTCCTTTTTAAAATTCATTTCAAAGTCAGCACTAGAGGTTATGTAAACTAATTGTTTAAGCAGAAGTAATGTCTAAATAAAAAATCAGAAGGTAAAATAAAATATATGTGCACTTGCCAAACAATACAATATTTGCATGTCATGACCGGTAATGTATATGTAATTAATTAAACATGCTTATCCTTTATATACATAAAAATGACAAATTTGTTTAATTATAATAAATTTTATTTCCTTCCTATCAGGAAACATCAAGTACAGTCATGGTGTACTTCAATTGCATTTTCATATTTATGCATTCTAATATTTTTGTTTGTTTTCTATTTATTTCGTTCATGAATTAATATTTGAAAAAAGACTGTATTAGTTGAAAAAGTATTCTACTAGTAGTTATATAAAAAATTGAAATTATTATGTTCTACAGTATTTTTTATTTACAGTGCACCGTTTTCAGTAAAATGCGATTAAAGTACAGCATGACTGGACTTGATGTTTCCTGATAGAACGAAAATAAAATTTATTATATTAATTAAACAAATTTGCCATTTCTTATGTATATAAAGAATAAGCATGTTTAATTAATTACATATACATTACCGGTCATGACATGCAAAGATTGTATTGTTTGACAAGTTCACACACATTTTATTTCACCTTCTGATTTTTTATTTAAACAATAATTCTACGTAAACATTTATTTTACATATCCTCTAGTGCTAACTTTAAAATTAATTTTTAAAAGGAAAACTGTTTCTGGATTATTATTTTGTGTGAACTTGTCGAGATATTCGGAATTTTTTTTTTTTGGAGACTGTACATCTTTGATAACAATCAGTAAAGAGGTAAATTATGACAAAAATTTAAAATATGTTGAGAGAAAGGTATATTTTCCGATGAAGTATCACTTTTCGACTGACACTATTTTTTGCTCTTCATATTAGTATGCACCAAGTCATAGAAAATTCAGTTCATACATTTTAGTGTAATTTTTAAACACTAATCTACCAGGTTTGAAAAATTTGCGGATGACAGCAAAAGTTTATTTACTCCTTCCCTTAGTTATAACATAATTTTTTAGCGTGCTTTTATCTATAATAAATGTGGAAATTAAAAAACAAACTAATGAAACAAAAAATTATCACTTTTCAAACCTTTTCTCGTATTGTTCAAATTTGTCAACAACCTGTTTTTTTAAATAAGAAAAACCAATAAGTAGCAATTCAATATAGAGATGTCGTACTATTAGTAGGGGCCTCGTACCTCTGACACGCAGATTAATTTCTCACAATTACAAACAATTTTGGATACTGAAAAGAATATATATTTAAATTCAAAATAAAACATTTTTGCATTTAAATAATTAGTAAAAGCACATTTATTTGATTAATAATTAGGAACAGCTACGGGAAGTGCGTATTAGAGTATTTAAATATACTTGCGGCTTTTCTAGATGAATCTGTCTTTTTAAAAATTGTTAGGGAAAATCTGGATAATTAGTACATTGTCAAAAAGAATAAAAGTTCTCTAATAGATAATAAAAGATAAATTTGAAATACAATGAATAAAAAATACTGATGTTTATTATTAACAATCACAAAAAAAACATTTTGGGCAAATCAAAATGCTTGAGGTAATATATGAAAATATTTCTTTTTGATTTGGAACCAAACTCTCACTCAAATTTCATTAATTTCAATTTACTCAAATTTCATTCATTTAAAATAAGAAAGTGCGACTCAAAATAGGATTTAGTGAAGCAAAATAATCATTCAGTTAAAACAATTTCAAGTAAAAAATTAAATTAGTGGATATTTTCAATTCATAATAAAACTATTAGAAAATAGAAATTTTATATAGCGGTGGAATAGATATTGGTAGATTTTTTGTCGTACAGGATTTCTTACACTGAGATCTACATGATGCATAAAGACGATTTCGAATCATGTCAGAAGAGAAATTAAAACTGCCATCGGTTCCGGTTTCATACTCAGTTTCTGGATCACTGTTCACTATATATATGTGGTGTGCGTGTGGTTTATATAAACAGATTTAGATAGATAGAGATGGCTGTATGGACGAATAAAATGTATTGTCTAATAATAAAATTTTTTGAAAGGTTAAACTAACATTTCCCTTTATTGTGAAATAATTTAGAAGTTATTTTAAATCTGAGTACAATCTCGTATAATCGTTTCAGTTACGATATAATAAATTTTACCGTCGTATCTACCTTTCAGGTGTAGAGACAATTTCTGAAAGGTTTAACTCATTTATTCTGAGTCTGTTACACTGCAAAGCTTCACGTTAGTGCACCAGGTTCTGATCCCCGGGTACCACGTATTCAACGAAGGGGAAACTTTTTAACACCGACGGGATACGCTGAGTATCGAGGACGGACGACAATATATTAAGTCAAATTACTCCCCCTCAAAAATTACGCCAAGAAAAGGTGAATTAGTCAGATGAAGTAAATTAAGTCCAGAATCTCACGGGCCCGTGATGCCCGCTATCTCTCTCCCAGTGTACCGGCGACAGGTTCCCGAAAAGCCATCTCCCTTTTAATGTGCCATCTCAGTTAATGAAGCCACCGAGGCCGAGCTGATAACGCCCAGCACTTCTTCAAAAGAGACTCCGGAAACAAAAGGGGAAAAAAAAGAGGAGGAAATAGCAAATAAATAACAAAGAAAAGAGAGAAAAATTCACTCGGAGTAATTCGCGCCACTGGAGCGTGATGAACAAAGGGGTTGTGGGTGGCTACACGAGATGAGAGAGGGGTTTACGTGTGGAGGGAGCAAGGGGGGGGGGCGAAGTCTAGGCCGCAAGGAGATGATTAAGCCGATTACTGCAACTATCTCCCTCAGAAAATGATGACGGGACGCTATTGGTCGAGAGGGGAAGGGGTAGGTAGGTGGAGGTATCCGGAACATTCGGATTCGATTTGCGAGGGATTAGGTGAAGAAGGGGTGCATGCAGTAAAAGGATTTGAGAAAAGTGAACGATTCCCGTCCGAAGCTGGAATCATTTTTCGATATGTTTGAGGAGGATGTTGAGTTATTTCGAGGGCGGGATTTGGTAATTAGGTTTGTGGGAGATACGGGGAAAGAGATACATCAGATTAATTCGGCGATAGGAATGTGGACAAGCGTTTAGAGAAAAGGGGCCGGAATTCCTGTATCATTTTTGTAAAAAGAAAAATAATAAACAGCAGAGGCGTATCAGATTTATTTGATGTCTTTTGTAAGCTTGATTTAACTGACTTATATGCATTTGAATCGGGTCTGACATCAGTAAATGCTCGTTAAAACTTTAAATTACCAGGGCGGAATGAATTATGGGATTCTCGGATTACGGCGGAATGTACGTATGAAATACTAAAATAATCTATAATATGTCATTATAAATGCTCACGAGTTCTGTTTCTAAAATTAAAGGAAGGTGTGCATTGCAAAGGAAAAATTTAAAATCATGATTAGATGGAGACTATTTTAAGCTATGACCCATACTCTTGTTTGGAGGATTAAAGCAAAGGAACAGATATTTTAATAATGAGTAATACGAGTTTACGAGCTTACACGAGACAAAATCATTTTTTTTATTTACGCATATTTTAATAAGAACTTTTTCGAGAAAAGTATGTTTATCACGGTATTATTTTTATCACGGTATAGACATAGTTCCTGAAAATTCTTATTTTTTTTAACTTTGAAAAAAAATTAATCTTATTTAAATTTTAATACATATTTAGAAATCAAATAATTTTCTTTAGTATTTCTGAAAATATTGCTTGCAAAACATTTAGTGAATATGAAAATAATAAATTCCTTTTTTAGGATAAATCTTTTATTGCAAAGGAAATAGTTTCTTGTAAGTAAAATATGGATGGAAATTCAACAAAAATATATATCAAAGAAGGTCTGCACAAGTTTTAGACAAGTAATAACTGAAAAAAAATTGAGATTTGTATATATTAGAATTCTTGATAAATAAAAGAACAAAAAATCGCTCTAAAACAAACGAACTTCTGTTCAAACGAAATCCGGGAACTGACAGGACCTCAGCCAGGATTGAATTTCAAAAACTTGACCACAAACTGGACAGAACGGGGCTCACAAATGGACAGAACTAGTTATATATTCTACACTTTATTAACCAAGAATTCCAAAACTATATATTTAAATATTATATAAAATTTAATATTTACATTTAATATCTATATTAGCACTAAAATTTATATAAAATTTCATATATGAATATAACTCTAGGCACAGTCTTGAGTAATATGTTTCTCCTAGTATGCAAATGTATTAAACATTTTGACACAAATATATTAAAATTGAGAAAATAGGTAAAATTTTTAAAAACTGAAATTTTTACTTAGAAATAAAATTTTGATAAAGTTTACAGTTTTTAAAAATTACATATGAAAATGTGCATTATATAAATGTTAAAATACCAGCAATACATTAAACAGGATAATTTGGAGGTGGAGGAGCTTGAACCTTGTAAGCTTTCTCTGGTTAAAATATAATCATTATAAATAAAAAAAGTGATATATGCTAATGGAATCGGGATACAAACATGTTGTTACTTGCATTAATTTATTTTAAAAACTTTTCATCCTAATTTAAGTTAAATATATAAAAATTTGATTTTTTTAAGAATTGTGATTTTATAATAAAGGATTTAATAATTAAGGAATTGTGATTATGATAAAGGATTTAATAATTTCAAGATTGTATCCTGGTTACTACTAAAGAAAATGATTACAATAAATCTTTTTAAATAACTAACTAGTGCAGAACTGCAGACTATTCTTATCTGGGAATGTTTTATACTATTCTGAGACATACACAAGATATGTTTAAGTTTAAAAATTTGAATTTTTTTTATTAAAAAGCTGTAAAGTACTAACGAAGAGTGTTTTTAATAATAATTAACTGAATAATTAGAATAATTTTTCATGCTTTAAATTTACCAACCTTATCCCAAAACACGATTTTTCTTAGCAAGTATTTTCTAAACTAAATAAATATCTGAATAATAAGAATAGGTATATTGTCAAAAGGGCACAAGTTTAGTTTACAATAACTAACTGTTTCCTTAAAGTTGAAGGACAAAGTTAAAAAATATAAAAAAGTTAATGAGACATTTAGATTAATTTATAAAATAAGACCATCTTATTTCTAGATATATATTTTGATACACTTCTTGTGAAAATTCTAGTATTTTTTTAAATTTTCTATGTTTTTAAAATCAGCAATTGTTATTTAAAGCAATGAATAAAAATGAAAAAAATTAATTCCAATATATTCTATAAATTAGTACTTAAATTTATTAAAAGCTGCTATTCAAGATCAATTGTTTCCTTATCAACAGTTAGATATCTTTAAAAAGTTTAGTTTGTAGTATCTTTTCTTTACATTTGTATCTCACATTGAAAATAAAAGCGGTATTTTATTTCCAATATATTTGAAAACTATATTTGATATATTCTAAATACGTATCAGTGAGATATTTAGTAACTGACTTATTTAATCTACGATGAGATGGTGGGAAGGGAATGCTGTCATTAGAGAAGAGAGAAGAGCACCTGTGTCACAAGCAGTCTACTTAGACTTATTTATTTTTAGAACTTCCTCCGAGAAATATTTTGCTAAAGAGATAAATGAAAATATAGCTCTCAAACACTTCTTAAAGTCGTTGAGGGGCATATATGTATGACTGCTAAGAAATTATGGCTCAAATAAAAAATATTTGAGGGTTTGTGGACAGTACTTTCATGAAAAGTTTGATATAAAATAGTATTTATGACTTAATTCCGTTTTCACAAAGCTTAAAATTAATAATAATAATCGTAAATAAACTGGTAGTCATACTATTTTCAACTGCTCACATAAAAGAAGAGGAAGAGTTGCTTGCTTATTGCCAGTACTTAACAGGATTTTTTATGAACTAATATGTTCAGAAATTATACAGAAAGAAAACTGCATGCCGATGTTCACTTAAATTTAAAAAAATGATATAAAAATTATTTCAAATTATGCAATATTTTAGCAATTTTTCCATTGTTTTATGGTATTTAGTTCTCTGTAACAAGACAAAAGATTTTACATATGTATGTTAAGTAACACAATGTTTCAAAATTTTATAGAAACTGAAAAAAGTAATGCACCTGAAATATTTTGAAGTCATTAAAACGATAAAGAACATTAAAATGTAAAATATGATTTTATAGTTTTAAAATAAGAAAGTGCGACACAAAATACGATTTAGTGAAGCAAAATAATCATTCAGTTAAAACAATTTCATGCCATTATGAAGAGTAAGGCAAGGATAACTTTTTCACATACAAAAAAATCATCTTTTAGCTGAATTCTGATGGTTGCTTCTCACCTGAAAAACAAGCCCAAATTATAACCCAATTTTGAGAAACTTCCATAAACTAACTGTGTCACGGTTGAAACTTATGCGGGGGTACCTAACCGTCTTAATTAATTTAGCTTTTCCGCTGAATTCGATGGACTAGAAAATCACAAAATTTTCTCTGGCTGCAGGCCACCACCATCGATTTAAATCTATTCTCGGAGACCCTTGAGAAAAATACTTCCTCTATCCGTGCTTTTATTCTTTAAGTAAGTTTAGTCTAGTAATTCTCCTTAATTAGTATGCCGAGATCAACTTCTTTCAATGGTCCATGGAAGAAAAACTACAAAAGAGTTTTGCAACAAAAAAATTAGCCTTAGTATAGTCAATTTAACAGGATAAATTCTACAAATTCTGAATTAAAATATGTAAATTTACAGTATGTAGCAACAACTGATTTTCATCCTTTTTATCGACTTGACCAATTTTCATTACAACTGGTGAATAGGTGTTACCAAAGACTATATACACTTATAGGGTATCCTCAAATACAAAACCCTACCAGAACCGAAGACTAAAGAGTAGGAATTAGGAAACAGTATTTGTAGGTTCCCGTATGGGTGCTTAAAGCCGTTCAAAGAAGGCTTTTAGCAATAAACCTGGAGCTGATGGATCTCCCAGCAAAATTCTGAGGAAATTTTCGAGAACTAAAGATACAGTCAACAAATTTCGACATCAAATGATTAAATGTTTTAAAAAATATTCATATTCCAGCTATAGACTTTATACCAAATAATTGACATAATGTTTGCAAAATAACGTATTAAAAGTGAATTTTGCGAAACTCTCGCAAATAATTGCCTTAATGTTTTAATTTAAAGTAACTAAGTTCTTAATTAATCTAGCTGTTAAGCTCAATTTGAAGGACAAGTAAATCACATAATTTCCTCTCCTGCAGGTCACCGCCAACTTTAATCTATTCCTGGAAACTCTTGAGCAAAATATTTCCTCTCCTCGTGCATCCATTCTTTAAGTTTTAGTCTAGACATTCTCTCTAATTTGTATACCGAGATATTTTCTTTCAATGGTCTGACAATGAAAGATAAAATGGAGAGACAAAAAATATAAACGAGTTTCACAAAAAAAGGTTCAGAATAGTATTTAGAAAAATAACTGATAATATATAAGTCTAAAATGTTTACAGTTTTATAGCAAATTCATAAGAATGAACTCTACAATTTCTAGACCTCAAACTTTTTATCTCTAAATATGCACAATTATAGTATGTAGCTACTTCTGATTTCCATTATCATCATCTATCGTTTACGCATGCGAATGGCGAATAGGTATCATTAAAAACTACGTACAATGATATGAAATCCTGAAATGAAAATCTCAACAACTGATAAATGGTTAGATAGTAGAACTGAGGAAAAAGTATTTGTGGGTTCTCGCATGGATGCCCAAAACTGCTCGGAGAAAATTCCGATATTTTCTTTGGCTTCAGCCCACCACCATTAATTTAAAGTTAGTCTTTGAGAAAAATATATTTTTCTCCTTGCTTC
>CM063504.1:51176218-51196218 GCA_032207245.1 Pardosa pseudoannulata | reverse complement strand
TCAAAGAGCTTTAAAATAAATCTGATATCATGGACGTGATTAAAAAAGAAAATTTTCAGTGAAACAAGGTGTTACAAATAACACCTCGACCGAAAACTAATCAATAGAAAACAACAGAGCGAGCTCAAAACTGACGTAAATCAAACTTCCCTTACAATGTAAACTCACGATACAATTTCATCATCCAACGCTGAAAAGGGATCTGGTATAATCTATCCCCATCTATATAACATCAGAACCAAAACAAACTCATTTTTATCACAAACTTATTTTTAATACGAATCTGTAACATAAACATACAAAATTTAGTTTAAAATCAAAGAGCTTTAAAATAAATCTGATACCATGGACGTGATTAAAAAAGAAAATTTTCAGTGAAACAAGGTGTTGCAAATAACACCTCGACCGAAAACTAATCAATAGAAAACAACAGAGAGAGCTCAAAACTGACGTAAATCAAACTTCCCTTACAATGTAAACTCACGATACAATTTCATCATCCAACACTGAAAAGGGACCTGGTATAATCTATCCCCACCTATATAACATCAGAACCAAAACAAACTCATTTTTATCACAAACTTATTTTAAATACGAAACTTAACATAAGCATACAAAATTTAGTTTAAAATCAAAAAGCTTTAAAATAAATCTGATATCAAGGACGTGATTAAAAAAGAAAATTTTCAGTGAAACAAGGTGTTACAAATAACACCTCGACCGAAAACTAATCAATAGAAAACAACAGAGCGAGCTCAAAACTGACGTAAATCAAACTTCCCTTACAATGTAAACTCACGATACAATTTCATCATCCAACACTGAAAAGGGACCTGGTATAATCTATCCCCACCTATATAACATCAGAACCAAAACAAACTCATTTTTATCACAAACTTATTTTAAATACGAATCTGTAACATAAACATACAAAATTTAGTTTAAAATCAAAGAGCTTTAAAATAAATCTGATATCATGGACGTGATTAAAAAAGAAAATTTTCAGTGAAACAAGGTGTTACAAATAACACCTCGACCGAAAACTAATCAATAGAAAACAACAGAGCGAGCTCAAAACTGACGTAAATCAAACTTCCCTTACAATGTAAACTCACGATACAATTTCATCATCCAACACTGAAAAGGGACCTGGTATAATCTATCCCCATCTATATAACATCAGAACCAAAACAAACTCATTCCGTGACAATTCCTGCATCTAGGGGCACAGAGCACACACACTGTCCTATTCATTACAGTTGCGTGTTTGACGGACCGAAAGTCGGAGAGGGGGGAGATGGGCAGATGCTCCCCTCCCCCCTGGGGAATTTCCATCATCAAATGGAAGTTGGAAGCGGCCTTACAAACCCATCATCTCGATTAAATTGGATGCCCAGGACTCCATGGAGAAGGAAGTAAAAAGTCCTGTTGCTAGAATCGGAACTTTTTCTCTATTTTCTGTATATTCAAGAGATAGTGGTAACGTTCGGATATGTCGGGCCTCAAACGCATCGATTAAATACATTTCTCGGGGTTTTAATCGACTTGGGGTACGTTTTCTTCCCCGTTCTGATGGAAGAAATGGTGATCAGTTTAAGAGTGTTAGCTCGATACTGGGTAATGGTAAATAAAAATTGTGAGATTAAATCGTTAGAGCTACAAACTTTTAAGTTTGCTTTTAGGACATTTGTTTGATTGTACTTTCTCTAATGTGGGTGTGAGGCCAATATTTAGACAAAATCATTGAATATACGATAGCTAAAATGAAATAAAGGACACCTTTCTGTTAAAGTAAAGAAAAGTCGTGGAAAATATCTTTTTATTTGAATCTAATACGTAAAATTATATAACATATAATAATTTTCTTGAAGAAAACTTCTTATTTTAGAAAAAAATATAAGTGAAACAATTTATACGTACTAAAAAACAGGCTATTGAATAAAACTGTGTCAGGTAAAATATCAATATATTTAATATAGGCCTTCATTGATATTTATTTCTGAGGAGATTTAAAAGTAAAATTTTTAAAAATGTATATAATATATTTTATAGTTTTATGTGTAAATTAAAAATGTTTGTTCACGAGAGGCTAACTGATCATATACAGAAAAAGGAAAACGGTATATTTGTAAATTACTACACATAAACAGACACACAGATATATATATATATATATATATATATATATATATATATATATATATATATATATATATATAATGAAATATTGAAGAATTTCTCCAGTGCTAGTGTAAAAGTCATTTCTGCAAAGCATGAGTATTATTTCCAATATATCAATTTATGCTTATTTGTTATAAATACATTAGTTAAGAAATAAATTTATTGTTTAGTTGGTTAAGAGAATGACTGCAAAGATTTGATATTCTAAGGCTTATTGTATATCGATTTAATTCTTGAGAGCTCTTACTTGAAGTTTTGAAGTCAGATTCAATCATAAAAAATGTTTTCCCACACTAAACGTATCTAAAGAAAGTTTCTTAGTAGGAGATAGTTTACCAAAGAAATAAATACCGCAGAAAGACAGATATATATGAGTGTGTGTGTATAAATATTTACATTTATGCGCATATACTTCTAGTATCTTCATTGATATGCATATGTATATCTATTCATCTATCTACACTAGTATTTACTTTTTCCCTCACTTTCTCTCTCTCTTTTATTCTTTATATTATATATATATATATATATTTATATACATATCAGTGCATATATACACACGCATATATATATATATATATATATATATATATATATATAAATATATATATTTATATATACATATATATGTATATATATATACATATATATGTATATATATATATATATATATATATATATATATATATATATATATATATATATATATATATATATATATATATATATATATATATATATATATATATATATATATTATACAGAAAGAGAGAGTGATACATAAGGGTCTTCAATGCCCATTCGAAACACACACACACATACATATATATGTATATATATATTATATATATATATATATATATATATATATATATATATATATATATATATATATATATAACCTTGAAAGCATTGACAGTTTCAAGCTAATGGCCATCGTATCAAACGTTGATGTTTCTCTATCTGATTGTCCATTACCTGTAATGAACTTTTACTTTCTCCGTCTATCTTCCGCTAGTCACACACCGTTCTGCCATCACGTGAGAAGCTAAATGGACTCGGACCACCGTTGTGTGCCATCGAGATTAAAGTGAAATCTGCGATGCGTTCGGGGGACTCACCTCGCACACTATCCGTAATGAATTCATTCAATTACATCAGCCCTTTGTTTGCAGAGGGACACACAAGTATGAAGTCGGGGTCGCAATATCGCCTTCGTCAGAAATCAAATAATTAACAATACCTCGATATTGCGGTAGGCAATAGAAAACTGAAGAACCTCGTCAGAATATGGTAGTGGCGGGGAAAATGTTTCGCAGTAAATTTCCCCTTTCACAATGATTTTCTACTCATAATTTGCATACATTCTCTTTGATCATACATGTTTGTGTTTGGGGACAATAATACTTCTCTTTTCTTTATCTTTGAATGTAAGGACGTGTTTCGCAGCAGCAGTCTCAGATTTAGAGCACAATTTTTCGGAGTGGTTTCTGGCACATTAGTTTTACCAATTGGTAACTTTGAGAATGCAGAAATGGCTGTTTTGTCAATTTGAGCAAGTAACGTAAAGTTGGCTGATACATAATAGTTACGAATGAGTGAATCCCTAAAAATTGGTAATCTAAATGCCACGGATGATTATTAAATCCTATGTGAGGCACGAATCAACCAAAAAATCTTATTTGACTGTAAATTGTCTTGTCTTTTCTTTGGTGCGTATTTGAAAGGAAATTCTTAAATTAACAGTACAATTTTCCTGATGGATTTTTCTGGATTTGGTTACACAAAGAAATAATAATAAAAAAATTTGAATACTTCTCCTGGAAATTAACTATCATAAAATTTTGTACTGCTATATTAATTTGAGTAAGAAATAGAAAATTAGTTTTAAAATAACACAGTTAAGAACATACGATTGAGATACAGAATGCAATTGAAATGCCATGGAAGATTGGTAAACAACTTGTTAGGAGGAAATGAACCGAAAAGATTCTTTAAACATTTAAAATATCCATCCATTCTCTGGGCGACAGTTTGTTTATGAATGCGGATAATAATCTTTATTTTTTATTTATTTATTTCAACATAAAGTGGCGCCTACAACTGTAGATCTTAAATTTATAAAGCAATCTTCCTGACTGGTTGTGACACTTTGGTATACGAAGTGGTAACATTAGGAATATCTCTGGAAACTGCTTACTGCTGTATTAATTTGACCAGTAATGTGAAAGTGTGTAAAAATGATGCTGTTAAAAGCGAACAAATAATGAACAAACAATAGAAAAAATAATGAAATAGAAATGTCAAGGGAGATTGGAAAACCATTTCTTTGGCGGTAATGAACTGAAAAGTTTGTTTTGAAAATAAACTTCCCTTATTATCAGCTATCTGGCGAATAGATTCCTCAAATGAAAAACCCGACAATAACTTGAAGATTAGATAGTAAGAATTCGGAAACGGTGTTTGTGGAATCCTATATAGGCATTAAAGCAGTCCGGGAAAGGCTTTTAACGCTCAGTTTATCATTAGCCCTTTCCGTAATGGCAGATCTTCAAGAGAATCCCATAGGAAAATTTGGGGAAAAATATATTTCTATTGCAATGAATAGATGCCAACGTCAAAAGATTAGAATATTTAATTTAAACCTGTAGGCTTTATGCAAGTTAAGGGGCATATTAATTACTACTTAACATATTAAAAACAAATTTTTAAATCTAAACAGGCTATACAGCAATAATACAATCTAAGTATATATTAGGGCATTATTTTCGAAATTGAAAATAATCTTCACATGCATAAGCACTAAAAACATAATCTGGACAGTAATATTAAAATTATACTACACTTTTTTTAAAGAAAGAAACACACTGTGAATTTCACTACTGGATAAATTTCATTAAAACAATAATATTTTTAAAATATATTATTTTATAATTTATGAAGAAGACTTGCTTACATATTTCTTTCATGGTACATTCATTTATTAAACTGATGCTAGTTTAATATATATATATATATATATATATATATATATATATATATATATATATATATATATGTATATATGTATATATATGTATATATATTGTATATATATTATATCAATATATATATATAACATATATGTAATATATATGTATTTATATATGTATATATTATATATATATATATATATATATATATATATTATATATATATATATACATATATATATATTATATATATATATAGTATATATATATATATATATGTATATATATATATATGTATATATATGTATATATATATATATATATATATATATATATATATGTATATATATATATATATATATTATATATATATACATAATTTATATATATAATTTATAAAAATTAAATAAACACTATTAGCAAAATCAATATAATAAGAAATATACGTAAAATCGATTTAGAGTTTCTCATAACATTATTTTTGATAAGTAAAATAATCTAGTTTTAATTTTAGAGCAAATAAATCACTGCTTCTTAATTTATATCAAAAATTATTTTACTTTAAATTAAAAAAAAAATCAAATCAGACAGCGTGAAGATGATAATAGACTAACTCGAGAAGATGTCCTCTAGGAAGGAAATACATAGAGTTCTACAACAAAGGATACCAATTACCTGTAATGAAATATGACTGAACGTGAGGGCGTAGAAATGTCGCGATGTTTTCCATAATCTCATTTGCATTTTAATTAAGCAGTCAGGCGATGTTAGTCGGCGATCTTTTTTACTTAAATTCATGGCCGTTTTTAATGTAAAATTAGACTGGTGGAAATGACAAGGCCACGATAAAGGATTAATCACTTTTTGTGTGATCCTTACATGTTTATGGTAATAGGGGAACAACCCTTACAATAAGATTTTAACCTTTTTACGTCAGAATTTAATTTTCGGCAGGCTTTGCTCTCTGTACCTGAGATGAAAAATGTATCTGCCGTGATACTTTAGCCTTTCGATAAATGGATTTATCGGATTTAAGCACTCTTGGTGTTGAATATGCGTAAGAAGGGAAAGATCCCCATTAAGGTTATCTTGTAAAATGTTTGGAAAATTAGCCTTAAATTTCATGTATGTTCTACAGATCTACACTAAAGCAAGTTTAAAGTTATTTTTTGGCCGATTACATTGTTTCATCGAGTCCAGTTACTGAAATGTAACGATTTGCATTGAAAACTATAATATGCCCATTAGCCATATGATTTAAACCAATTAAAAATCTTAGTACAACGTATCAAAAGTTTAATTAATTAATAGAAAAATTTATCGAATGTTATAATCATATTATAGCTATATTTAAAAAAATATATAACTAAATTCAAATTTTAAAGTCGTAACTATGAGATAATTCAGAAAACAACAATTCTTAGAGTAAGATATTAATTTTTTCACGTTAGAACTGAATTTTTGTTAAACTCATATTTACTCTGCGTATCTAAGACGGAAAAAGTATATGTCAATGAATAACCATGATATTTTAACCTTTAAATCTATCAATATTTTGAGCTTAAACGCTCTCGACACTAAATATGTGGTAAAAAGCTAGATACTTCTATATAATGTTACATTATAGATAACAAGATGATGCAAATGATATTCTTAATATTTTTTATTTAGTATTTTCTTACACATTTAATTTACAATATAATTTAGATCTAAATAAATCATTGATTTCAAAATATTCATACTGTAGATATTTAGTATTATGAATTACATTTGTGAAATTATTTGTATTGTTAATGAAAAATATTTTTTAATACCTTCCACGGAAGGCTATTTGTAATTTTTATATTCTAATACAGAGGTTAAAAAAAGCTCATTTATTTGAACTATTACTATTTATTTCAATCAATGAATTTTAAATATTTTTAATGAGAACTAGATATCTCCTTATATATAGATGTGAAAGAGGTTTTAGAAATTTTTTGAAAAATTTAAATTTTTTAAAAAAATTTTATGTGTTAGAGTAATGAGAAATATTTTTTTATTAAATACAAACTAGCATGAATTTTATATTTATTACATAAATTTGCCAACAGCTCAAGTATAGAAATTATGTTAATTTTGTATCATGCTTGAAAAAATAAACAAATATAAGGGAAAAATTGAACACGTCAACATTATGTAAATCAATAGTGCTTAGAAAGAAATATTTTACATAATGTTTACACATTTCATAACTATAAATGAAGCAAAGAATTTAAAACTAATATAAATACTTTAAAAAAATAATATTAGATTAACTTTTATAATTTTAAAAATGAAAAATAATAAAAAAAGAATTAAAATGAAAAAAATGTGAATATTTAGCTTATTACAATAATTCTCCTAAAGAACAAATAATAAATCCCAAAGAGATCAAAAACTAGACATTTCTCGAAATTCAAGCATTTAACTTTAGCTTTATGACGTCAACTTAATAACGTCAGCTTAATTAACTTTAGCTTAATAACTTTAACAGTATTAACGTTATAACTGGGAACATTCTCTCCATTCTCATGTTTATAATTTTAAAAGGGGCAAAATAAAGAAAAAAGATTTAAAATAAAAATAAATTGTATAATTAGTATCTCAGAATTATTCGCCGAAGGTATAAGTAATAAATCCTAAACAGTTTAAAAAGTAGATACTTCTTGATATTTATGTCATAAATGGGATCATTCTCTTTCTTCTTACATTTATAAATTTAAAAGGGACAAAATAACGAAAAAAGGTTTAAAACAGAAAAAAATGCGTAATTAGCATCTCACAATGATTTTCCGAAGGATAAAATAATAAATCCTAAACAGAGAAAAAACAAAGAACTTCTTGAAATTTAAGCTTTTAACTTTAGCTTATTCATTAGTGTATTAACGTTATAACTGGGAACATTCTATCCATAAAACTACATCGGTTTTGCTTCCTACTAAACAGCATATATATCTGTAATAAAAATCTTCCATGTGAGTGTCTGGAAGCATTCCAGACGCACGGAACAGAACCAAAAACATTTGTCCGTTTTGATTTCCCTGTGGAAACTTTCAGTTTGTAGGCGAGGAGAATACAATAAATGTTAAATACAATAAAAATAGCTTTGTCTTACATTCAGAATACGAAAATATACTTTTTCAGGCGGAATAGTGACTGTAGGGAATATTTCAAATGCAGTTAATGTATACAGTCATTAATATATCCTGGTAAAATTCATTAAATATAACGTACATTATAATGGTCTCTAAAAAGATGTTTAAACTACTATTCTGTTCGTAAGTACTTATTAGATATATTTAGACATTAGTACAAGTAAAAACTTATAAAGTATTATAATATATGAAATTATGAACATAACTACAATGAGATGAAAGAAAATTAGATCTTAATTTATTAAATTATTCTTTTTATTTTTCTAGGTTTCTAACTTTAGTAATTTTTTGCTGATATAATAACCAAAACACGTTCAAAAGTAGCTAAGTAGCAAGAAATCATTCTATGCAACATCAAAAGTTTTTCTGCATGTCAGGCGTTGTAGCTGAATCTACAAGATAAATAGAGGCAGTCAGAGTCTTATGATGGCCCTATTATCGCAACGTAAACTAAGAAGTAACCAGAAAGTAAATTATTTCTTAAGCTATTATATTCTATTTATTTATATTTTACTCTAGATTTATAATTTTAGTAGATTTTTGCTGTTACTATTACTGAAGCACGCTTAAAAGCAGTTCGGTAATGAGAAGTAATTTTATGCAGCCTCAAAACTTCTCCTGCATTCGAGACATTTAAAATGATTCCAAGATAGAGAAAAAAAAACTTTCAGATTCTCGTAACGGAACACCTATCGGAGCTTAAACTGGCAAGAAAGAGAAAAGATCATTCATCTTTAAATTATACTATTAAATAGTTATTTATGTCTAAATTTAGATTTCTAAATTTTAAGAATTATTTTGATATGATATAATAACCAAAGCACGCTTGAAAGTAGTTAAGTAGCAAGAAATCTTTTAGGCTATATCAAAAGTTCTTCTGCATGTGCGACGTTTAAGATGAATCCTCGATAGAAAAAAACTTTTAGAATCTCGTAACGGAACCCTATCACAGCTTAAAAAAAGAACATTCATCTTTAAATTATACTATTATATAATTATTTATGTTTAACTTCTAATTGATATATATATATATATATATATATATATATATATATATATATATATATATATATATATATATATATATATATATATATATGTATATGTATATATATGTATATGTATATATATATATATATATATATATATATATATATATATATATATATATATATATATATATATATATATATATATATATATATATATACATATATATGTATATATATACATATATATGTATATATTTATATATATATGTATTTATATGCATATATGTATATATATTTATATATTTATATATTTATATATGTAGATATACATATATGTATGTGTGTATGTTTTTGTGTTATGAAAGCTATCATACTGACCGTGAATAAAGTTGAGACGAAATAATTTTCAAAAAATAATTTTCTTTACTAAATGTTTAATTTGATAGGAAATATGCACAAGATCAAATAAAAGAGATATCGATGGGACAGGGAAGAAAGCTCTATTTCGTATAAACACAAATTCTGTTTTCAAGTTGAAAAAATGCATGTTTTAATCTATTCTCATTTTATATTAACGTCGTCTAAAAAAATCAACATTTTCCTTGAATAAACAGGAAAAACTTTTTTTTAAAGATTATTTCTCTTCTCTACTATTCGCGTTCCTCTTAGTTTATTCTATAAAATGTAAAGACATAAAAATCTCGTTCACCCATTTTCAACTAATCTCATTAACATGCAAATTAAGAACATGTGTCAGTAGCACTGCAGTCACGCTTTAGATTATGACATCTTCCTACCTGTAGATATAAAGCTTTCTTGGAACCAGTCCAAAAAGTCAAAGGAAATGGCGAAAATAATATCTGATCTTCATTCCCTTGAGTTAAATCTCTGTAGAAAACAAAAGCGCCACACAAATGGAAGGGAACGAAAGAATTTTTTTAAAGACAATTTTTTTAGAGATGGGAATGTTGAATATTAAATTTTCTCGAGCCTGTTATCTGGAGACGTTCTAAATAAGACTTAGTGGAAACGTTAGCTTTTGAAAGAGAAATTTGCGTCAATGTGTTAAAAATGAATAATCTTATGCTACAAAAAGTCAATATACATTCAGAAAAATTTATGTGTTGATTATTATTCAACACTACTGTTACGATTTCTCCATTTGCAGCAATTTTTGTTGATTTTCTGTTATGTTCGGTTAGATTTCTGTCGCGCCATTTTTCGAGATTTGATATGAAAATTTTTTAGAGAAATAGCCTTTAGGGGATGAGGTTTATGTGTTATACTCTATACCACTACCGTGGAAAATTTATATTATGATTATTATGCAACACTTGTGTTACATATTCTCCATCTTCACACATTTTTGTGGAAGTGTTGCTAGATTTCTGCCATGCCATTTTTTGAGATTCGATGTGAAAAATTAATATTATCCTTGAAAGAAGATATACCATGCAACCCCTGCAAAAGTTATATCTTGATTAACATTTAACACCATTGTTAATATTTCTCCATATGTATTACTTTTCCTTAAGGAACTGTTACGTTTTTGCCACATTTCGACATTTACCTAAATTCCACGACAGGAAATTTTTGAACAATTCAATCTCGTAGAATATTCTTGTATGAAATGTATAAAATATATAATAAGACTTACATTTTGATTATTGTTAAACAAAATACGAGTGTTTGCAGAGAGTATTAGCATGATTTGTATTTGAATATCTAGTTTGAGATTTCTCCGACATTGATAAATATACTTTTTTTACCCCGTTTTGAAAAAGCCGAAATTTTGATATGCTATTTATCAAATATTTTTGAGGATAATAGAACAAATGAAGATAGGAATCAATATTGCAGGCGTCATTCCTCATTCACAGAATTTTTTGTGTAGAATGTAACGTCTTTGGAGAGAAGGGAGTTTTTGGCCTTAATATGAAATCAGTTTGAAAACATAATAATAAAATTTAGATAACGGAGGCAATATTTTGGTAGCAATCGTTTTGTTATATATTACAATATTTTTGTAGTAAAAGATAAAAATCTAATAGTTCAAATTTTCATTTGATTTTTCACATTATTCTGGTACAAATGGTAATAAATTTAGGAAATTCTCTTACAATAGTTTCTTTTATAAACCTTACAAAATCATAAAAGTAAAGAATAAAAGTAAAAAATTAGTCATTACAGTGACATTATTATCACCAAAAAGATAATAATGTCACTGTATAGACACATATTAGACTTATACTAAATTTCTTCGTTGTTTTTTTTCTGGCTGACATTACTAATGAATATATTGCAGAAAACATGTCCTCTATGCCTTCACTATATTAATGATACTTCACTATATTAATGATATTAAGAAATTTCACTTCAATCTAAAAATTTCTTGCCTATTTGAACCTGATGCAAAATTATTAATAATTATTTATAATAATTGTGATTAATAATTTTAATAATAATTGTTATGTAAAATATGAAGATTTTGATTTATAAGGAGGTTTAAAAATTGAAGTGTGTAATATGAATGCTGAAGTCAACTTTTTGCTACATAACGACAAATCGAAGTATGCTTAAAACTGACTCTTGTACCACCAGTAGACAAACATTTACAAACATTTCTACCACTAACAATAGAATTTGAACCTATGGATTCCGGCTCTTAAATACCAGAGCCCTTCCTGTATGTAGATAATCTGATAAAGGATATAAGCCCTTAAAAAGCATTTGTACATTTATAGTGTATGCGGCAACACTGCATCAACATTTCAACATTATTAGACCTTGAGTAATGCATAACAAATTAAAATTGAACAGTTGAATTTAAAATTTTCTATGGATAATGCTTTAGAATATTTTGCAAATATGCTAAAGTGATCTAAAAAGGGAGAAAAGCGTATATTTTAATTAATTAGTAAATATATTTTAAATATCTAAGTATTTTTAGTCAATATTCAAAACTCTACCATTAATAATAGAATTTGAATCTATGGATTCCAGCTCTTAAATAGCAGAACCCTTCCTGTATGTACATAATTTGGTAAAGAATATAAGCCCTTAAAAAGCATTTGCACATTTATAGTTTATAGGGCAACACTGCATCAACATTTTGACATTATTAGACCTTCAACAATGCATAACAGATTAATCCTCCGAATGGAACACATTTGAGAAAAAATTCTCCAAAATATGCTAATGTCAGTGGTGAAAAAGTTCAATGACTTTTACCTTCACCCTTTGTCGACTATAATAGAATATGGAAAACCCACCCTCGTTATTGTCACTTTACTTCCAGTTATATATAGATATATAAATAGATATTATAGATTGTTAATTTTTAATACACATAAAGCTCGACAAGTCTGGAATATTATCCCATAAGAAATAATGGATTCTAAAAGTACAAAAAAAAAATTCGCTGAGACACTTATTTATATTTTTTTACGATAGACATCCAAGGGGTGCAATTAGAAATACATCTGTTACCGCAAACGAAATACTTCGAAATAGAGATTTACAAAGCCATGAAAAGCTATCAGCTTCTTTGTGCCTCAGGCGGTAGGGTTGCATCCCTCAATAAATGTCAGTGAAAGAGGGGTGCAGTTCCTAAACAATAGACCTGACTCTCCTACCTCAAAACTTCATGGGGAAAGCACTGGAAAAAATGTACATTACATCCATTTTCGGAACGTTTTTGGAGGTCGAAAATTGTATGTTTTGAAGTCATCATCGGTTTGGCGGAATTGTACGTGTGAACCGCTTAGAGGGTTAAAGTTGAACCGTTTAATTAAAATTTTCTATGGATAATGCTTTAAAACTTTTTGCAAGTATTCTAAAATAATCTAGAAATGAAGAGAGGTATATATTTTAATTAAATAGGAAATATATTTTAAATATTTAAGTATTTTTAGCCAATATTCAAAACTCTTCTTCAATCTGCGACATCCACCACTTTTTAAAGTAAACCTTCCTAGGATTTTGAACAGAATTTGTTTCAGTTGCATTATAGTATCGCCCTAAAGCATTGCATTCCAAGGGCGATTGAAGTATATGTAATCATGGCGGTTTTCCAATTAATAACGCCTTCAACCCCTTCAACATCGTAGCAAATTTCGATATTCATTAGCCTCTCATTATTTTAATGCGTTGCCTCTAAGCATAAATCGAATGTCCTCCAATGCACTCTCGAAACACGCTGAATAGTATATTGTGTTCCCATCTAATACGGGTTCCCTGAATTATAATTAATACGTTTTGCAACATAGGCAGAATGGCATCGAACTATAAAATGAGTATCAAAGAAAACCCCTTAAAATGTTAGTCGTATAATTAATACGATACTGTGCAATAAAGTTACGAATAGAAAATTCAAGTAAATTGATATTTACTCAACATATTATTAAAGTTTTTAAAAAGATAATTTTAATGGCAAATATTCCTTTAGTATTCGAATTCATTTGATAAGTCTACGATAAAGATATAGTGTCTGAAAGTAAAATGTTATATATTTAATGGTTTAATTTTTAAGAGTACAGGTAATGTATGTAATTAAACGTTATTTTTACATGTTTTTAAATTGTATAACACAGAAGCTATTATTGCTGTATTTAGAGTGCACTGAATAAAGGACTACATCCCAAAGCCTTTACAATAGTCATCAAATTCATAAATCTATAATTGCCGAGAGCTTTAGCAATCAGTCTAGTTTGAGATGCTTTATCTTTCAATTATTCAAATATTGTTTTATTATTTCTTTTTTAAAGTATTTAGTTATATTATCTACAATTTGTTTTCATTTGGTAAATGATTAATGAGATGGCTTAAACATTGCAAAGGTATGTTATAGCATTGTTTTCTAGCATTATGACTTCATTTCTTTAACCATCTTATTCAATCCTTTCTTATTTTAAATTATTTAAATATTGTCTACATTATTATACGTTTTATCTCTGAATTTAGATATTACATAAATAATTTATTTTTGATTTTGGCATGAATGATAGATTAGATACATATGGGATAATTTTAAATTGAATCATCGATTATTTTCTATTGCAATGACAATTTTATCACTGGTATTCACAATAAATTAATTTCATAAAAGTCTATGGGTCTACTTCATAGATTAATAAATATTTAGCGTTTAAGTTATATATGTTTGAAAATTAAGATGTTCATTCGTTTGTGTGTTTGCTTTTTATACATAACCACAAGGCTTGACTAAATGAATTAACGTGATTCTAAACTGCATTCACACTATCAGGAGACATTAGAGAAGTATGAAGGTAAACAAATTGAGCTTGTACCAGTTAATTCTCAGAGAAAAAACAAACCATTTTTTACCTGCCACATAGAGTACTTTACAATTCCGGAAAATTAAAAGTTTTACTAATCTCATCATATGATGAGCTATATGATAGTGTATACATAAAAAACAAAATATTTTTTAATTAAAATCAATATCCAAAACTGAGCATACGTCATCGAAGGAAGAGATTAGACTATACATTAAATTATATTTGTTTCATATAACTGCAAGTCACCTAATTATGTATACGTGAAAAACAAATATTTTTTTTAATTACAAGCAAAATCCAAAAGTGTACATAATACATACGTCATAAAAGGAAGAGATAAGGCCTTAATCATATAATTGCTTCAAAAATAACAATTCTCTTAATCATGAAATCATAAACTGAAAATAAGGAGAAACTATCAAATCGGATACAAAATTGAACTATTAGCCACTTAAGTTATGGTAGGATAGACATTAAAACTGATTAGTTTCACATAGCTGAAAATTATCTAATTATATAAACATTAAAGAATGAAATTATTTTTAGAATTAACAAGCAAGATCCAAAAGCAAACATAAAGCGTGCCTCATCAAAAGAAGAGATTAGACTATACATTAAATCATATTTGTTTCATGTAGCTTCAAGTCACCTAATTATGTATACATAAAAACAAATGTTTTTTTAATTACAAGCTGTATTCAAAAGTGAGCATAATACATAGACCATCAAAGGAAGAGATAAGGCCTTAATAATATCGCTTCAAAAAAAAAACAACTCTCTTAATCATGAAATCATAAATTGATAATAAGGAGAAACTAGCAAATCGGATACAAAAGTGAACTATTAGCCACTTAAGTTATGGTAGGCTAGACATTAAAACTGATTAGTTTCACATAGCTGAAAATTATCTAATTATATAAACATCAAAGAATGAAAATATTTTTAGAAATAACAAGCAAGATTCAAAAGAAAACATAAAGCATCAAAGGAAGAGATTAGGCCTTAATAACCGAATTGCTTCATCTAACTTCAAGTCACCTAATTATGTATACATCAAATGAAAATTAAACAAGCGATTCAAAAGTGAGCATAATACATAGAATCAAAAAGAGATAAGGCCTTAATAATCGCTTCAAAAAAAAAACAACTCTCTTAATCATGAAATCATAAATTGATAATAAGGGAAGACTCTAAATCGGATACAAAAGTTGAACTATTAGTTAAGTTATGGTAGGCTAGACATTAAAACTGATTAGTTTACATAGCTGAAAATTATCTAATTATATAAACATCAAAGAATGAAAATATTTTTAGAAATAACAAGCAAGATTCAAAAGAAAACATAAAGCATCAAAGGAAGAGATTAGGCCTTAATAACCGAATTGCTTCATCTAACTTCACATCTCGTAATCATACAGTCATCAAATGAAAAATAAACACAGCCGAGAAAGCATCAAATACGTCCTAGAAATAAAAGTGGATATTCTTCCGGGAAAAATGAAAGCTAATATTAGGGGTATGAGAGTGGATATAAAAGGGAAGACTCTAAAGAGGTCACAAACAGTTAGAGTCAATACTATGTTGAGTGGAGGAAATTTCGGATCGCACTTAAAGATAGAGTTCGCTTTTAAATTGATGTTGAAAAATGAAATAAAAAAATAGCGACTAGGCATGAAATTTTCGGGAATGTAATTTTATTGGAGAATGTTCGAAGGATTTTATCGAAGTGGAGATACGGAGATATAAAAAAAAAACAGCGAAACGCATTTATATTTTATGTTTTTTAAGTTAATATTTTGAAATAAGCTTTTATGAAATTTTCGACATTCAGCTCTTATAAAGTTCTCTGATAACATTTAATTTCTTTCACATCATTTTAAAATTTAATCTCAGAAGTGATAGAGAAAGGGAACTTGACGAGGGGAAAAGGGAAAATATTTAAGCAGCTTCATATGAAATATTGTTCCTAAAGAATAAATTATTAGAGAGTACTCCTAAAAAAAGCGTTACACACCAAAGCATTTTTATGCTGACTCCTTGTGGTTTTCTTTAAAGTATAACTGAACAAGCGAGGATATTAACGAAGAGAAATTTTGAAAGTTTCATAGCAGTAACTTGTACACATGTTTCTTTTTTCCTCTTGAATAAAGCAAACATTGAAGAAAAGCTAAGACTAAATGACATCTTTAAAAATTATTGATTTAAAGCAAAGTTGTAGTAAAATTTGATTGGTTTAATACCATTTAAAGCTACCCAAATACGTACTATATCTCTCCTTCTCTCTCTCTCATGTATATATATATATATATATATATATATATATATATATATATATATATATATATATTATATATATATATATATATATATGTATATATATATAATATATATATATATATGTATAGATATATTTATATTTATATTCATACGTATATATAACTATATATATGTATAAATAAATAAATAAATAAATATATATATATATATATATATATATATATATATATATATATATATATATATATATATATATTAATATGTGTATATGTATGAATATATGTAATGTGAATTACCACTATGCTTTATCGCTTCCGTAGCAATCATTAAGCTACACGTGCTTCAATAATGGTTTGAAATATTTCCTACCTTACACGTTTCAAGTTTCAAATTATTAAAAAAGGACTATAAATAATCACACGTACGCATAAAAACAGATATATATATATATATATATATATATATATATATATATATATATATATATATATATATATATATATATATATATATATATATATATATATATATATATATATATATATATATATATATATATATATATATATATATATATAACTTAAAATATAAGCATATATCTGCATATATACTTATTATTTAAGTACAATTAATTGATAGGAGGAAAATGTACTCGTTACAAATTACATATATAGAATGCAACTTTCAATGTTACAACATATTATATATATATATATATATATATATATATTTATTTATTTATTTATTTATTTATTTATATATGAGCATATACTCTTGGATAACATTGGTCATTTTAGATGGTAGTTCCATATAAAACTAGTTGATTATACATGATTGTTTTCTTACCATTTGTTTATAATATACATGACAAAATTATAAAATATTTTTAGGTTTTTTAAAAACCTTTACATTATTATGGCACGAAGTATAAAAAATAAAGTTACAATGTAACTAAATGCAAAACAAAAAACAATTCTTAAAGTTGTTCCATTCTTTGCAACTATTTGTTTAAAACTTAAAACTTCGGTTTACAAAAAACCTGAACTTAAATTTTGAAAGCTGTGCTAAGCTTAGAATATACAGACGCACTTTCTACAATCTAGAAACACTCCCTAAAAATAAATTATTCACGCGTAAGCATGCTGTGATATTTACCTACACTCAGATTCCCATTCTTAATGTATGGGAAAACAATGCATCCTGGCGCATATTTTAAATCTCTCTGAAGGATTAAAATTTCACGACCTTCCTGTTCCTCGCTCTATATTAAAATGTGTCATAAACTTAAAAAGAATTCTCTCTCCCTTATTCAAATGAGTATGTGTATAAGAAGAAAACTAAGTATTAAGGATTTTTGGTCTTGCATTCGTTTTATTACAATGAAAATTAATTTTTTGGTTCCAAACGCAAAGTTGTTTCTTTGCATATAACTGCTATGTTTGTCCTCTGTCTTTACATTTTTATATTTCACAGAGAAAATATTCTGGATTTTTTTAAAGCTATATGAATAACAGAGCTTTTGTTCTATTGCAGTAATTTAGAGACCAGTTTCGGTTTGGTTCGGAGTGCTACGGTCTACTTTTTGCAACATGAGGGCTAATGAGACTGGGAACTACAGATTAAAGCCGAGAGGCTACTATCGTCTATGCCACATTGGGATTCGAACCCATGAATGCCATTATTAGAAGCCAACACTCTAACCGTTCAGCCATTGTTCGGCATTAGATATCAGGAGAAAATTGAAAAAAAAATCATTATTTGCCAGACCTTTAAAATTGCTTACTGGTTTCAAAATGATACTTTGTACATCCGTGATTTTGTATAACTGATGCAATCCATATTCCCGTATATATCTATACAGAAATCCTTGTCTTTTCTCACTCTCTCTCTCTCTTTATGTCTGTCTAAATATATATATATATATATATATATATATATATATATATATATATCTGTCATTATCTACCTATCCATGTCTGTCTAAATCTATATCCATCTATCTATCTATCTATCTATTTGTCTGTCTGTCTGTCTATATGTATCTATATCTATCTATCTATCTATCTATCTGTCTGTCTATATGTATATCTATCTGTCTATCTTTCCTTTTATATACATACTACCCTTATCAGTTAACGATAGATAGTAAGACAAGATAAGTGCTATTTCAATATATAATCACGCAAAATGAATAGATGAATATAAATGACCATGACTTTTTTACACTAACTTGCATTATGGAAATCATGTAACTAAAATGTATATCAGAATGGAGTAACACGTTATCTGTAATAAGTTCAATAATGTTGTCAAGTCGTAAAAAAAGGGGTGACAAAACCTAAGCACCAAACTGAGCTATCTGTCAATGTAATAAATGTAATTTACTCGGAAAAGGAACAAAAATATACATATTTGAATAGGGATGTGTGTTAATTGTTTTTAATGTACTTGGTTTCAAAAGATATAATGTATAAAAATTTTCTTGTCTATGCAGAGTACAGGTAACAACATAAAATCTGGAGGATTCAGGGGTGCATGCCTGAAAAAGATTCCAGCACCGAATAATAACTATTTAAGCATTCGGTAATCGATGAGCTGAAACAACGATGAGTAAAAGTAGATATTATAATAGTACTAAATGCAATATTTTAACATTTTACCGTTAGCCGTTTTTGATTTATGGCTCACAGTACAAAACGGAAATTTAAGTTTCAGAGTTAAAAAATCATTCTGTGTATGTACAGACGTAAGTGCAAAACTAATCAAAATTGATTTATGGATGATAAAAATTAGTTTTCAATTTGAAAGCTGAAACTGAATTTTTTCTCTTTTACAATGCTTCCTTCCCTACGTAGACGGAAGTAAAAAAAAAGAATTTAATTTTGTGCTCTACAACCACAGCTCTATAACGGAAAGAGAAACCTCTTATCAGTTCTTTATATTAATAAAAGAATTTATTATACATTTAAGGAAAAAAATAAAATTATTTTTAAAATAAAATAAACATAAATGAAAAATTAGAATTTTGTGTTTCTCCTAATCAAAAGGTTACCAGGTCGTTGGAATTTCTGTGTATGTACAGACGTAAGTGCAAAACTAGTC
>CM063504.1:51168718-51171218 GCA_032207245.1 Pardosa pseudoannulata | reverse complement strand
AAGTGTAATATCTGAAAAACATAGTTATGCTTTACAAAATGAAAGCAATCCAAGATTGTTTAGTTTTGATATGATACTGCTGATCAATGGTAGATGAATGAGTTTTCAATAATGGGAATTAGAGTTATTATTAACATTGAATAAGTATTTCACTAAAAATAGTGAAAATTTCTTTCTTTTTTAAAACAAATATCATTTTATCAAGAACCTGGTAGTACTTTTTGGAACTCAAGCGGTTTAGATAATTATATTAAGAAGATAGAATTAAATGAAGAAACTTTTTATGTGTTTTAAAATATGTTAAGGTCAACCAGTCTGCTTCTTTTTCTGGTATAAAATTAAAAAACGTTGAAGCAAATTTGTCACGTGTCTGAAAAGAAACTTTTCGACATGGGTTCAAAAACCAACGCAGTTCAGGCTTTAGTTTTTTATTTTTCGTTTGCAAATGCAAAATCAAGCTTCTGAACGATAATATGAAATGTTTTACGCATGTGCTTCTCACAGGAAAAATTAATAGCATAAAATACATGAAACCAACAAGTTAAATTTCTAAATGCAACACAACACATATTAATAGGTATTTTTAAAAATTAGCATGTATTACAAGTGTTTCATAACTTTTAATCACAATCAACATATGCATATTTTATTACTTATCGCGTTAGCATGAAACAGAAATAAAATCGTGTTGGCTTTGTTATATTTTTTTAAATAGGTGTTTGGTTTGGAGGGCTATGGTCAATTGTTTTGCAACAGAACGGCTAATGAGACCAGGACCTATAGCTTAAAACTGATTCCGAACGGATACGAACATCCATGTCACAATGGGATTCGAACCGTTGAACTCCGGTACCGAAGGCCAGCACTCTAACCATTCGGCTACCTTAAAGCAGGTGTATTTGAAAAGTGTAATATCTGAAAAACATATTTATGCTTTACAAAATGAAAGCATTCTAAAATTGTTTAGTTTTAATATGCTACTGATGATCAATATTACATAGATTTACAAATCAGTGCTTTCAGTAATGGAATAATTATAAAATACGTTAAGGTCAACAAGTCAGCTACTTTTTCTACTATAAAAAGTAAAAACCGTTGAATCAAATTTGTCATATGTTTTTATTGGCAGAAAAGAAACTTTTCCACATTCAAATGTTCATAAACCACCCCAGTTCAGGGGTCCTTTTTCTATTTTTTGTTTACAGATGCACAAATGCAGAATTCTGAACAATGAACTGAAGTGTTTTACACATGTGCTCCTCACTGAAAATATTAATAGCATTACATACATGAAACCAACGAATTAATTTTCTAAATTCGGCACAACACATAGTAATACGTATTTTTGAGAATTAAGAGGTATTAAAAGGGAAATGTGTGATATCTGATAACAATAGTTGTGCTTTACAAAATGAAAGCATTCCAAATCTGTTCAGTTTTGATATAATACGGTTGAACAATAATAAATGAATAAGTTTTAAATAGCTTCAATTAGAGTTATTATTAAATTTGAATAAGTATTTCCTTAAAAATATTGAATTTTTTTTTTTTTAAACAACTACCCTTTTATCAAGAACCTGGTAGAATTAAATATACCTGGTAGATAAATATACTAACAAGGTAGAATTAAATGCAGAAAATTTTTATGTGTTTTTGGTAAAATGTTTCTTGACGGTAGTCTAGAAGTATTAAAATCTTTAGTTTTGTAGCAATGAATAATCAAGAAATACATGCACTGGGGACTAATAAAAAATTTTCATATTTCTGGAAGCTACGTATGAATTGATAGCATTCTAAATAACTTTATCTAGAACTAGATATCTTTTATTTAATTCTCGCTAAAAGACCAAAGTTGAAAATTTTGCTTTCTTTAAATATAAAGGAAATTAATTATTATTTTGTCAACAAGTTGTGTCTTAAGAGGCTTGATTCTCGACGCTTCTAAACATGGGAGATTTGATCCTATACTATACATATAATCTTCGGGTACGTGATGTAAAATTAAGAAACAATAAACTATTAAATTATTCTGTGAAGTAAAAAGTTTCCGGTAAAAATTCAACTTTAATTCCGAAAGAATATCCCGAGGGCTATAAAGTGATTTATTATTTCCTAAAATTACATAAGAGGCTTAAAACTTCAAATTTAATTAAAACCTAAATCTACATTTTATCTCACACAAAAGAGAAACATCTTTAATACAAGGGGGTAAAAAAAAAGTGAGCGAAGAATATGTTACTAAGACAAAGTCTCATCAACACTTCCCTTTTCGCAATCTACCAGTCTCTAGTGCAATCTGCATGCTTTTAACGATCCTTTAAATACCAAAATCTATAATGAACTCGAATCCCGGACGTCAAGGAGCTTCAATTAAAATCCAGAGACGGGCCTCCTAATGTAAATAGAGCGGCAAAAAATTGATTTTATGCTCTTTTTTTTTGCATCTTCATGTTTACCAGAGTTCCGAGGAGTATATTAGACAACAATGATTGCTTCAGGC
>CM063504.1:51146218-51166218 GCA_032207245.1 Pardosa pseudoannulata | reverse complement strand
CTTATATTTTTTAAGTTAATACAAAGTTCCAATAAAAACATTTACACTGTTCAGATAAAAAGAATATAAAAGACTAGTACAATACAACATGAAACTTCTGAAGAATTTTAGGTAATGGAGGTTTGTTGGTTGAGAGTTAGCTAAGGCTAGAGTTTGTCTACTGAATGTATCGTCACTATAAGTTTAAAGTCAATTCTATAGAATGGGATTAAAAAAGTTTCTGAGTTTCAGTGCACCAGTTAGTTATCATCCAGCACTATCAATACTTACACTAAGTCATTTGTACCTAGTGTCCTTATTTGAGGACAATTAAAACTAGTTTGTAGAGTTTTTCTGTTCCCTTGGGAAGAATGTTACTTTTTAGGGAAATCATAAGTAAATTCTATAATTAATCTCCGAAATTTTCAAGTATCTGCTAGTCTTATGGGTAACTTTGTCAATTGGAGAAGCATTTTATGATGTTTTAAGACTTGCAACTAAATTTATTTTTTCATCATATATAGCGACTGAAAATGTGACGAAAAGTTATGTATATTATAACAAAATACTATACAATATTTAAAAATTATAGCAAATAATTCTGTTACTCTGACATATTTCTATATCTTAAATGACTTTTTATGATCGTTAAAATTACAACTTGCTCTAATGTAAATAGACTGTAATATTATATATATAAATATATTTAAACTATGTATATATATATATATATATATATATATATATATATATGTACACAGACACACTTTTTCTAAAGAAGAAATTTTGTATAAGGGTAGCTATCTTCATAATCTTTAAATGCCATTCTATAAAAAAAAAGGTGTAAAAAATTTAATGACATGCTTCATTTTCAAATTAAATAAACTCTGTTTCGAATTTTATTTTGTTTTTCAAAATATAAGTATGAAGTAAATGAATTATGTATAAAACTGAATGGAAGCTTTTCTTTTTCAGTATTTTTAGCTATTAACCATTCCTATTTTTGAACTAAAATGCATAAAAAATTGTTGATTTCTTTAACACTGTTACTAATGATATTGAAACATAAACTAAATCATATAGCTATATTAATCCTTTATTTTAGAATCGAATTCTTACTAACCCTTGAATATCTTAAAGCCAATTGCATTTTTAGTTCTACGAGATCAAGTTAATTCTAAGCCAAATATCCAGTGACGAACTTTTTATCACAATTATTCCCTGAATACTAATTGTTGAGTTGTTTTAGTTCATTATACCACTTTAAAAAATACAGCAAGGAGAAGTGAAATAAATTCAATTTTTAATTCAAGTTTTGTTGATTAGTAATTAATTACGACTGCATTACAATTTCTTTTCCAAGAAACGATGTATAGCTATTATATAAAGACATTCTATTATGAGAAAATAAATGCAACTTAAACTTTAATTTTTTAATCTTCAAATTCCCTTGAGACTAAGGAGATAATATTACAGTACAAAGTGTTAGGCAATGTATTTCATGCTCTTTTCTGCTTACTCAGTTAAAAAAATAAACAATAATCTCTTTAGTTAGTAATTTTGTGAGCGATTAGTGAAATAGATTTTGACTGATTAATCGTGGTTTGAATATTTCATGAACTATCTTTTTGTAATTATTTTAAAACCAAGCCTCTTAAGAATGAATTTCTTATCTTAAGACAACATTCTAAAAAATTGACTTCAGCATTTTTTGAAAAATAAACATATTCCTAATGTTATATGAATCCAGTCCTTCGCAATGCATGATAAACAAGTTTAGAATTATAATGTTAAACTTAGGCCATGTAAATCCATGTCTTCAAAGAAGTGTTTTCATTTAAAAGAATAGAATAATTTTATCAAGCAAGAGTACAAGAAATTTTTTGGATGTGCCAAGTTCTCATAAACCATTAACGCTTATTCTTTTTTAGTTATAACTAAAATAGTTTGTCGTATTTAATTCTTGGTAGAGCTTCACTTCAGAGAAGGTAAATGGCAATCCTACAATTATTCCATCAAATTTTAAAGTATCTTATTTATCACTTTGTCATCTGGATGGAAATTTTATTTGAGTCTCCCATATAAAATTACATTTTCGGTAGGTACGTTTACTGAAATCATCTGTTATACAGTTTCACTTAAATAAACTGGGTTTACACGTAATATCTAATAAATATCTAATCACTAAGATTTTTTATTTTTATAAATGGCATCCTATGATGTTTAAAATGGCAGAGGATCATTTATGAGAACAAGCTGTAAAATTTAGAAATGTTTAAATAACATATCTGCTTTATTCTACACAGCCCATGATAACTCCATTTTAAAATATTCATCATTACATATTTGGCAGAAAATACTTGAGAGCTAATGGACTCTCTACTGAATGTTAATGTTTTTAATTTCATATATGTTTATTTTGTAAAACCCATACTAACTTTGATTTAAAATATTCATCAATATATATTGAACAGAAAATTACTAAGGGATTAACTATCTCTAACCAATGTTAACTTTTAATATTTCTTATCTGTTTATTCTGTGAAGGGCACAATAACTTCGATTTAGAATGTTCACCAGCTTATATTTCACAGAAAAGATTTAAATATTAAAGGATTTATTCTGTCTATTTAATGATAGTTTTTAAAAAGACTTCAAAACAATGACTGACATTGAAATTTTTAATAATTAATATCCACACAATTAATGTCACACTCATGTATTCCCAAGCTTAGCATGTGTATGTGTGTTTAGCTCGTACAAAATACTTAATTCAAAATTAAGATACAATTTTTGTTTTCTTATTCAAATGCTACATTGTGCAGACGAATTCATTGAAATACAACAGGAAGCACCATAATATCTCTTTTATTAATTTCATATATAAACTTTTCAGTTATCTTACTTCAATCAAATCAGGAAAACTTATTATTCTTTCTTTTGAAAGGTTGCCACACCACAAAAGAAAAATTAAAATAAAGCTAATGACAAACGATATTTTTAAAACAAAAAATTAAACCATAGATGTACTCAACGACAGTCTACCAGCAACAATCTACAGCTTACCTTCAAGTAAAGCAAGAAATAAATTCTGTGTAAAACTGATTTGAAATTTTCTCTGTGTAAACCTAATTTGAATTTGAAATTCAAGCAATGGATAATGAAAACTGCTCAAAGCTAACATATATGATAGGAAATTTTGTACAGATACTGTTTGTGTCAAACAACTGCCATACTATAGTGAATTCATTACACCATTCGTATAACACTGAATCAATAAAACAACAACCAATACTTTTTCTCGAGGAAAAGGCGGTAATCTTTGACATCAAGAAATGCTGTGATCAGACAGTGTGTAAAGTGTTAAATGACACTCTAAGTCTTAGAAACAATGTATTGAACGTCGATAGTCATTATCCCCTTAATTATTTTAACGCAAGGATTTTGTAAGACTTTGATACGTTGTTGAATGCAATTCCAAAGACATTGATTAAATCTCACGTTACCACCTCAAAACTGATTAATTAAAAAATATTGAATCTTTCATATTTATCAGCTACATATGATAATATTTATGTAAATTAGTTTAGATAAATGTAAAAGATTTTATAAAATCTTATTAATTTAGTAGATTTTTGATTCTTTTACCTCATAGAATGAAGTAAAATCTAACTTGATGTTATTTACTGATTTAAAAATATTGATCTAAAAGTATATCTGTATTTTACTATAATCGCTATTGATAATTACAGAAAAATTTTCAAATACAAATATATTATAACTTTTAATTTTCCATTTTAATTCGATTCTTTGATAACATTCATGCAAAGTTACAGCTTAAAATTTTAATTTTCCCTAAAATTCTTTAATAAAAATATTAAGAAAATAACCTCATATATTCTAATTTAATACTCACAAGAAATATATTTTAAAACTTTTTATTACTTAAATGGGAAAATGTAAAAGAAAAAAATTTAAAGATAAAAGAAATTTTTTTATGAAAAATGAAAAAAAAACTTTTAAAATCAAAGAAAATTATTTTACTTCTCACTAACTTATCTCCCCTGTATTTTATCATGATATGTGTAGATAACTATAGGAAGTTGACACATAAAATATTAATTTCTTAATCAATATAACAATTATAAAAAAGATTATAACTGACAATCTTCCAGTCTAATTTAAATCTCTATTAATATTTATTTATTTATCTTAAAGTTTTGTTTAAAGTTCACTAGTAGAAATACGAATGAGGGAAGTACTAGCTTAATTTATGTTTTTTTATTAGTAGAAGTCCAATCAAAACTAATGAACAGATTTATAGAAATTTCAGATTTTTAAATATTTAGAAAAAATGATTAGCGTAAGGAAAGTGCCAGAAAAAAAATTCTGCTTTGATTTTATCTCCTCATTCAAAAACTTTTGCATCCATAGTACATGTTATCTTTTACCAGCTGTAGATAACATCAGAAAATTGACACTTTAAATATTAATTGCAAATGTCAAAATATCATAACTATAAGTCTCCTAGTTTAATTTGAAAATATAATAATATTCATCGATAGATTAGTTTTAAAATTTTGATTTAAGTTTACTAGTAGAAATGTGAATGAAATATTACTTCTTTTATTAAAATTCTGTACTGGTAGTCCAACAACAAACAACTATTTCAGAATTTTTAAATGTTTAAAAAGAACCATTAACATAAGGGAATGGCAGAAAAATAGAGAAAATAAAAAATCTATCTTGATCATATTTTGTCAATGAAACTTGTTGCTTTCAAAGGATTTTATATTTTACTTTGATTGTTGTAGGTAACCACACAAAAGAAACATATTAAAAGACTGCTTGGTTGATGTCGTGTTAATCTAAAACTTATATGGATGGATCCATCCGCTTTTATTGTTCCTTTTATCAGCTGCACAGTAATCTCTGAATACAGTTCTACCTAAAAATGGATCTCTTCCAACCCTTGTATTTTATATTTTACTCTGATTGTTGAAGATAACAACATAAAGGAGAAATATTAAAAGACTGGTTGGTTGATGTCGTGTCAATCTAAAACTCATATGGATGGATCCATCCGCGTTTATTGTTGCTCTTATCAGCTGTACAGTAATCTCTGAATACAGTTCTACCTGAAAAGGGATCCGAACCCTTGCAGAGCAAGTATTGCTTGAAATGTGAATATATGTTTTGGTTAAAGCTCCTTTCCAGAGTAACTGTTGCAAATTCTATGTGTTCTGATGAGCCATGGTATCTCAGTTTACAAATGCAACGATCTCGTATCTGGACGGTTACGAGTTTGGAGCTCGAGCTTGTTAAATATTTGCCTTGCTTAGGATATTGCTTAAGATCTGTTCGTTAATGATAACTATGACACGTAAAATATGTTTGTGCTCCCAATGTTATTTCCTCCAAGTTCTTAAGGCCCCTTCACATTATGGTCCACTGAAAGCCATTACCACCGTCTGGACTGAGGGGGTATGGCTTACCGAGGTCGATGATGGCAGACGATAAAATGACCTTTGCGGAGTATGGCTTCGGAAGAGGGTTTTTCTCCAAAGATCAAAGGCAGATAGATGCGCAACTAAAGTTCGCAGTAGACCCTATGGACGAATCCACGCGCTCGGCTTATTTAGTGGCCCAGTGCAACACGTAAACCATCGTTTAAGGTACCCATCAGGAAGTGGTGAACAATTGGCGATAGTGTGGACGCTACATTAAATGATACTTCTATGGGTGGCAGACCAAGCCTGGGGTTCTTCTGCTTGATTCCTGCTTCCATGTTACGAAAACATCCCTTGAGCTAAGACATTATTTCACTCTAGCGGTGCTCAGCAAGCGAAAACGCACCCCTTCGCCTTAATTCACCTCTGGCCCACGGGCTTTGTTTCTCCAAGTGGCATCGCCAACATCATCAACAACAACATATGTTCTAGTACAGTCTTAATTTCCATGGTACCATGAGTTCTTAATCTACTTATGTTCTTTGTAATTTTTCTATTTGCATTAGTCTCAAATATTTGATAGCAAAATTATCAAAATACAAAACAGTATAAGTATCATTTTTCCATTATGATTTAAAGTTTTATAATATCCATCTACATATTGGACTTAAAATTTGCTAATAGAAATACGAAGAAAATACTCTTTTTTATTAAAGTTCATTAATAATAACTCAGCTACAACTAAAAAAACTAAAAAAACTCATTAGCATGGAAAGTGTTAGAAAAATAAAAAAAAATAAATAAAAATCTGTCTTAATATTATATCCTCAATAGCAAATCTTTCTTTTAAAGTATTTTTATGTTTTACTATACTAGCTGTAGATAATCACAGAATTTGGACACATTATCACATCCTTGTACAAAGAATTTAAAAAAAAACATTTAAACTCTTTATTTAAAGGTTTAAATGGGAGCTTTACGGCTTTTCTTTAAGATGTTTAGAAGCGGAGTTTCTTTAAAATTTCTGAACTGTTAAAAAAGATTAGACTCAAGTCGTCACCTGTAAGATTAAGTTTTAAGAGAAGTATTTTTAATGACGGCAGAAAAATCTTTTTTTTTTCTATACTGTTTTCTAAACCTATTGAATCCGTAGTTTGGGAAGAATTTTTCTCTTTTCTGGGTTAAAAATTTTCAATTGTTTTATAGTTTATTTAAAAGACACAATACTTCTTTGTTTTACAAATCTAAAATTCTAATTTTTGTTTTTAAATTTAGTTGATAGATTTTAATATTGGATTCTTTAATTGTTTAATCAATTGTTACGAATGACGTAGTAATAGAATAATTAATTAATTATTCATTTTTAATTTTGTGTAAAAATATTTGTATGATGCCACTAAATTAAATTTATCACATTTGTGTATTAAGCAGTCCTAAGGATTTTTTTTCGCTGCAAAGCATTTTAATATACAGAATAATTCTTAAAACTATTTTTATAAAAAAAGTAATTAAACATGATGATACGAGTAGTGGTTTGTGAAATATATTTTTATTTTTCAGAATTATAGATAGTCAAAAAATATTTAATGAGATATTAATTGTTTAAGGTAATATAGAATCGTTTTCATCTTCAAACATCTTAATTATATAAAATAAATAGAAATTAACTTTATTCTTTGGAACTATGTATTTAATAAGCAATTTTGAAGATATAGAAAATAATTTAAGATTAATGTAATTCATTGAATTATGTAGGCATTATTTTTATTCCCTGTATAAGTGCATACTCAAAAGTAGAGAAAAAAGTTCAGGTATTCAAAAATAATAATAAACTATTTTTCCTTTATATTTAGACCAAAATATACTTAACTTGACCAACTAAATTTAATTCAATTATTCATGAATATATTAGGATAATTTAAAAAATTTATATTAAACTGTACATCTATCTTTGTCGTAACACATATATGTATAGTATATGCATATATATCATGCAAGTGCTGTGAGTATTTGTTAAGCAGACCTGTACAGGATAAAATATTAATTAAGGCTTTATGATCCATCATAAAAGCTGTTTTTTGGTATCATTTCTTGAATTTAAAGCTTTCTGCAAATTTCTAAATGCCTAACGTTCTTTGACATATACCCTACACATTCAATATATTCAGGGAAACAAGAAAATATGGTATGAAAGAGTGTTTTCATTGTTTAATAACCACGCAATGAATGCTTCCAATGTATATCATGTAGTTTGAATGGCTCTAAAAATTTTTAATTATTATCTTCTCTTTTGTTTTTGAATATTGGCTAAGATAGTTTAAAATTTGCTTTATTTCTTCCCAAGTTTATTTAATACATATTTGGAAATGTGTATTATCCATGTTTAGAAAATAAACATAATATTAGATAAACTGTAAACATATACACTGAATAAAGCCTGTACGCATAATAGGTAAACAATGTATAATTTGTGGCCACTGCGGAATGTTATTGTATACTATCTTAAAGAGATTTCTTAAAAAAACATAACATGCTTCTTCCCCACCTTCTTAGAAATATCCCTTTTTTTCCCTGTGAAAACAGAATATTACCTTGTTTAGAAACGAAAATATGTAAGCTCTAAATAGGGCACATGAATAGATGAGTAGGACATGAGGAGTACATGTCCTACTTATCTATTCATGTGCCCTATAGGAATGGCTGAGTAGGGTCAATAAAGCACTTTTGATCCAAAACAAGTCAAAACAAGTTCAGTTCATTTGCTCCTTGCATTAATAATAGCGTAAAAATATAAATAACAAAATATTTTTTATTTTTTCAGTTTAAAAGGTATCTATCAATGTCAAAATCTGTCTGTCAAAAGTATCTGTCAAAGGTTAAATGTCTGTCCATAAATATCTGTCAATAAAAAATTCTGCTGACATCTATTTATCACTTAAATACTCATGCCAAAATGTGCTCAAGTCTTATCCATTAAATACAAAATCTGAAAAGGTCGCAAAGTTTTAAAGAAGCGGAACTTCAATTAAGACCAAAAAGTTGTCTTGAAAGTAAATAGGGACGAACAAATGGTTTTTTTCTTCCTTTCATTTGCATTGACTTTCGCCGCTTATTAAGGAGAAATGATTGCCCACTCCGTTGTTTAGCTGCCGAAAGGTACTACAACTTTTTTTCATTTCTTTCTTTCTCTCTTTTCCTTTTTTTACTAGCGCACATTATAAAAATGAATAACGAACAACTGTACCTACATTGATTCAACTAGCGGAAGATGATTGGAGAGATCCTTAAAATTAAGAAAATTGGCAGAGTATTCAGAATAATGAATTGATAGATGCAAAACTTGCATGTTAATTTCTTAGTTTTTATAACAAGCTTATAATGAATGGTATATTTTAGTGTATACCCGTTGTTATATTTTCTCAAAATGCCAAAATTTTAAATGTATAGGTAACAGAGTAATCTAATCTATCTATCTATCTATCTATCTATCTATCTATCTCTCTCTCTCTCTCTCTCTCTATATATATATATATATATATATATATATATATATATATATAATATATACATATATATATATAATATATTATATATATATATATATATATATATATATATATATATATATATATATATATATATATATATATATATATATACATATATATATATACATATATATATATATATATATATATATATATATATATATATATATATATATATATATATATATATATATATATATATATATATATATATATATATATATATATATACATATATATATATATATATATATATATATATATATATATATATATATATATATATATATATATATATATATATATATATATATATATATATATATATATATATATATATATATATATATATATATATATATATATATATATATATATATATCAAGAACGAAAAACTACAACTCAATTGTTGAAACACTTCTTGTACAGTTGTTTGTTCCAGTCAATTCGCGATCACTACAAGCCACGAGGATTGTGTAACTTAAGCGTAAAAACTATATTTTTGCTATGCCACCAGAAAAAATCTGCTGGGAAACATTCGAGAACATTCACTAGGGTTGCTGGAAAAGAATTACCAGAAAAAATAATCGGGACTGAAAGTGATGAAAATATTATTACATATATATGTATACACAATACTAAAAAACTAACACATGGAATTATTAACTGCTAAGTTAATTTTAATTCGATTTAGAAATTAATTTTAATTAAAAATATATGTATAACCTGCGAGCATTCCAAAATATTTTTATTAACCATGGTTTGTCCAAGCAGTGGTAAAATTCTGTTTTACTTGTATATGGTTACAACACAGACTACGCCTTTAGCGTGACTGAATATAATGAAATCAAAAGCCATTTTTAAACTGCAATAAATTGAGAAGTTGTTTTATATTTTAGAAAATAAAATATTTTTTTGATAACGAATTATTTCAGAATAAATTCCTTTGTATCTTTGATTTACAGTTAATTCTGAGCATTTAGGTGCATCAATTGGGTTAAAATTTAAATGTCAGGGTAAAATTACTCAGAAGGAACAGCCTTCAGTTGTTGATGTAAGGTTTTCTATAAAGTATTTTCAAGAGACTAGATTATTAAAAAAAACTTACAAAAGACAGAAAAGAGACAGATATCGGGGGAATTCTCTACAAGTACCCGCTATGTCAAAGCCGTACTCTCAAAAGGTAATTTTTAGGGGGGAGAAAGACAATCAAGGCTATACAAAAATACATGTGTGTATATGTGTATATCCATATATGTGTATGTGTAATGGTCTTTTTGTGTATTGCACTTAAGGTTCAGTTATGGAGATTTGTAACTCACCCAGCTTTCCTTATATAATTATCTTGCATAATTTTTTCCGTTGTTGGTGTAAGGTTTTTTATGACGTTTCTTCAAGAGACTAGATTATTAAAAAAACCCCACAAAGTGACAGAAAAGAGACTGATAGTGTGAGGGATTCTCTACAAGAACCAGCCATGACAAAACCGTATTCCTAAAAGGTAATTTTTAGGGGGGAGAAAGACAATCAAGGCTATACACAAATACATACATGTATGTGTGTATATGTGTAATATATACACAGTATATGTGTATATCCATATATGTGTATGTCTAATGATCTTTTTGTGTATCGCACTTAAGTTTCAGTTATGGAGATTTGTAACTCACCCAGCTTTCCTTATATAATTATTTTGCATAATTTTTTCCGTTGTTGGTAAGGTTTTCTATGACGTTTCTTCAAGAGACTAGATTATTAAAAAAAAAAACAAATGACAGAAAAGAGACTGATAGCGTGAGGGATTCTCTACAAGAACCAGCCATGACAAAGCCGTATTCCTAAAAGGTAATTTTTAGTTGGGAGAAAGACAATTAAGGCTATACACAGATACATACATGTATATGTATACAGCAATATATGTGTATATCTATATACACAAATATTATGTATCACACTTAAGGTTTAATTATGAAGATTTGTAACTCGAAGACTACTAAGAAATTCAGAGTCATAATATTACAGGTTTTAATTGTATTGCGATCTTGATAAATTTGTTCTTTAAGGCCAGAATACGATAAAAAATGGTTTGTAGGACAGAGTTAGTTTTTTGGTCATGAGGTAAAACTATGACATGTGCGGTAAAATTATATTAATCATTATATAAGCTTTTTCTGACATGTAGATAACTAAGTTGGTGACTTGGAGCTCACTAACAGATTACTAGATATTGCAGGGAAGAAAGTAAATTTTACTTAAAAAAACGAAAGTGTTATATTTTAGAAATAGAACCTATAAAACATTACTGCAAACTGTAACTCAAATTTAAAATAAATTTATTCTGCTACAGTATCATTACACATACACATATTTCAGTAGTGCGTGTGTGTAGATAACGAAAAAAGATTTTTTATAATGAACAACAACACTGATAATAGAAAAATCTCGAATATAAGTCCATTAATATCTACACATTACCTAATCTTTTATGCTAAAATATGCGAGGTTCATCTATTAAATACGAAATTTGTAAAGATCGTATAGAGTTTTAAAAAATGAAACTTCTATTAAGTACAAAAAGTTATCTTGAAAGTAAATAAGGACGAACAAATGTATTTTTTCCTTTTCATTTGCATTGACTTTCGCCGCTTATTAAGGAGAAATGATTGGCCACTTCACTGTCTAGCTGACGAGAAATTACTGCAAGCATTTTTCCTTAACTTTCTTACTTTTTCTTCCCTTTTTAATGTGTGCACGTTAAAGAGATGCGTAACGAGTAGCTGTATCCGCTTTGATTTGACTTTTGGAAGAGGATTGGAAAATTCCTTTGAAATTATGAAGACGATTTGAAATAATCGATTCACAGATGGGGATTTTTTTTGATAATTTCGTTATTCTTCTAACCCGTATATAATTAGTGATATATGGTTGTCCTACACATGCGCTTATTTTCCGCAATATCATACTAAAAATTTCTAAATCAAAGATTGTTATGAATTTTATATACACATATGTATGTATATATATATATATATATATATATATATATATATATATATATATATATATATATATATATATATATATATATATATATATATATATGTATATATATATATATATGTATATATATATGTATATATATATATATATATATATATATATGTATATATATATGTATATATATATATATATATGTATATATATATATATATATATATATATATATATATATATATATGTATATATATATATATATATATATATATATATATATATGTATATATATATGTATGTATATATATATGTATATATATATGTATATATATATATATATGTATATATATGTATATGTATATATATGTATATATATATATATATGTATATATATATATATATATATATATATATATATATATATATATATATATATATGTATGTATATATATATATATATGTATATATATATGTATATATATATATATGTATATATATATATATATATATATGTATATATATATATATGTATATATATATGTATATATATATATATATATATATATATATATATATGTATATGTATATATATATGTATATGTATATATATGTATATATATATATATATATATATATATATATACATATATGTGTGTGTGTATGTATGTATGTATGCATATACATCTCCTGTTATATACAAACTAACATTACTTTTCATAGTATATTCTAAAGAATTTTTTTAAAGAAAATGCCAATATTTAAAAAAAAATTACAGAATGTAAGACGAAGTAAATAAACAGAAAAAAACTGTGTAACTCATTTATCTCATAGTAACGTCCCCAAAACAAATTATTTCCGAAACAAAAACACAGTGTTAAATAAGCTTACGCTTTTTAAGAGCATCCCCAATACTTCCGAATTTCATTCTGAAACTTACAAATGCAAACATATCTGTAAAAATCATTCTAGACATTTCCATTCCTTCAGCCCGAAACAAAAGCAAATTCTTCCTGCGAGCCGATAGAACGAACAGCAGCAAAAACATCAAAATCCATTATTGTTGACGCTTGGATCGTATCTCGTAGGTTTTTGAGATGCTACTGGATTTAAAGCTGGCTCCTTCATTTTCTGAAGAAAACAAGTTTTTGTCTTTATACTTTTCAGATATTTCTGAATAGAGAAGAGTCGCAGGTATTTCTAGTAGCCTAGATAATGGAAGAACGCTGTTGGAAGAGAGGAAAATGTCTCTAATATGATAGGAGGAATTATAGTATAGAAGATTAGTCATTAAAAAACTCGTAAGAGATCTATTTTAGAAATTGCTTTCTCCTGCCTTCCTAGGCTGTGAGGACATTAAGACTTTATATAGAAATGCTCAAGTAAGAACTAAGTAGATATCTGGGGAAATGAAAATGAATTTCTTGGAAATTGCTGTAGCCCAATACTTCCGAATTTCATTCTGAAACTTACAAATGCAAACATATCTGTAAAAAATCATTCTAGACATTTCCATTCCTTCAGCCCGAAACAAAAGCAAATTCTTCCTGCGAGCCGATAGAACGAACAGCAGCAAAAACATCAAAATCCATTATTGTTGACGCTTGGATCGTATCTCGTAGGTTTTTGAGATGCTACTGGATTTAAAGCTGGCTCCTTCATTTTCTGAAGAAAACAAGTTTTTGTCTTTATACTTTTCAGATATTTCTGAATAGAGAAGAGTCGCAGGTATTTCTAGTAGCCTAGATAATGGAAGAACGCTGTAGGAAGAGAGGAAAATGTCTCTAATATGATAGGAGGAATTATAGTATAGAAGATTAGTCATTAAAAAACTCGTAAGAGATCTATTTTAGAAATTGCTTTCTCCTGCCTTCCTAGGCTGTGAGGACATTAAGACTTTATATAGAAATGCTCAAGTAAGAACTAAGTAGATATCTAGGGAAATGAAAATGAATTTCTTGGAAATTGCTGTAGTAGTTGAACAGTGTATTTCTACTTATAACTATTTAAATTTATGGGTTTTGTTTCATAATATTGATAAGCATTTGTGAATTTATCAAAACCTCCCGAGGTTGCATGATCCTTTACAAAGTATTGTTTTGCAAGGTATTAATGTCAATGATGTAATTGTAAACAGAATAGTATGAAGTACAAAAGATTTCCAGATCACATAATGATATGGTAAAATATTTATCTTTTAAATTGCTGTAGTAGTTAGACAGATTATTTCTACTTAGAACTACGTAAAGTTATGGGTTTTGTTTCATAATATTGATAAATATTTGTTTGTTAATATATCAAAACCTCCTGAGGTAACATTATCCTTTACAAAGTATTGTTTTGCAAGGTATTAATGACAACAATGTAATTGTAAATAGAATAGTATGACGTACAAAAGATTTACAGATCATATAATGATATGGCAGAATATATATATATTCTGCCATAGCACGATTAGCAATGCACTATAAGTGAAAATACATTTCTATCATTGAAAATCCTAGTGAAGATTTCTTAAATAACTAACGGCAAAATTAATTTTAAAACATATTATTATTTGACGTTACATAAATGTTTATGCTTTATTTTATTGTAATGGTAATGATTTAATTACATATTAAAGGTTATGAACTCAGAACAAAATCGAATTGTTACTATTAGAATGAAATAAGATTATAAGAATATTTAGAAAATGTTTATTCCAGTCTCTATTATAAGAGGGTTTGGCTTTACATGCAGTTTATCCTGAATAGTCCAACACATAACTTACAAGTAAAATAAAAATATCACAAGAAATAAGTTTTAAGTTTTATTAATGAGATAATGCATAAATATTTTGAGATGTTGATAAGTATTCCTCAGGTTGTTTTTCTTTTACACGAGATTATTTTGCATATTTAAAATAGCCATAGGAGCACAATTCATTTTGTTTTCCCATCAATGAAATCTTAGCTCGAACTTATTACTTTTTTGGAATCTCATGGAATATGACTCAGTTGAACCTGGAACACAGATTCTGCAGCTGTTAATCACCTAGCCGGTTAACGAACCACAAGTTTGCGGAATTCACGAATTTGAGTTCTGAATTACATCCTATATCGCTTGAGGGAGTCAAGTTTTTACCAGTTTGTTTGCAAATCTCTAGCAAAGTGGACTTTTGGCAGAAGTTGTTCTATTCTCTAATTTTGATTAAAAAAAATGAAATGACTCATCAAATAACTCAGCCGTGGATTAGTTCAGATTTCGAAAGTTAAAGTGAAATAATGATGAAAATTTCTAAAGTGTTATGACAAGTTTAAATCTACTCTGCCACGGATTTTCATTAATGTGTCATCTGTGACCCGAATAACTCATACTTTTCATTATCTATTATATATATATATATATATATATATATATATATATATATATATATATATATATATATATATATACAAACATATACGCATACACACACTCACACATATATATATTATATATACATATATATATGTGTGTGTGTATGTGTCTATAAATATATTTATGTTTATGTTTTTCTAAAGAATCTCAGTGTATTATTTTTAATAACAGTCATAGTTTCACCTATTTAAAGAGAGGATACGCTAATGTTCTTTGAACATTTATTTGAAAATGGAATATTTTTCAAGCATATCAAAAGTAGTTTATGAATTTTTCTAGGTGTAGAATATTGATTAATTCATATACTTTTTTGCTGATGATTTTTAGCTTCTTCTTTCAGAAAAGCTTTCAAAAGGTTTCCAAAGTTGAAGCATTATAAACTAACAAAAGTTCCACAATGCATCAAAAAAATTTTACAATGGACAAATGCTAAGTATTTATTCATCCATATATATAAATATAAATCTTAGTAATTAAAAAATGTGTGCCTACTTTTGAAGCAAAAGCATGAAGATTTTATTGGAAATATCATGATTTTTTTCTAAAAATAACGAATTTCTTACAGGTTCTTCACAAAAAAGTTATCGACTGACGTTTTAAATGATGGTTTATTGAATGTTACGATACATAGCAAAAACATTAAAAAAATTCTTGTAAAACATTAAGAAAATCAATTTTTAAATATTTCTTTTAACTTCTCTTCATTAATGAAATTCAATTACGGTCTCATTACTGTTACATTTATAATCAATAAAAAAACTTTTAAGGCGATAAATCAAGAGTGTAGATGTCTGTAGAAGATGTTATAAGTTATTTCATCTACATAGCATGTAACTAATTTTAGCAAATACTGACCTAATAATAGGTAAAAAAAAATATGATGAGATTTTGCCATAGTAAATGTTATTTGCTAAAGCGAATTGTTTTAATTAAACAAAATATAAATTTTTGGTATATATTAATAGGTAATACAAGAAACCATATATAATTAAAATTTTGTTTTTGTTTCATTAAGTAAAAATTTAAAATGCGATTTTCATAGTTTAGATTAGCGGTATTCAAATTTTAAGACTCATCGCATCCTTATAACGTTTGATCTGTTGGCCGAACCCCATATAATTTTATATGAAATATAGATATTGACCCTGCAATGCGTAGCGATACATTTAATAATCATTTATGCTTCACTTTATGATGTATATATGAAAAAAAATGCGTATTCATTTACATTGGTTTAAATATTAATGAATCCTCTAGTAGATTTTATTCGCATGTCCTTCATTAAATGGGAGTATTAGAATTCTAGCATATAGCCCGTCATATGGCGGGATTAGTAAAATTCTTAATTTAAAGAATTGTAAAGTACCGTATGAGGCAGGTAAAGAAATGGTTTTATGTTGGCTGAGAATGATCTGGTACACGCTTAATAATTTGTTTATCCTTACTGACTACATCTTAGTTTCCAACTGTAATTTATCTTGTCGTATTACGTGATAAGATGAACAGCAGAGGTTTTAATACTGACAATGGTTATATGATGTCCAAAAATTAGCAAATCGGTTGCAAACCGTTATGTATAAAACACAAACACACAAACTAATGAACTTCTTAATTTTCAAACATATATAACTTAGAGGCTAGATATTTATTAGTCCGTGAAATAGACTCCTAGAATTTTATGAAAAGAATTTGTTGTTAATACAGGTGGTAAAATGTTCATTGCCCCCCAAAAAATCGATGATTAAATTTAAAATTATCACATATGTACCTAATCTATTATTTAAGACGAATATAAAGAAAATTATTTACGTAATATCTAAGCTCAGTGATAAAACTTATGAAAATAATGCAGTCGATATTTAAATAATTGAAAATAAGAAATGATTAAATGAGATGGTTAAAGGAATGACGTCATAATGCCAGAAAAAAATGTTATTTTCATCTTCTTATAATGTGATGCATTGATGAACTTAATCGCCTGCTCTTAACCGGGGAAAATAGGGCTTGAAATAAAGGCAATTAAACGATCGAAAAGAATGAAAGGGGTGGATTTCGAACGTTTCCGAACTCGCTTTGAATTTTACTAACCCTAACTCATCAATATGGTTGACTCTATCCATTCCAGGTCCAACCGCTTCATAAATTTGAGGACAGAGGGAGAGATAACTTAGGCTATTATTATTGAGGGGATTATATCTTTGAGAACGTAGTTTGTGTGTTACACGTGTTTGTCATTTTGCCATATTACACTATAAATTCTACTTATATTTTTTTAACACTTGAAGCAAAAAATTTTTACTTATGTAAAGAAGGTATTTAGTTTAAATTTTATATCAGTTTTTTTATATATTTACCAAGCGTTACAGTAAATATAGTTTTTAGTAGGGGTTGTTGTTGCTCGACGGGTACCAGGAAAAGCAGCTCGAGCAACTGGTTATAATTCTGACTGGCATGCGCTTGTATTTTTGTACGCACACAATCAAATTCTAGCCTTATAGATGTTATCGTCACATGAGTTGATTTATTCCGCATTAGTTATTAGGTATTTATTTCGTTTCTGTTCGTTTCTGTAAACTATATTTCACAGAAATCTGTTGCTCTAAATATCTTCAAATTATAAATGGCTGAGCTGGTACTGGTTCCAGCAGACACATGAACACAAATTTATAAAACTTTTACAATTAACTTAATAGGCTTCCGGACGAAATAATAGTTGAACTACCAAACTTTGGTTTCTAATCACCCAATTAAATCTAGGCTGTTCCGTGCCGCAATGCGTTGCTGACAATAATTATCTTGCTCAATACTCTTACCTTTATTACTCCCTTTAGCTCTTATTACTTCATCACTCCCCCCTTATATTATATATAGTACGTGATGTGTTGTCAGAAATAAATTTAAAAAAATTTAAAATAAATAAATAAATAGATATGCTTATTTTTAATTATATGGGGCAGACAGTGTTTCGAACCGTGTTTTTTTTCTCTTGTAAGACTTCCAGTTAGTGTATCGAATCCTGCCTACTAATGATATTTTTCCTTTTCAGGTTATTAATGATATTTTTGTATTGTTACAGATTCATGACTTCCTTCCAGCTCTACAATTACTGTGCTTAACCTACTCTATCACGACCAACACCTTAAAATGTACTCCTCAAAATTTCTATTCAAAATTTTACTCACAGAAAAAATCTTGCTAACTGTTTTACATTTCGGATTGGGGATAAAGCCGTCTGGCTAAGGAGCCTCAAATGCCAACTTAATAACGGGAAAGAAACATAAATTTAAAACACAACCAGCAAGCAAAACCGCCCCCCACAAAACTTCTTTCATAGTTAACATTTTATTTTGCACTTTAATCTACTGTTTAATATATTTTCTACTAACAGCACAGCAAGTCCTATCGTCGAACCAGTTTTTAAATTCTATCCTCATAGTAATTATCATCCTGGCTAAGCAAAGGTTAAACGTTTGCTTTTGTGCTCCTCAGTCAATATTTATGGTCGACAGAGTAATTTGAAGTTTTATATGTGTCTTTTACAAAATTATGTAAGTTTCCCTCACTCTGAGAATTTGAAATGGTGAAGAGAAAATACAAAACCAAAAGTTTGGCCAGTGCGTACTCAAGTGCAAGTTTCTAAAAGGATGGAATTAAAAAGCTGGTTCTACAATACGACAAGAACATTGATATTGGTGGACATTAAATGTAGATTAAAGTGCAGGGTTTCATGTAAAATTATGTAAGTTTGTCTCAGTCTGAGAATTGGATATGGTGACGGGGAATACAAAACCGAAAGTTTAGCCAGTCCTTAGCCAAGTGCATATTTCTAAGAGGATGGAATTCATAAGCTGGTTGTACATTACGACAAGAAAATTGATATTGGTGGATATTAAAATGTAGATTAAAGCGCAGGGTTTCGTGTAAACAAAACAGATTTCAAACATACATTAGTGTACTTATAATTACAAAACATAATTACTTAAACACACCTTGTAAACTATAGTGTAATTTGCATATGCGTACTTTTGTTTTAAATCACCCGCGGCACCCTCGGTTTTAAGAAACTAGTTTGACTACCACTGGTTAAGACAAATGTCCCTGTAAATACCTGGATATAAAATATTTAACCAATTCTTTTTACTCTAGAACGGAAATAAATTAGAAAATATTCAGGCGTCAGTTAAATTAATAAAGTCAAAACATGAGAATATTTATTTAAAACTTAAATAAACAAGCCTGTTTTTTAATGTAATCATTTATATGCATAACAATCTTTTGCGTTTTAATACTTAATTACAAAGGGAAGAAAGATAAGTTTTTAAAACTCAGTTTCTGAAGGCATAAATTATGCAATATGTTCTGACATTTATTTACACAAAACAATTGATAAAGTACCTCTATGAATAACGTAAGATAATTATTAAATACCACCTTCGGTTTTTTTTGTGTGTGTTCATGCTATGCCAATCATTAAGTATTAAAAGGTAAATAATAACAGTCCGGGAATATTAAATCCGGGTAGTTAAACAACTTCTTAAAAAGCAAATATATTTTATGAAATAATTTTAAAATCTTAGTTTAGTAATATCAAATACTTTAAAAATTAGAAATATTATAACAATAGTCTGTAAGT
>CM063504.1:51108718-51138718 GCA_032207245.1 Pardosa pseudoannulata | reverse complement strand
GGAGGTAAAAACGTTATGCTGGGCTGGTAGACGTTAGACGTTTTCTTAGATGGAACTAACAGTGATTGATCACTTAGAAGGCCAGGCTGCAGACAACATTTCTTTTCGGATACACTGAATTACAGTACATATATATCGTTGCTGTAATACTGGAAAAATTGGTGATGGATCGATTAAAGAAATACCACCCTTATCTAAGAAATATTATTGAAAGATAAGAAAAACTAATGAATTAATGAAAATAATATTGGGAAAAACAGGGTGTTGAATTATATTTGTATACCACTAAGTTGAACTTAAAATGTTTCTTAAGAAAGAGTTTCCTTTAAATTTTATAAGATTTACAGACATATAAGATACTTTTGTAGCTTTTAAGAATAAAATTAAGATAAAAGTTTAGAAATTATTATTCTTTAATAAATTTCAACAAAATTAATTTAAAAAATTTTAAATTCAGTTGTAATCTAACTTTATCAATGAACTGCTTAAAATGTCTGAATATTATTTGGAAAACTTCCTTAAATTTCTTTACGGGAGCTGAAATATTCCTAGAAGAAAATAATTAATTATAAAACAATCTTTTTGAGCAGGCTTTGTAAAAAATAGTATATCACTGAAGAGGAAGTAGAAAAAAGAGGAAAAAACTCAAAAGAATACATTTTGGGTCTAAAAAATCGACTACACCCGTAGCTACTGAAATCGCTCAAAACATGTCTTCCTGCACGCACCATTTGGCACAAGCGCAATTTCTGATTCAGGAGGTAACGTCACGCTGGGGCTGGTGGACTTTAGACGTTTTTCACGGTGGTACCAAGTATGATTGATTGCTTGGAGGTCACTGCCGATACACTAAATTACCGTTCACATATCTTTCTGTTACATCGGGGACGGGGGAGGATAAACAAAATACCGCCCATTTGTGTGAAGAATTTTATTAAGATATGACAAAGGTTGATGGGTTGATGAAAGACAGATTCGAATAAAACACGATGTTGAATTATTGTTTAATACTATTAAAAAGTACTGAACTATTTTCTAGAAGAGCATTTTCGTAAATATTTTTATAGAGAAATAAAATATTTATAAGATTAAACGTTTTTAATTTTATTATTTCGGCAACCGAAAATAATAATTTACTTGCTACTTGCAGAATGGAATGGCTACTGCTTATTATTAACCGGTTTCCGATGTTCTTATTAATGTTCATAAAATAAAAGTTTAGATTATCTAAAAGACACATATAGTTAATGTGATAGTGTATAGTTAATGTGATAATTCACATGTTTCGCTAAGAGTAAAACATGAATAGCGGGGACAGGTACTTTTTGTTTCTGTACATCGACGAACGTCTCCAGGGAAGTCTACTTCTGATTTATTTATATTAAAAGGTCGTAACAAAAAATTTTTATTGATGGCTTATAAGAAAATATAAAGTGCTAATTTACTTACAATTAGATTAAATTAGTAAAATTGATTCTACTTAGATATATTCAGTTCAGCCTTTTTTCTTTCTCCTTTGTAACAATCGTGCACTTTGATGCTCAAGGCAAATGTTGCACATTATCTTATTCTTAAAATACTTAGTAAGGATAACAATAAGCACAACAGTGTATAAACATTCAACCTGAATAGATTACATTTGGCAGTGCTTAATTGTGGCCTTGTGAAAAACCATTGTGTTTATTTTTTTCTTGCTAATAATGTGAAACTGTTTTATTCTAAAAAATAAAAAAGTGACTAAAATTGTTTATGGTCGATTTTTTTTAATTAAATTAAAACTTTCGAAAATGTATTAATTTTAATTAAACTCATTTATAAATTTTTTATAAATTAATATTTTAAGGAATATATGAGATGATATATCTAAAATAATTTTTAAACGTGCATGCAACTCACAAAAACTACGTACTGCAGACAAACTAATAATGTTGCATACACGAAGGCAAGCAATTACATAAAATTTTAAGTATGACTTTAAAATAAAGAAATATGATTTTTTAAATATTTCGTTTACTGCAAATATATTATAGTAGCTCCATTATATTTAACCATAGCAAAGAAATTCTTAGCTTGTGACATTAGCCTTAGCTTGCCATTTTTTTCTATAATTTTCTATGGCATCTGGAGTTCAGAAAAATGGGGAACAACAAATGTCTAATACGGCTAGTACTAAATTAAAACATTTTACTGCAGTACATTTTATTGTATAGGTTTATAATATATAAATTAATTATAATTTTTTTTCTTCAAAGTATGTAACAAATTAAATTTTGATGTTGGGGTTGTGAACTATGGGATGTATTAATGGTATTTCAGTTCATTTTCAATAAGAAAAATTGATTTGACTCTGAAGTTATCATTTAAGAAATTATGAATTACTGTTTTGCATGGTTCAAAATGTTCATTTTCATTTTACATGCTATGAATTCAACTTGTTATTCAAAACGCCACTGTAAGTTGTTTTTTTAGTCGACAAACAATTGAAACAAAGAATAGTGATTTACAGGGGAAATCTAAACAGTTTATTTAAAGACAAAAAGTTATGTTTTTTTTTAAACTTTTTTAAAGCACTAAAACAGGACAGCACTAAAACATGATACAATAAATGTTATCGTGGCATGATTTTCCTATAATATACAACAAAATTTGCACAGCCAACTAGTAATGTGATACTTTATAAAACGATTTATAATTAGCAGAAATGAACTATCCAGTCCATCAAATTTTCTAAATTAATATTTCATATTACACTTTACAAAAGTTTCTTATTTAAAGTCTAAAACTCTATTAAAATAACATTAACACATTGTATGCAAGACACGTACTAGTACGTTTCCTGACGATTGATACTTGAACGCGGGTCACGTACTAGTACGGGTTAGTGTAACAACATGATTTGTTTGTGTTTACAAAAATAGCAGTATATACAGGAAAATGAAGCCGAATATTCTTGTCTACTACATATATTCTGGAAATATTTAGACAAATAAAAACTAGATTTTACATTATTAGTTTTATGATTGCTCTTTTCATTTTTTATAATGTAAAAATATTTATATATAACTTAATTAGAGGAAATTAAAACTATATTCTACTATTTCTACTTGGTTTTTCAAATACGATACTATTACAAATTTATTCACTAAAAAATATGTTTTTTGTTTACAAAAATCTTATGGTTGTTATTCATATATTTCTATTTATATGTTTGTTTATATATTTCAGTATAAAAAAAGAAAAGTTTGTTAAATAATTAAATAGTTTTTGATATATTGAGATTTAACTGAATAACTAAATTTACGAACAAAATGCATGCTCCCGGTACAATTCCGCTGCGAAATATACCCGCACACAATGTGCTAATAACGAAGAATTATGTGTGCTGTTTAAAATGTATTATAAAGACATACTCCTTTATATATATATATATATATATATATTATATATATATATATATATATATATATTGTTTAAGATACAAATAACTATTTATATGAACCTTCATTCATTTTATTTGTATGCTTTTAGATTTGTTTTCGTTATAAAATTATATTAAATATGTTTGGGAAACAATACACACATATTTAAAAATGAATAACAATATTTGTTTTAAAAATTAAATTTGCTGTCAATAATTACTTAGTATAAAATTTTTATCATGACGCACAACACATACGTAACCGAAACAAATAAAGCAAATTAATTACTATACTACTGAATAAAATCTGCGGAAAGGTTCTGTTGAAACAGCTTTTCGACAATATTTAATTTTGTTTATACGAAATTTTCCATTAATTTAAAACACTTGATTCGATATAAACATGCTAGCATAGCATCAAGAATATTGATCTTTATAAAACTCCTAAAACACAGTTAATAATTTCTACATCGAATGCAGCTTTTTAAAAAAGCTTTTGAACATGAAAAAGGATAAAATCCACTACTATGTACCGAGTCAGAAAGTATTTACAAACTGTGTACACATCGAATGTTTATTTTATTCAGTCAATAATTTCATTCGTATAGCTAAGATTTCCCTAACATTATTTGTAGACAAAATGTATTAGGTTTTTAAATCATTTTTAAACGAGTTCAGACAATGTAAATAGAAAAGAAGGTGTTTCAAAGCAAAGTAAAAATATTTAGGAAACATATACAAACATAATTCTTTCTGCAATTATTTGCTCTTCTAGAAAGCAACCCTCAAATAGCATTCTTTATTTTACAACAAAACTAATGTCAAACTGAGAATGATTCATTTTGGTACTTTTTTTCTATCAAACACTACATTTTTTCCCTCGTACTTTGAATTTCTTATAGGATTAATTTTTTGGCAGCTTTCTCCATTTTTAATCAAATGCCGAAAATAGAAAATAATCAAGGAAGCGCATTTAAAGCTAACTAAATCCAAATTCATCTGAAGCTAAATAAGGGCAAAAAGAGAACAAAAAAATCCGGTGTAATTTCAACTATCGCAAATAAGGTATGCTTGTCGAAAAACTTAGATCCTTTACTTCATCATCGTAGTTCATCTTACAAGTTGATAACAGTGTGACCTAATTTCTGCGAAAGATATAAAAAGTAACAGAACACGAAATAAATATATTGCAAAATTCTGCTGAAACGATTCGAAAGTTAGAATTCAACTGCTCTGCGGTTCCAGATCGTAACTACCTCTGCTCACGCAAACATGTCTTCCTGTATGCAGCACGCACCATTTACCGCAAACGCACTTTCGGATTTGTAGGCACGGTTACAGTTAGTGCAGCTTTTTAAGGTTTTCATTGATGGACGGAACTTTGATTGATTGTGATAGGTCATTGGTATGACATTTTTCTCAGAGACAAGGACAAATGTTACTGTGCATTTTCTTTCGTTCTCGTCGTACTACAAGAGTAGAAATGTTTATACATTATGGTCAATACTGAGGTAAATTAATTTTGATATGTAAAATAATTATATTTAAATTTTTTTTTATAATCAACGTAAATTTCTAGCTGTTCATAAGTATACCATATATTTTCAAGTTACTGAAAACATAAACATTTTTCTGCTTTTAAAAATTATAAAAAAAAGTCGACTTAATATTGGGTGAGATTTTAAAACATATTTTGAATCAAAGCAATCCATTGATTACTAGTTTAACATGAAGCTAATTTGCTAATTTAACACACCTAATTCAACATGAAGTGGTATTGTCCCCAAAAATATATTCTTCGTGTGTGGTTAGTAATGTCTATTTATTTATTTATACTATACAAATATATTCCTCGAGACCAAAGAAAAAGTATACTCTTGGCTTGTTTATTAAAAACAGGAATTATAGACAGAAATATCTCCATGGTATTGTGACTTTATATTTTTCTTTTAAGCTTGATAAAAGAAAAAAATAACTCTTGAGTAAATCAACTTAGAAAAACCTGTTGTTCGAGGATTTATGCGAATCTGATGGAGAGTACATTTTACTTCCTGGAGTTGGGGTTTTGTATTTCGTTGTTTACAGCTGTTTGGAATTGATGTTAAATTATATTAAATATGTTTGGGAAACAATACACACATATTTAAAAATGAATAACAATATTTGTTTTAAAAATTAAATTTGCTGTCAATAATTACTTAGTATAATTTTTTTATTACGACGCACAACTCATACGTAACCGAAACAAATAAAGCAAATTAACTACTATACTACTGAATAAAATCTGCTGAAAGGTACTGTTGAAACAGCTTTCCAACAATATTCAATTTAGTTTAAACGAAATTTTTCATTAATTTAAAACACTTGATTCGATATAAACATGCTAGCATAGCATCAAAAAGATTGATCTTTATAAAGCTCTTAAAACACCGTTAATAATTTCTACGTCGAATGCACCTTTATAAAAAGCCTTAGAACATGAAAAACAATAAAATCCACTACTAATGTGATGAGTCAGAAAGTATTTACAAACTGTGTACACATCCACTGTTTATTTTATTCAGTCAATAATTTCATTCATATAACTAAATATTTTAATAGTTAATTTAGTTTATACGAAATTTTTCATTAATTTAAAACACTTGATTCGATATAAACATGCTAGCATAGCATCAAAAAGATTGATCTTTATAAAGCTCTTAAAAACACCGTTAATAATTTCTACGTCGAATGCACCTTTATAAAAAGCCTTAGAACATGAAAAACAATAAAATCCACTACTAATGTGATGAGTCAGAAAGTATTTACAAACTGTGTACACATCCTCTGTTTATTTTATTCAGTCAATAATTTCATTCATATAACTAAATATTTTAATAGTTAATTTAGTTTATACGAAATTTTTCATTAATTTAAAATACTTGATTCGATATAAACATGCTAGCATAGCATCAAAAATATTGTTCTTTATAAAGCTCTAAAAATACAGTTAATAATTTCTACGTCAAATGCACCTTTATAAAAAGCCTTAGAATATGAAAAACGATAAAATTCACTACTAATGTGATGATTCAGAAAGTATTTACAAACTGTGTACACATCCACTGTTTATTTTATTCAGTCAATAATTTTCTTCGTATAACTAAATATTCTTATAGTTAATAATAAACTCGGCCTAATAAAATAACGTACTATTGAAAACATAAATATACTATTAAACTCTCTCATCTAATGTGCCTGTTTCTAGAATGCAAAGTTTGTGAAATTATCTTTAATGCCATTTTTATTATGGAAAAATTTTTTCAAAACATTAAAGACAATTAAATATTTCATATATAAAGAATAACAATTAATTTTATTTGTAGACATATGTAGACATATTTTATTTTGAAAACATTTTCAACATTTGTTAATCATCCCTTCTTATGACATCAAGAAATTTTTTATTGAAGATTATCTGCTATCAAATGGGTTTGTAACTTCAATTTTATCATAAAAATATCTAAACTAAAGTAGATTTATATCGTTTCAGATCGATACTTTGCATGAGAGAGAAACGTTATGCCAGGAATTATCAGAGATTAAAAATGAACTGTGTCGTAAGCATCAAAATTGTTTAAGCGGTAATAGGAATAACTGTATTTAATTTAAATACGATTAAAGTAAATATATAAGTATATCGAAAAAATTATACATTGAATTAAGTTATATTTAGGTATAATTCTCTTTCAAAATACGTCAACACAAGCCTGTTGGTAAGATTCACTTTCTAATGGGAAAGAAACAGTGAATAATAGCTAAAACATAGAAATGTAATTTAAATTGAAATAACAGTAACAAGGGAAATACAAGCTTGGCACCATAAACCACTGGGGAAATAAGGAATAAAAAGAAGTTATTTTAAAGAATGACTCAAAAAAAAGGAAATGTAATATAGAAAGCTAGATCAAAATAAGAAAAAATAGGCCTTCTACCTAAAGTGAACTAGGAAATCAGAAAATTTGTCCAACCTTTCGTGCTACATATATCACCAGAAATGAGAAACGGGTGATGCCACAGAAAGCGCCAATAAAACTGTGGCTGGAGAATCATGAGAACTTAATATTCTTCGCTGGGAGAGGAAAAAAGTAAATGAGAAAACAGCAAGACGCGAGAATGAAAAACGGTAACTTTCACTTAGCCGTCGTACCAGAGAGTGTCAAATTTGGGAATGTCAGGCTAAAGCCCTTACAAGAAGCCATAGCAGGAAGATTTCAAATCGGCGCTATATAAGCAAGAGCATAAATAACAATTACGTGTCTGGGTTGGTGGGCATATTTTGCGTCGATTGACACACGACCGAGGCTTCTTATTGCTCGTGGCGGGTAAATTAAAAGTAATGGCCGCGGAATTCGCCAGTCGCCCGGTAATGAACGGCTTCGCTAATGTACCACAGCGCAAGCCCATTAGTTTCATTTTGAAAGGCTTTGGAGAGAGTTCGGGAATATTGAATAATAAGTCTCTATCCCCAGTCACAGCAGATGACCCGGTTGTGATGGGGATTGGAACAGGGGAGAAAGTGAGAGAAGGAAAAAAAAGGGAAAAAAATGGCGACAGTCTTTGGCACTGGCACAATGGGACACGAATGAACAAAAGGATTCGAACAATCGATTTGAAGCTCGTCATTCACAATGGCTTCCGGAATTATTTCTGCTAATCTTTTATCTCATTTCTTTTTGGCGTGTGAGTACTTTTGGAACGAGATGATAGTGTTGAAATGCCGGATCGAATTCGGAGAGGATATATTTACGCGATTTGTTGTAGCTGAGGGAATGACTTGATAATTAGTGATTTCAGATAGAATAATAGATCGCTGAAGAGCTCTAGAGTAGGTGGGGGAGGAGGTATGTAAATTCGCTTAAATTATGGATGTAGAAAAGAACCACAGTGTAAAATTTATGTCGGTTTAAAAAGTTTAAGTTAATATATAACTTATAGTAGGAAGATAATCTACCTGCAGTGTGCATAGGTATAAAAATAACTGTATTTTAATTTACATAAATGTTCTGTTTTTAAAATATTCAACGAGTAGTGCTTAAAAAATAATAGGTGAGTACTGAGAGAAAATGATTCACAAACAAAATTAATATACGAAATACAATTATTTGTAGTTAGATTATTTAAGACGTAATAAAGATAATCATTAAATTCTAATTACATTTCACTTTTTAATTTAAAAAAAAAACCTCCAAGGTAGTAGTTTATTATATTTCCTTATGTAAGTATGAGGCTGATATTATAAAGGTCCTAAATTTTGCTAGAAATTTATGAAAAAGAATTTAGTTGGAAGTTGAACTCTACTCAGCTTAAAACTCCTTTAAATAAAGTTCTGTAAAGTTGAAGAAATTAAATGTGAGATAACTAGAAATTTATAAAGCATTCTAAAAGACATTGGTAAATTGTTTTTAATCTCATAACATACATGATTTGACAATAGGCTCAAAGGTATAATGGAAAACATTATAAAAAGAAGCAAAAAATCTTAGTAATAATCAAGGGGTACAATTAAAATTTATTAAATCTCCCTGATTACTGTTCTAATGGAAGTCAACAGAGAATAAACAAACAACTGAAAGTAAAGCATGAAGAATTTTAAATAACTTACTCACACTCTACATCTCAATGATTTTCAACCAATTTGCCATTTTGTTTTATGAAAATAAATTTTAATCAAAAGATAAATCATCGCTGTGGCATTGTAATATTTCAAACTCCTAGGTTCCTGCTATTCTCCCAAGATGGCCCACTATAGTAAGGATGTCCATATACACTTTTTTTGCTTGTCATAGTCAAAATATTTCTCTAATAAATGGTAAGGGATTAAATGAACGATTGAGATTGATGTGTCAAGAATTTTAATTAGCAAACTCATCACATAAATCACATCTCAATAATTTCATTTTTTACGAAATAAAAATTTAAAAATGCTGTTTAAAAGCAATATTGTCATTACAACAGTTTAATGATTTCAACTATTATGTTCTCATTACTCTCCTTTATATGCTTCCATCAGGCCGCTATGTCCAGATACACCACAAACCTTTATTAGTCACATAGCATGCTTTATTTGACAAAAGGCTGAAAAGTATATTGAAGAATAAAATAATTAGATGGAAAATAATCTTAATAGTAGTCTATCCAAACAATTTAAATTTATTAAAACTTCTAAAAGTTCTCACTTTTCTGTTGGGTTACTAGTCACGTTGGCATTTCTGGTAACGAGAAAGTCGACACCTTAGCGAGAAAGGCAACTACATCTTATACTGGTGCTCTGCCTTACAGTGACATCAAAAAAGCCATTTCCTTCATCACAAATGACCATTGGTATGCCGAATGGTCTTTGAAAACTCGAAGCAAGCTTCACGTTTTTAGACTTGATTTTTTTTGGCTATGTTTCCGGAAATTCAAATTGGATGCAATTTTAACACGTCTTCGCATTGGTAATACTAAACTCACTCATAAACATTTACTAATGGCTGAGCCTGCTCCACAATGTTCTTTCTGCCAAACTCATCTCACCGTTCATCATACTTCAACTTCAGTTAGAGCTTTTACACGTTTTTACAATACATATTTTAAAACTTCTCCTCCCAGTCTTAGCGAACTTTCGGGTGATGCCCACCCACCTAAAACTTTTTGAATTTCTAATTCGCATTGGCATTTTTAACCTTGTTTAACTTAAACAAAATAATTTATAGCATACCTTTACACCGTTTTTTACTTGTATTTTTTCTTATAATCATATGTGAGTGTCCTCTACTTTTAAATTATATATTTCTTTGTTTCAGAATTTCACTCTTTCGTTTGACGCAGCATATCCTTGCTTGGATCTTGTGCCAATAAACCCTAACCAACCAACCTTAAAAGCTCCAAGTATTTCTCTAATGAAAGTTAAAAGAGATTAAATAGAGTTGAAATTGAAGTTCCAAGGATTTAATTAGCAAATGCATCCCTGTACAGCTCAATAATTTTAATTTAATATATCATCTTTCTTATAAAACAAAAATTGTTAATCAAAAGCAATATCATCATTGTATCATTCTAGTAAAAGTACCAGCTTCTAGGTTCTCCTAGGCTGTTCCCCCTAGAAGCTTCCACCATGGCAGCGATGTCCAGATACACCACTTTTCACATCTCGTCGGAGTAACTAGATATTGGATTTGCATCTGCGGAACCTCGCGTCTCTTAGATCGCGAAGAATAGTCTCCGATAAGCCCGTTGCTCCCCTCACATCGCCCCTCTTTCACTCATCACAAAATCGAACAGCACTCTGTTTTTGTTGGGACTCGCTCATTATTGTTTGTTCTTTAGCTTCAGCGCTGATAAGCGTCGATAGCTGTATGGAAATCAAGCAAGTCGCATAATAAAACCGGGGGGGAAGGGGGTTAAGGGAGTACGGAGGGAGTCATGTTCGCGAACAAAAGTCATCGTTTTTATTGTGATGTTTGACCTTTCAATAACATCTGAAACATTTTTTGAAAGATGCTGCTATATATTCCTCTGGGCGGATCAAGAAACATATTTCTCTACTCCAGGAGATATTTGGTAATGAAAATTTGCTTTTCATGGGAAAGTCTGGAGGGGTTTTTGAAATTCGATAAGAGAAAGAACACGGAGGGGACATTTTTAAACACCAGTACAAAGTAGTTTCACGTAGCCATGAATAAAAGCATACCATGAATGATACATTATACGGACAAGTGCTATACAACACTATAAAATGGGAGTGTAATTTTAAATACACTTTTTTGAAGTTGAAATCTTATAATGGAGTTTAATGCCAACATTGCTTATTGCTTAAGAAGAAGATTAATGATTGCTTAGAAAGATTTATTTATATGACAACATTTTGCTTGTAAAGGTTTGGTTTAAATGTCCTTCTAAATGCTATCACTAAACAGCAATGCAAAGCAGTTGCACATAACTATGTCTAAAAGCACATTATGAATTATATATTAATCGGCCATGTATTATACAATATTGAAAATACGTATGTTTCTTAACTTTATTCAAGTTGAGATTTTGTGATACGATTAAGAATAAATATCACGGATTAGAAGATTAATCCTGGTGTACATTAAAGTAAATTACTATTACAATAGATTTTCGCTTGTCGCATTTTAGTTTGTCATCTTCAACACTTATTGTTATTTAAATACTATTAGAATCCACCTCCGCTTTTAATTTCTCCGCACCACACTAAAATAAGTATTCATGAAATTCACACAAAGTGACTCCATAGATTAACTTCTCTTATTTCATTAGAAAATGAATTAAAGAATCGAATATGAAACCTATAAATTTCAAAACAAGTGTCTTTGTATCTTTTAAACATGAAAACTGTTCATTGACAGAATAAAAATAAATGACACTTAAAGGCTAAATGTGAATTATTATTAGGTTATGGCTTAAACTTTCTTCTTTATGCTGATTAAATGGAAAAGTTTTTAAACCTTAGAACTTTTTTTAGAAAAGGATAAAAATTAACTTTAAACCTAACATTTTAGTGCTACTACACAAATCTTGATTAATCCCATAAGATCATGTTTTTTTTCTATTCACGCTTCATTATCAGAGAAACACCCCTCTCTTAACGTAAAGTACACCTCTGTCATCAGCAATAAATACATTTTTTTACTATTGTCAAATATCATACTAGTGATTGAATTGAATGAATATATTGTTGGTTTTCAGGTAGTAACATCAGCAGATGGTCACTTACATAATCATCAAATGTTAACTGAAGGTATGAAGCCAAAATTTGAAGGATTACTGACGAACTGCAAACATAAATAATCGTTAAAGAATAACTATTAACTTTCATTTATGAAGCATTTTAAGAAAACCTATTGAACGTATTTCTGAGATATAAGTTATTCTATGGGGAATTAAAAGGTCGTTGTATCTCATATAATTTTGGTAAAAACACAGTATGATTTTTATTTTATTCTCATTATCATTCTATATTCATTCTAAATATCTCATTATCTTTTTATATTTTACATTTTGGGACGCAACCGATATTACTGATGAACTGCAAACATAAATAATCGTTAAAGAATAACTATTAATTTTCATTTATGAAGCATTTTAAGAAAATCTATTGAACTTATTACTGAGATATAAGTTATTCTATCTAGTTATTCTATGGCGAATGAAAAGGTCGTTGTAGCTCCTATAATTTTGGTAAAAACACAGTATGATTTTATATTTTATTCTCATTATCATTCTATATTCATTCTACATATCTCATTATCCTTTTATATTTTACATTTTGGGATGCAATCAATATTACTGACGAACTGCAAACATAAATAATCGTTAAAGAATAATTATTAATTTTCATTTATGAAGCATTTTAAGAAACTCTATTGAACTGAGATATATGTTAGATATATTTCTGAGATATATGTTATTCTATGGAGTTATTCTATGGAGAATGAAAAGGTCGTTGTAGCTCTTATAATTTTGGTAAAAACACAGTATGCATTCAGAATGTATATCAAAATATGTTGTTTTGACGTTAGCAAAATATACGTTAACTTCTAAAAGTTTCTCTCTTTGTATTGCCGAAAAATATGATGCCTTATGCTTCATTACAAAATAATAGTAACTGAAATTTCCGACAATCTGCTCTCAGCAATTCACGTAAATAAAGAGTACAGAACTTTTATACAGTGCTTGTCAGATCATTGCACAAAAATATAAAAATCTACAGACGATTTCTTTACAATTCAAAAAGATGTTGCTTTGCATATCTCGGGAGATGTTTGCTTTTGTATTCTTTCGCGATGCATTACCTTGAATTGCTGAAAAGAAGCACTGCGATGCATCTCTAAAAGATTCATTATTTTGCTTTCTGATAGTACTGAGAGCAAAAGCACTGGATATCACTAAATATCATGCAATTCAGTGTTAAATCTTTAAATTTAATGTTTTGAATACAACTTTGCTATTAGATTATTGCATGTTTTAGATTGAAATGAAATAGTCTAAAGAGAATTAATCTACTTCTTTTAAGAGAGCTGTATTCATCGATTCAAAGTAAAATATCTTTTCATTTCTAAATGATTTAATATTACTTGATACTATTAAAAATTTTATTATTTTTTAGTTAGAATCATTCACCATTTCTCAAGGATACTGGCAGTTAAGTTTACCCCTTAACTGCCATCAGATTTAAAACAATTACGAGGACAGTTAAAATCATCACTATACAACGTATAATTCAGTGTTAAAGCTTTAAATTTAATGTTTTGAATTCAACTTTGCTGTTAGATTATTGCATGTTTTAGATTGAAATTAAAGTCTAAAGAGAATTAATCTACTTCTTTTAAGAGAGCTGTATTCATCGATTCAAAGTAAAATATCTTTTCATTTCTAAATGATTTAATATTACTTGATACTATTAAAAATTTTATTATTTTTAAGGTAGAATCATTCACCATTTCTCAAGGGTACTGGCAGTTAAGTTTACCCCTTAACTGCCATCAGATTTAATACAATTACGAGGACAGTTAATATCATCACTATACAACGTATAATTCAGTGTTAAAGCTTTAAATTTAATGTTTTGAATTCAACTTTGCTGTTAGATTATTGCATGTTTTAGATTGAAATTAAAGTCTAAAGAGAATTAATCTACTTCTTTTAAGAGAGCTGTATTCATAATTTCAAAGTAAAATATCTTTGCATTTCTAAATGATTTAACATTACTTGATACTATTAAAAATTTTATTATTTTTAAGTTAGAATCATTCACCATTTTTCAAGTGTACCACTTAACTGTCATCATATTTAAAACAATTACGAGGACAGTTAATATCATCACTATACATCGTATAATTCAGTGTTAAAGCTTTAAATTTAATGTTTTGAATTCAACTTTGCTGTTAGATTATTGCATGTTTTAGATTGAAATTAAAGTCTAAAGAGAATTAATCTACTTCTTTTAAGAGAGCTGTATTCATAATTTCAAAGTAAAATATCTTTGCATTTCTAAATGATTTAACATTACTTGATACTATTAAAAATTTTATTTTTAAGTTAGAATCATTCACCATTTTTCAAGTGTACCACTTAACTGTCATCATATTTAAAACAATTAAGAGGACATTTAATATCATCACTATACATCATATAATTCAGTGTTATAGCTTTAAATTTTATTGCATGTTTTTAATGCAACTTTGCTATTAGATTATTGCATGATTTAAAATGAAATGAAATATTCTAAAGACGATCAATAGAAAAAAGTCGTCGTTTATAATCGTTTTAAAAAATAGCCGTATTTCAACGTTTCAAAGCAAAATATCTTTGCATTTCTAAAAGAATTAATATTATTTGATATTAAAAATACTCTATATTGTTTAATTAAAATCTTAATTTCTCAAGAATATCACTTAAATTTCTTTATATTTAGCATCGAATATGTATAAATAGAATATATTTATTCAGTTAAATAAATTATGAAACAAATTACAAAACAATGTTATCGCCTGGAACTCAAATTCGTATAATGTATCTTAAAATAATAAAACACGATAAAACAGCACGTTGCAAATTAAGACTTACAAATACGATGGAACACTTTGTTCTTATTATAACAGTAAATTGAATAAGCGCATTCGAATCATACATTTTTATTTTTGAAAATTTAATTTTTATCAATAAACTGAAACAATAGGTTTTATATTTACAAGTTTGTTCCAAATTTTCGAAAGTAAGCTTAATTTTAGTCAGAGAAAATTATCATGCAATAGTAAAACATCTGCTGATATTTAATTGCTTAAAATTTGAGTTTGAGATCTAGCAGTAATTTAATTAGTCATCCGAAATTCTTATTAGTTTCTTGAAGGATACATAGCGAAAGTATAAAATTTCTGGAAAGTTCCACTGAAAGATGGAATAAGGCATCTTACTAATAAAATAGGAAGCGAATTTTTTTAACTACACATTAATGCATAGCGTCGCCTTTTATTGATATCTAAAAATTAGTTTACAGTTTTTTATGCTTTCTCGGAACGAGTTTTCTTTTTCACCGAAGACACATGGTAGATCCAATAAACAATCTATCAAATTTTGGATAATCAACACTTTATGACTTATAGAGCCTCGGCATAAATTTACTTTTCAGTAGTTACATCTAATGAAATCTTGAAAACTAGCATTATTTATTATAAATCTTCCCTTTACCGTGTCTACATATGAAGTAAAATAAATCATTTATCAAGCGAAGCTTAATTTTATTTTTTAAATGGTATTTTATTATGTTAAGATGAAGTGTAAACAACAGTAAGAATAGGCTGTACTATTGCAGGTTCTTTAAATTTTATGTTTGTTTTACTTTCTGCAGTTCATTATAGTTTAAAATTAAGATATTCAATATATATTTCGCAAAAAAATACATTAAATGCTTTGAAATCATTTGAATATATATATATATATATATATATATATATATATATATATATATATATATATATATATATATATATATATATATATATATATATATATATATTATATATATATATATATATATATATAGTGTGTGTGTGTGTGTGTACTTGCCTGTGTCTTTCAACATATAGCTTAAGTGAAAAGAAAATTTTTTATTTACTGAAAAACCGAATTATAATCGTAAGACATTGTTTATTACAAAAATATTTTTTTATAGCTGAAAGATATTTATTCAGTTAAATAAATTAAGATATAGTTTTAAAATACTGTTTTTAATTGGCATTCAAATTCTTATAATGTACCTAAATTAATGAAATCCAATAAAACTGTACGTTATAAAACAGGACTTACAAATACAAAAGGACGCTTTGATACTGCTTGAAAAAAATTAACTGAATAAAGATATTTGAGTTACATGTATATATACATATAAATGTCAGTCAGGCTCATGAGATGAGAAGAAAAATGAGAAAGATATCCATTCCCCGCATTAAAAGTTTATTCAAACAGCTTATTCTATATTCTATATCTATCTTTGCACTTTTTTTCTTTTGTACGTTATTCAATCCAGCAAGAAATCACCAACAAACAAGATTTATCTTTTCTCTTTAGTAGAATTTTGCCTTCTCTGTTTTTATATAGAGTTATTTTACCCCCATATTCTTCCGCTTCACAAACAGCTTGCCAGCTTTTTATTAATAATGCTTTAATTTCTAACTTTAAAATTGCAAACATGGCACGCACTCATATATTCGTGTATACATACATATATATATATATATATATATATATATATATATATATATATATATATATATATATATATATATATATATATGCGTGTATGTTTGTGCATATATTTACATATATATATGCATGCATACATACAAATATACATATACATATATATATATATATATATATGTATATATATATATATATATATATTTATATATATATATATATATATATATATATACATATACATATACATATACATATACATATACATATTCATGTACATATACATATACATATATATATATATATATATATATATATATATATATATATATATATATATATATACATATGTACATGTACATGTACATGTACATGTACATATACATATACATGTATATATATATATATACATATATATATACATATATATATATATATATATATATATATATATATATATATATATATATGCGTGTGTGTGTGTGTGCTTGTATATATATATACATATATATACATACACGCACACATATATATATATATATATATATATATATATACATATATATATGTGTGTGTGTGTGTGTGTGTGTGTGACACACACACACACACACACATATATATATTCTTCAAAAATAAAACTTCAAAATTAAGAAGATAAACTTGTGTTTCGTAATTTTTAAAAAATAGTTAGAGCTTGAAATTCACAAACTCGTTTCAAAAAGAATAAAGAGTTATTTGTAAGTTTATAAACACCGAAACTCTATAAAACGTTTTATTTTGTAATAAACGCTATGGTTCATATTTTTCTAACACCAGGAATAATAAAACAGGGACCTACGGAATAGGATCAAAGTTTCACATCCTAGTACTGAAAGGCAGCGATCAATCTTTTCAACCACCAACAGGTTGTTACAGTGAATTTGAATCTTAAATTTTCAGAAAAAATACGACTGATTTAAATTTTACTGAATTTTTAAATTTACAGTTTTGTATTTTTTCTGTTTATATCCATGTTTTTATATGTTGAAATGTTATTAGCTTCAACAACAGCATAATTATATTCTGAAAAATTATTATTTTTTAATACATACTTTTGGCAGAAAGATTTGCTCTAATTATATTTCGAATTTGTATATAAATTGAAACATAACATGTATTTATAGCATGTAAACTTTAAGGTTAATGATGTATGTGACCATAAGCTCAAGATCTTCTTTCAACGATATAAATTACTTCTCTAGAAATTTGTCAGGAAGAGTAAACATTTGCGAATGGTTCTAAACATACACTGTTGTTTCGGAGTGAGCTGTTTCGAGTGAATTAAATAACATAATTTTAGAATTTCAAAAAGATTCAGTATAATTTCACTTCACAATTCATATATTAATTGAAATGCAACATGTATTTATAGCATGCGAAAAGCTTTAATGTCCATTCCAAGGAAAATCATATGTGCGATTGTAAGCTTAAAAATTTCTTTCAGCGATATAAATTACTGCTATATAAATATATATACGGTATAATTAATGCGGGAATAATTTTCGCGAATTTAATGCATAATTTTGGCATATAGGAAAGATTCAGAAAAGATACATTACTTAACAGTTTATATAAAAACTGAAACCAGAATACACATTTTTAGCAAGTGAAAAGTTTTCAAGTAAACTGATTTATGCAATCATAACCTCAGGATCTTTTTTAACGACATACATTTCTACTCTACGATATACATTACTACACTCGGGAATATTCTTTGTAATTTTACTTAACAAATTACATAAATTGATACACATCACGTATTTATAGTATGCAAAATATTTTATGTACAACAAGGAAAAGGATATGTGCGATCATAAACTGAGGATTAAAATGACATAAATTGCTACTTTACGATATATATTACTACACCTGGGAAGATTCGTTGTAATTTTACTTAATAAACTACATAAATTGATACACATCACGTATTTATAGTATGCAAAATATTTTATGTATACTCTAATGAAAAGGATATGTGCGATCATACACTTAGGATTTTCTTAAAATGACATAAATTACTACTCCAGGAATATATATGTAAGGAAAAATAAATGCTTAAAAGTGATGTAAAACAAATCCTTAAGTTTAAATGTAAATGTTTTATGTGGATTAAATACGCAATTTTGGCAGTTTAGAAGGATTCATTTCAATTTTACTTAATATATATATCACTTCAAACATAACACATATTTATAGCATATAAGACGTTTACAAGTTACTCTAAAGAAAATGATACATGCATCGTAACTCAGTATCTACTTTTAACGACAAATATAACTGCTGTAAAAATATGTACAGAACAGTAAACAGTTGCACAGAAAGCAAAATATTCTCAGTGGTTTGAGGTTGAATAGTTTTTGGAGAATTTAAAGAAATGAAATTGCTTTAAAATAGAATAGATAGTAAAGTTTTTATGACAAAGTAGTCTTTATTATTTTTTAATCGAGAAAATGGTATAGAAGTTTATGTTAATCTTTTCACTGTCTTCTTTTCATTGAAATATTCAATAAAGTTTGTGCTTGACAGAATATAAAGAATACTATTTTAAATTAAGAAAGAGAAGTTTGAATCTCATTAAATCTGCTTTTGCTAAAAGTAGGTAATTTTCAATATTTTTTAACTTTATATATTTCTTTCCTAAAAGATTATTAGATTATTTTATTTACTTTCGCTTGTTTTTACAAAGCAAAGGAAGTATTCTAATCATGAAAAATTTCATTGTTCAGATTTCAACGAAAACTCTCATTTTGACTATATCTGAATCAATTTTAGTAAATTTTACAACCGAGTTTTAACATTGTTACATCTATACGTTCATACAAGGAAACGTTAATTTTGAATCTTTGAACATTGATTTTGACAGCATTTATACTAATCCTTAAGAGCATTTGGACTAATTTCACTATGGTGTCTGTACTAAAATATGTATATACTATAACTCAAAAACCCTTAACCATACGATGCTGAAATTTCGTATTTAGGGCTGATATTCGGTTTATTTACGCCCTTCTTTTTATTATTGCAATGCTTGTTCTATATCATGAAAAATTTCAGTAGAATTAATATTAAAGCTGCTGGGCATAATTTGACGATTAGCCGTAAAATGTCGAAATTTTGTATTTCTGACTAGTTGCACACCACCATTTTCGATTGTAATCTCTATTCAATATAACGAACCTTCTTCATAAAACAGATATTAATTAATTAGTTTCCACCAAAAGCCCGTACTTGGGTTCTACTCATTACTGAACTAATATATATTATTCATTGTTGAATACAATACCACTCATTATTGAACTAATATATACTATTCATTGTTGAATAGAATTATACTCATTATTGAACTAATATATACTATTCATTTTTGATTACAATTCTAATCATGATTGAACTAATATATACTATTCATTGTTGTATATAATTCTACTCATTATTGAACTATCATGTACTATTCATTGTGGAATACAATTCTATTCATTATTTAACTAATATATACTATTCATTGTTGATTAAAGTTCTACTCATTACTGAACTAATATATACTATTCATTGTTGAATACAATTCTACTCATTATTGAACTAATATATACTATTCATTGTTGAATACGATTCTATTCATTATTTAACTAATATATACTATTCATTGTTGAATACAATTCTACTCATTACTATTCAATAATGAGTAATAATATAAAATAGTGCTAATAATATATCCTTTACTGCTATTAAAAGTAAATATTTTAGTTACTGTGTAACTGTCCCTTTTTTGAAAGAATTAGATGATCGTACCAACATTTAAACAAACTAAAGTTAAATGGCCCCTCCCCCAAATTTTCTTAGTTTAATAGTCTCAGAAAGAAGACATGTTGTGTTCTCGTTAGATTTTTTTTCTATCAGTTAGGACATCTTCCTCTGGAGATATTTCTGTTCAGGGAATATAAAATAAAATAAATATTATACATAAGCTCATAAGAAAATCCATCAAATTTATTATTTTTAATAGTTAAGTAGAAAAATAATTTTTGAAATTTATTTGAATCACATTCCTCTGAATTTCATTAAATTTAAAAATGATATACGTATGAGGGAGTATAACGTTTTAGGTAAAATTAAATTCATGTAAATGGAAAAATTCTCTTCCATTCTTAAAGAAACGCAAAACCTTCCTCTTTTAAGTATTTCAATATGCAGCACTAACTGAATGAAAGTTTATAAATTTGAAAGCATTTATAAGCATATACAATATCCAAAATTTTTTTCAGATTTTTCATTGCTTCTAGAGTTTTATGATAAACTATTTCATAAAGATTTCCCCATTTTGGATTTTGTTGAAATATATCTATTAAGAAAAGTATCTTCTACAAAATTTTACTTCAAAGATAACTTTTTTTTTAAATTTAATACATTTCTCCATAGAATAACAGCAAATATGATTTTGAAGTAGTAAGAAAATTTAAAACTTTTGTGAAACCAAAACTCGTCAATAGAATTGATATATTTTGTATATTTAAGGACATAAACGTGTAGTATTATCCAGAAAATTATAAAAAAATTAGCAAGTACTTACTAAATATGTTATTTTCTAACATCGAAGATAAATTTATAGAAAGGTAAAAATTATTCATACTATCTTTTTATTCACTAGATAAATAATATAGAAAATTGCAAAATGTATTTCAATAATATGCTGAAGTTTTGATTTAAGTTGAAAATTTATTTATATATGCTTATATATATACATATATATATATATATATGTATATATATATGTATATATATGTATATATATATATATATATGTATATATATATGTATATATATATATATATATATATATATATATATATATATATATATATATATGTATGTATATGTATGTATATATATATATATATATATATATATGTATGTAATATATCAAAATTATTTAACTTTAATATTTCTTCAAAAACTCCTCTCTTCCATTTTAATTCATCTAAATATCTTTACCAGTCTCAACATGGTGTGTTCAACAAAGTATTTTCCACTTAACATTCCTTTCTGTCATAAAACTGTAAACTTTCTGTCTATACAGCAGTTTCCCAGGTGTTGGCGGAACATGTTTTCGCGTTTTGCTGATATTGCAGTCAATTCGCTTATTAAGCTGTTTTTGTTGTGGGAAAATTCTTGTTGTCAGCGCTCTTGGATGTACTTGTGTGAGAGCAGAGTGAACTCTGTGGCTTTTGATTGTATATTGTCCAGAAGGACAGATGTGCCGTGTTGCCGCTCTGAAATAAAGTTTTAAATTAGACTTCTGAGTTCTCTTGAATATGAGACCCGACTGCATCTTTGTACTTTATGAATGCTAGCTGTTGAACTTTCTCCTTGTGAAGGAGTTTTATAAAAAATGGATTACATGTATATATATGTATGTATATATATATGTATGTATATATATGTATATATGTATATATGTATATATATATGTATATATATATGTATGTATATATATGTATATATGTATATATGTATATATGTATGTATATATATATATATATATATATATATATATATATAATATATATATATATATATATATATATATATATATATATATATATATGTATATATATATGTATATATAATATATATATATGTATATATATATGTATATATGTATATATGTATATATATATATATATATATTTATATATATATATATATATATATATATATATATATATATATATAAATATATATATATATATATATATATATATATATATATATATATATATATATATATGTATATATATATATTTATATATATATATATATATATTTATATATATATATATATATATATATATATAAATATATATATATATATATATATAATATATATATATATATATATATATATATATATATATATATATATATATATATGCATATATAGATGATATAGATATATATGCATACATACATACATAAGTAACCTTTATATATCCTTTTCGTACAAATATAATTTACAGAAAAATTTAATTTTTATTCTGTATATACGGTTGCATTACAGAATAAAAATCAAATTTCTTTAATAAATGAAATTCATAAGATTTCAGATAAAAATATTATTATATTTTCAAACAGAATTCGAATAAAGGTAAAAGGAAATATGTAATTCTTAGTTTGTAAAGATTATTTTCTAACTTATTGATATATACTGAAAGCTACTTTTATAATAAAAATCCTTGAATAGAGCGGCTAGAACTCAATATTAGCAACATGGAAAAAATATTAGATATAAGTTTATTTCTCAGTAAGATAGAATAATTTTGAAAAGTGCATAATTATCATGCAAAAAAGGGGGATTATAATATATATTTTTTTCTGTATTAAAGCTGAGGTAAATAAATATATTTCAAAAGTGTATAATTATGAGTAAAATAATGTAAGTTTTTTAATTCCTTTCAAAATAATTTTAAAACCATTTCTATCAGTAATGGTTAGCATTTAAAATTGTAATAAATGTTTTCAAGAAAATGTTGTGTTCGAAATTGAAATAATGTTTTAAAAAATTAAACTATAATATTTAAAAACAGTAAATAGTTACTATACATAGTGTACAAAATCGGCTGACTGAAAACAATAAAACAGCTAAATAATTTATAGAATATTTAATGGAATAATTTTTATTTTATAAACACGATTCAATTTTAAGTATTAAATTTGATATTTCAAAATAAGCCAAAATGTGTATTAATATTGTCTGTTTAAGATAAAAATTTATTTACGTTTGTGAGAAAATTTAAGCTAAGTTAGCTTTGATTCAGTAACTTTCAGTTCATTCATAAAGAATAAAAAATTGGTAGGAGATAAAATATACCTTACAGGAAATCGAAGAGTCAAGTACTACAAGCATTTAAATTGGAGAATTTGTTATGTAAATTTTAAGTAAATGAAAGTCTTACTTTAATATATCATAAAATATATTGCTGCAAAAATATTGCTAGAATTAATAATTAATAATTTTAAATGCTTATGTTATATAGTTATTAAAGTACAATCACTGAAAGCAAAATCTTACTTAGAATTAATATGGATTTATGAGTATAGGTTTCAAATAAAAAAGTCTTTATTGTTTTGAATATAAAAAAAATTATGTTCCACACATGATACTTTAAAATTTGCTCTGCGTACATTAGGATTTATCTGTTCTATAAATAATGCATCTACACAAATGTTGCAAGCATTCAATCTGACAATTTCTACTTAATTATATATTACCCAAAATATGATTTCGATTATGTTTTAATACAATATACTAAGAGTAAAATAATATATAAATTAACATTTTGATGAAAGTTAAAGCCATTTTTATTTTATTGTTATTACATAGTAAAAAAATATTCATAACTGAAATTAATATAATTTTTTAGGATATGAAAGCACACATTATTTATTGTGAATTTCTTAAGTGAAATACATATTTTCTACTTACTTATATATTTCCAAAAACATGATTTCGGTTATGTTTGAATACAATAATATATTAAGCTTCAAATAATATATAAATTAACATTTTCCTGAAAGTTACAGCCATTTTTATTTCATTATTATTACATAGTATAAAAAAATTGAACTGAATAATTGAAATAACTGAAATTAATATCATATTTTAGGATTTGAAAGCATAAATTATTTATTGTGAATTTCTTAAATGAAATACATATTTCCTACTTAATTATATATTTCCACAAACATGATTTCGGTTATGTTTGAATACAATAATATGCTAACCGTAAAATAATATATAAATTAATATTTTCCTGAAAGTTAACGCCATTTTTATTTTATTGTTATTACATAGTACAAAAATATTTATATCAGAAATTACTATCATTTTTTTAGGATCTGAAAGCATACATTATATTTTGTGAATTTTTTAAGTGAAATACATATTTCCTACTTAATTATATATTTCCAAAAATATGATTTCAGTTATGTTTGAATACAATAATATACTAAGCGTAAAATAATATATAAATTAATATTTTCCTGAAAGTTAACGCCATTTTTATTTTTTTGTTATTACATAGTATAAAAAATTTTTATAACGAAAATTAATATCTTTTTTTAGGATATGAAAGCATACAATTTTTGTGAATTTCTTATGTGAAATACATATTTACTACTTGATTATATATTTCCACAAGCGTGATTTCTGTTATGTTTGAATACAATTATATACTAAGCGTAAAATAATATATAAATTAATATTTTCCTGAAAGTTAACGCCATTTTTATTTTATTGTTATTACATACTACAAAAATATTTATATCAGAAATTACAATCATTTTTAGGATCTGAAAGCATAAATTATTTATTGTGAATTTCTTAAATGAAGTGCATATTTCTTACTTAATTATACAATTCCAAAAACATGATTTTGGTTATGTTTGAATACAATAATATACTAAGCGTAAAATAATATATAAATTAATATTTTCCTGAAAGTTACAGCCATTTTTATTTTATTGTTGTTATATAGTAAAAAAAATATTCATAACTGAAATTAATATAATTTTTTAGGATATGAAAGCATAAATTATTTGTGAATTTCTTAAGTGAATTACATATTTCTTACTTAATTATATATTTCCCCAAACATGATTTCGGTTATGTTTGAATACAACAATATGCTAACTGTAAAATAATATATAAATTAATATTTTACTGAAAGTTAACGCCATTTTTATTTTATTGTTATTACTTTCATTTTTTAGGATTTTAAAGCATACATTATATTTTGTAAATTTTTTAAGTGAAATACATATTTCCTACTTGATTATATATTTCCAAAAACATGATTTCAGTTATGTTTGAATACAATAATATACTAAGCGTAAAATAATACATAAATTAATATTTTCCTGAAAGTTAACCCCATTTTTATTTTCTACTTAATTATATATTTCCACAAACATGATTTCGGTTATGTTTGACTACAATAATATACTAAGCGTAAAATAGTATATAAATTAATATTTTCCCGAAAGTTAACGCCATTTTTATTTTATTCTTATTACATAGTACAGAAATATTTATAACGGAAATTACTATAATTTTTTAGGATCTGAAAGCATACAATATTTATTGTTAAATTCTTAAGTGAAATACATATTTTTGTACTAAAACTTGAAAATTAAATAAATTTTAATTCACACACGTCACACAGTGTATATTTAAAAAGGAAAAAAAGAAAAAAACCCATAATAAATTTTAATTCACACACGTCACACAGTGTATATTTAAAAAGGAAAAAAAGAAAAAAACCCATAATAATTTTAACTCTTTCTAGCATTTATTTCCTATTTAAACTGCAATTAATATCTGCTACTAGATGGATTTAATAATAACTTAAAATGTTGATTTTATGCAGTTATATAAAAAAAAGATGGCAGGTGGAAACGAAGCCTTGCATTTCAGACTGATGATATGTCTGTATCGGTTATATGGTCAGCTCAGCGGTCTAGAGAAATCAGACCATATAAGCGGGGTGATCATATATGCGGAACAATACAACCTTATTGTGCACATATTGTGCATTTTTTATCCATAACAAAAGATCCTAATCCACATTCTCATAAGGTGACAAGCACTGACTTTTTCTTTCTTGATCACCGATTTCAACACTTGAGGAGCCGAACGATGGCCGATTGGTTAGGAAGCTGGCCTTTGGTACCGGATTTCGTAAGTTTGAATCCCACAGTGATATGGATGTTCGTAGCCATATGTAATCGGCTTTAAGCTGTAGGTTCCGGTCTTATTAGCCCTCGTGTGGCAAATGTAGACCATAGCACTCCAAACCATACCTCAACACTTGAGGACCAAAGTCTTGCAGCTAAAATGTTCTTTAATGTAATCGAATTGCTTTGGTGAAAGTAGCCTTTAAAAGATTAGATTTTTTAAAATTTTCAATCAATTCATTTTTGGCAGAAAATGATAAATTCTTTCTTTTCCAAACTATAATTAAAAAATGAACGTTTTGGCCTTTGGTACGGGAGTTCATAAGTTTGAATCCCACAGTGGCATGGATGTTCGTAGCCATGTGTAATCGGCTGTAAGCTGTAGGCTCATTAGCCCTCTTGTGCCAAAAAGTAGACCATAGTACTCCAAACCATACCTCAACATTTGAGGACCATAGTTTTGCAGCTAAAATGTTCTTTAATGTAATCGAATTGCTTTGGTGAAAGTAGCCTTTAAAAGATTAGATTTTTTTAAATTTTCAATCAATTCTTTTTTGGCAGAAAATGATAAATTCTTTCTTTTCAAACTATAATTAAAAAATGAACGTTTTGGCCTTTGGTACGGGAGTTCATAAGTTTGAATCCCACAGTGGCATGGATGTTCGTAGCCATGTGTTATCGGCTTTAAGCTGTAGGTCCCGGTCTCATTAGCCCTCGTGTGGCAAAAAGTAGACCATAGCAATGCAAACCATACCTCAACACTTGAGGACCAAAGTTTTGCAGCTAAAATGTTCTTTAATGTAATCGAATTGCTTTGGTGAAAGTAGCCTTTAAAAGATTAGATTTTTTAAAATTTTCAATCAATTCATTTTTGGCAGAAAATGATAAATTCTTTCTTTTCCAAACTATAATTAAAAAATGAACGTTTTGGCCTTTGGTACGGGAGTTCATAAGTTTGAATCCCACAGTGGCATGGATGTTCGTAGCCATGTGTAATCGGCTTTAAGCTGTAGGTCCCGGTCTCATTAGCCCTCGTGTGGCAAAAAGTAGACCATAGCAATGCAAACCATACCTCAACACTTGAGGACCAAAGTTTTGCAGCTAAAATGTTCTTTAATGTAATCGAATTGCTTTGGTGAAAGTAGCCTTTAAAAGATTAGATTTTTTAAAATTTTCAATCAATTCATTTTTGGCAGAAAATGATAAATTCTTTCTTTTCCAAACTATAATTAAAAAATGAACGTTTTGGCCTTTGGTACGGGAGTTCATAAGTTTGAATCCCACAGTGGCATGGATGTTCGTAGCCATGTGTTATCGGCTTTAAGCTGTAGGTCCCGGTCTCATTAGCCCTCGTGTGGCAAAAAGTAGACCATAGCAATGCAAACCATACCTCAACACTTGAGGACCAAAGTTTTGCAGCTAAAATGTTCTTTAATGTAATCGAATTGCTTTGGTGAAAGTAGCCTTTAAAAGATTAGATTTTTTAAAATTTTCAATCAATTCATTTTTGGCAGGAAATGATAAATTCTTTCTTTTCCAAACTATAATTAAAAAATGAACGTTTTTTTCGTGACGTATGATCCAAAGGCAACAAAATTTTCCTTTACTTGTTTCGTCTCAATTTCAACCTAAGCAGGGAGAGATAACTTAAACCAATAAGCAGACAGATGTCCACCTCTTGTCCGGGGGAAAAATAACTGAAAGAGGTGATGTCCACAGAAACAACTAAGTTGGGAAAAGGATGGGAAACAAAGGCTTGAATTCAGGTCCTCTCCGATTTCACACTGACTTCTTAAAAAAACGTAAAGAAAAAAAAACTGAAACTCGCTGTAAACATGAAACTGACTATATAACCGGTAAAAAGAAAAATAAATGGACTGTATAAGCGGTGGATTTTTAACTCCTGTTTCCTATTAAGTTAGACGGGACTTTAGAAAACTGACCCTATAAGCGGGGTGACCTTATAACCGGGTAATGATATAGCCGTAACTGGCTGTATATTTGTAGAAAACATAAAAGTAAAATCTTGATATAATGTAGTTTTTTTTTATATGACTACTTAAATATTGGAAGAAACCTGTCAGACAATCGCATCTTTATCATTATCATTTAAAGAAAAATAAATAGACTGTATAAGCGGTGGATTTTTAACTCCTGCTTCCTATTAAGTTAGACGGGACTTTAGAAAACTGACCCTATAAGCGGGGTGACCTTATAAGCGGGTAACCATATAGCCGTAACTGGCTGTATATTTGTAGCAAACATAAAAGTAAAATCTTGATATAACGTAGTTTTTTTTATATGACTACTTAAATATGGGAAGAAACCTGTCAGACAATCGCATCTTTATCATTAACATTTAAAGAAAAATAAATAGACTGTATAAGCGGTGGATTTTTAACTCCTGCTTCCTATTAAGTTAGACGGGACTTTAGAAAACTGACCCTATAAGTGGAATGACCTTATAAGCGGGTAACCATATAGCCGTAACGGGCTGTATATTTGTAGCAAACATAAAAGTAAAATCTTGATATAACGTAGTTTTTTTATATGACTACTTAAATATTGGAAGAAACCTGTCAGACAATCGCATCTTTATCATTAACATTTAAAGAAAAATAAATAGACTGTATAAGCGGTGGATTTTTAACTCCTGCTTCCTATTAAGTTAGACGGGACTTTAGAAAACTGACCCTATAAGTGGAATGACCTTATAAGCGGGTAACCATATAGCCGTAACGGGCTGTATATTTGTAGCAAACATAAAAGTAAAATCTTGATATAACGTAGTTTTTTTTATATGACTATTTAAATATTGGAAAAAACCTGTCAGACAATCGCATCTTTATCATTAACATTTAAAGAAAAATAAATAGACTGTATAAGCGGTGGATTTTTAACTCCTGCTTCCTATTAAGTTAGACGGGACTTTAGAAAACTGACCCTATAAGCGGGGTGGCCTTATAAGCGGGTAACCATATAGCCGTAACTGGCTGTATATTTGTAGCAAACATAAAAGTAAAATCTTGATATAACGTAGTTTTTTTTATATGACTACTTAAATATGGGAAGAAACCTGTCAGACAATCGCATCTTTATCATTAACATTTAAAGAAAAATAAATAGACTGTATAAGCGGTGGATTTTTAACTCCTGCTTCCTATTAAGTTAGACGGGACTTTAGAAAACTGACCCTATAAGTGGAATGACCTTATAAGCGGGTAACCATATAGCCGTAACGGGCTGTATATTTGTAGCAAACATAAAAGTAAAATCTTGATATAACGTAGTTTTTTTATATGACTACTTAAATATTGGAAGAAACCTGTCAGACAATCGCATCTTTATCATTAACATTTAAAGAAAAATAAATAGACTGTATAAGCGGTGGATTTTTAACTCCTGCTTCCTATTAAGTTAGACGGGACTTTAGAAAACTGACCCTATAAGTGGAATGACCTTATAAGCGGGTAACCATATAGCCGTAACGGGCTGTATATTTGTAGCAAACATAAAAGTAAAATCTTGATATAACGTAGTTTTTTTTATATGACTATTTAAATATTGGA
>CM063504.1:51081218-51103718 GCA_032207245.1 Pardosa pseudoannulata | reverse complement strand
TTAAAATAATTCCTTTCAACTATTATCTAAATTGATTCTATAATTTTGCATTTACATTCAATTACGTGAAATACTGTAAATTTCAATATTAACCCATTCTGGTAATTACCAATTCACTATAAATTTTCAACTACTCTAATTCTATTTGCTTTATATAATTCATTTTAGATGAACACAAAGTCTCGTATTAATTTAAAAGATAATTTTGTATTTGAACTGTATAGAAAATTTTTAGTCCTCACAACTTTTTTATTTGTCTCTCTATAAATTAAACAAATCTTATTTCAACGGAGATTTTTATAGATTTTGAGTAGAGTATCTAAAACATGAGTTATGTGAATATATTAATGAAGCTCAGAATCATGATTCAGATTTATGATTTTTTTAACACGTACATTAAAGTTAAAACATAATTTGTAAAATTCCAACCCTAAATTTTGAAAATTTAAATTACACAAAATATTATTTTTAAGTTTTAATATTGATGCAAGTACTAGTATAAAATAAAATTATTAATATTTATTAATGATAAATATGACTTACTATTCGTAATTTTATAACGTAACAGCATATAACTGCAAAAGTTATACGTAAATTCAAGGTGTATTTTAAAAAAGTAAGTAAGATATAATTAGCTTTTTTATTCTTGTCATGTAAAATTTTCAAGTACAAAGGAAGTTTATGAGATTTTTATTATTTAAAAGTATAGCTGTCTAGCTGTATAACAAAATTCAAAATACTTCAGTACCAGTAAATATTACTGAAGTAGTACTAATAAATAAAAAGTCTGAGAAAAGAACTTCCAATTTGTCGTTTCAAACTATAGATACATGTATGAAATATAATTTTTTTAAATTGGAGTTTATCATATCCTTTGTAAAATTTCTCAACGTTAATTTTAAGGATTAAATATTTGAAATATTCACTTTCCTTTGAGATAAAGATTTTATAATAAAGTATCAAAACTTCTTTCTACCAGTTTTAAAACTGAAAGTCTTGCAAAAAAGATTGCCATTTAAAAAATTCTTAAAAATTTTGCTTTCTGCTATAAAGTTTGAATAATTTTTTTTAAATCAAGAATGAAAACTAATACCGGCTGATTTAAATTTAAGAAAACACTTTAAAAATTGGTAATTTGAACACAAATAAGATATAATAATGCGGTTTGCAACAATCGGAAGAAATGAAGCCGAGAGTTTTCTGAGGAAAGAAAATTCATGAGTATCTGGCCCTTAATTTTCTCGTTTACACATAGAAAAAAAACCCAATTATTTTCGTTAGTCCTGTTTTTGTTTTAAGATAATAATTATAAATACATAAATAACATAAAAACCTTATAAAAACATATGAACATTATCTCAAATAATAATTGTATTTTAGCTACTGTAACATGTTGATTATAAACCTAACAATGTGCATTGCCCGGGAATCACGAAGATGTAATTCTGAAAAGAAGCTGAATGAAGGGTAATTGTTGACAGAAGGGTAAATACTAAACTACGTGCTTATTTGCTACTTACGGTACGTACCTTAAAGGTACGTACCATGTAAACAAGCACTAGTAAGTAAACTGCTAATTTTGGTTTCCAGTAATAACCTAGGTTTGGTTTAGAGCGCTACGGTCTACTTTTTGCAACACGAGCACTAATGAGACCGGGACCTACTGCTTAAGGCCGATTCCGAACTGCTACGAGCATTCATGAAACTGTGGGATACGAACCCATGAACTCCGGTACCGAAGGCCAGCACCCTAACCATTCGGCCATCGTTCGGCCCCCAATAGTAACCTAGAAGTAAAGTTGAAAGAAAATTAATATTTTGCTATAATATCCGCATTTAAAATTTGGTTTCCTAAAGTCAAAACGTACTCCAGACAGATACACAGATACATTTTTTTGTTTCTTAAATGGTATTTACGAACTTAGGGAGTTCCAAAACTTGAAGATAAATCGAAATCTCTAAATTGAAATTTTGGATGGTAATAGTAATTTCATTATACTGTGTTTATGAGAAATTAAACAAGCTTGATTAATTCTGACAGAGACGGAACAATGACTTTACAGTTTCTTTTTTTTTCTTTTTAAAAATAGCATTTGACTGATAAGTGAAATGTTGAGACACAGATGTTTTTAGCTATCAATTTTTGCATTCTGTTTCAAATCAATATTTAGAAACTTTTAGGTATTCTGAACAGTGTGAACGTAAGAAAAAAAGAATAATAATTTTCCCAATATAGTGGTAATTGGTATCTTCATGGAAGTAAATTTTCAGATATCTTGCTGTCCTACCTTTGGTTTGATTTGATTTGGAGCTGTCAGCTGTTTAGCTGCAGGAAGACTAATGGACCGAGACCTACTGCTTAAAGCCGATTCCTAACGGCTACGAATATTCATGTCCGTAGTGGAACTCTGGTACCTAAGATTAGCCCCCAACCGTTCGGCTGTGGTCATAATGAATTATTTCCCGTGCATTGGACCTAATAGTATCACATCAGTTTTGGAGGTATGATTTTAGAGTGTTTTAATAAATGGAAATATAAAGCTTTTAGACTAAAGATACATTCAAAATCTATGGTTATATACATTCGAACTAAGACAGTTTTGATTAATACAACACTTCACGTTTATAAACTATGAGTATTACGTAGTCTTCGAAAGAATCTTGTATGATATGGTTTACTTAAAAGCAGTATACATGTTTCTAGTTTTTTTTTAAAAATATATTTAGTTTGACTTTAAGAGATGCATATATAAAAGGTATAAAGTGGTCTAATAACACAGAATGATAATAATTCTTCTACTATAGCAGTTGAATCTGTAAACTTACTTCTTATCTCGTTTTCTCATAATGAGCGTTTTACGCCATTTTCTGACAGGGTATAATTGCTGTAATTAATACGCTCGCAGAGTTTCAATAAAGAACTCTTGTCATTGGCATCGGTGTAGCTGGATGTGATCTAAAGCTGGGTAATTTTAATAAGATATAATGTCTAAATAATTTCACTTTAAGTCACTGAAACTATGAATGTAAACTTATACGCTCTTTTGTTTCTACATTAAATACACGAATTTCGCCACGAGAGTGTTAATGTACCGGGACCTACTTCTTAAAATACGAGAACAAACATCATATACGGGAACAAACCTCTGTACTAACAGTGTACAGATTATTTTGTCTGTACCAGAGACATGGGATTTTAACTCATGGATTCTGATGCTAGAAGGAAGCGTTCTACTAGTTTCACTATCGCTTGACCGAATTTATAGATATTTTATACTTAGATTAGCATTTAGAAGTACGAATTTGAATTTTAGAGAAAGGAAAGAAACTAGAGGAATTACATCTAGGGATATTTATAGATTAAAAGATGTATTACATTATCTTTCGTTTTAATTTGTATCTTTTTGATAGTTTTATTTTTTACTACATTCGTAGCCCAAACTTTTGAAGTTAATTTTTCAAAATATTATCATATCATTTTTCAAATAATTTGCAATTCGTCACAAATGTTATCAGTGCGATTTATCTATCGGTCTTCTAATATTTTTCAATGAATAAAACATATACTCATAAACGAAACAACTATGTGATTATATAGTTATCAAATAGCATATATATAGACTTTGCCTGATCTTACGATAATAGCACTACCTTACTCACAGCACTAATTTTTATTAGTAGATTTTCCAGCAAAATTGGAGTTTATTAATATAAAATAAAATTTATAATGAATGTATAGTTAATTATTAGTTATTATTAGTTTATTAATTATTCCTTAATTTTTCAAAATATTATCATATCATTTTTAAAATAATTTGCAATCCGTCACAAATGTTATCAGTACGCTTTATCTATCAGTCTTCTAATATTTTTCAATGAATAAAACATATACTCATAAACGAAACAACTACGTGATTATATAGTTATCAAATAGAATAAATAGACTTTGTCTGATTTTATGTTAAAAAGAAATAGTTATTGTACAGTGAAACTAGAGAATCTATATTCACAGCATTAATTTATATTAGTTGATTTTCCTGCAAAATTTGAGCTTATTAAAACAATATAATTTATATTGAATTTATAAAATTAAACTCATTAAATTAAAATATTTTTCCTGACAGTAATTTAAATTTTATTTAATTTTGTTATGCATTATTAAATACGTATTTAAACTAATACAATTTAAGGATATACCTCTTACTGTGTAAGATTATTTAATATTAAATCAAGCGTATTGCGTTTTTTAAATATTTTTGATACTAAACAATGCATAAAAGAGTTTAAAAAGCTAGTTTTACACAAGCATTTAAGTCAGTAGATATCATTAAAAATATATGTGTTGTTGTGTAACTTAATTTATAACAACACACCACTATTATTTTCTTTGGAGCGTTCGCGAAACTAAATGATGTACACAAAAGAAAGTTGAAAAATACACAAGGTTCAAATAATAGCTATCATATTTTAAACACTACAGAAGCTCTATAAGAAACCAAACATTATTAATCTGAATAAAGCTTGATGCGTTTATTTTATATAATACAGCTAACGTATCTAAAATGTATTCTGCGAATTTTTTAATCTTAGATTTATTTAACAATAGATATTGGATAACAATATTGATAACAATGCGCAACAAAAGATATTAATAATTACAGATTTTTATCAGAAAAACATTTTGGAAAAAAAAAATCATCCTTTATTAATGGGACTTTTTGTGATTTAACACATTGTGTGCGGGTACATTTCACAGCAGAATTGTACAGGGAGCGGAGGTTTTGTGCGTAAATTTAATTATTCAGTTAAATCTCAGTAAATCAAAAATGATTAAATTTTTAACGAACTTTTCGTATTTTATAATTAAATATATAAATAAATAAGTAGAAATATATAAATAACAACCATAAGATTTTTGTCAGCAAAAAATATATCTTTAGTGGATAAATTTATAATGGTATCGTAAATATGAAAGTCAAAAAGAAATAGTAGTATATGGTTCTAATTTTTTCGAATTATGTTATATATAAACATTTTTACATTATAAAAAAATGAAAAGAGCAATCATAAGATTAATAATGTAAAAACTAGTTTTTATTTGTCTAAATTTTTAAAGAATTTATGCAGTAGACAAGAACATTCGGCTTTGTTTTCCTGTATATACCGTTATTTTTGTACCTACAAACAAACCATGTTGTTACACTAATCCGTGCTAGTACGTGTCCCGTGCTCAAGTATCAATCGTCAGAAAATGTATTAGTACGTGTCCCACATACAATGTGTCAGTTTTTGATTCATAATAGGATAAAAACTGATACCGTTTTAGAATGAATTATTTACAATCTATTTAATAATGTTCTAACTTTGAAAACCTTTCTTCCTTTTGTCATTTTTGGGCAGTATATGTTCAAAAAATTATGTTCACGTAAGTTATGTACGCATAAAATGAGAGAAGTGGAATTTACTTACACGGAAGGTAACTTTTGAAATATTAATATTAAAAACTAAACTCGTCGGCTCAACAGCCCCTAGGGGCTAATCTCAGTTTCCGAAACCAAGGAGCCTGTGATACGAAGAATATGTTCCGGTTAGGTAGTCAATCTAACGCAGAACCCCAAGTGTTTCGTTCCCAAGCATGTTTAGTCCAAAGTTTATCTATCCACTGAAGGGATGAAAGGCTGAGTCAACTTTACCCAGCCCGGGGATTGAACCTTGGACATGTGTCGTGGGAACGCGAAGAGTACCCCAACACCAAAGGGCTTCATATATATATTAGAGATTAAATTTGTATGTCAAATAGAACATGAGAAAATTTTTATACAAAAAAATCGAAAGATTTAAAGCTATTTGAAATTTTAAAATTTAAAAGTATAAAATCAGTAAGAAATCGAAAATTTAAAAACAATTTGCTTTAATCATGGTATAAAATAAAATTAGGTTGCCTGTGTTAATACGATTTCAGGTAGATAATAGTTTCGATTTAAAACAAAAAATATTGGTTTCTAATTTATATGTTTCAAACTTTATTTTTCAGAAAAGAGAATTTAATTTTTTTTATTTAAATGTATTGCTTTCTACCGTAAAATTTCATAAAGTTAATAAAATTGAATTTTTAATTATGATCTAGGAAATATTTTATTCTAAACAAAGCAGAATATTTTATTTTTCTCTGAATCAAAAATAGGCTAAAATAATAAATGTTTTTCAGTTCAAAAAGGGATTTTTTTTTGCTTAAATGTATTGCTTTGCGCTGTAAAGTACTTTAAAGTTAATAAAATTCAACTCTTAATTATGATCTAGGAAATATTTTATTCTAAACAAAGCAGAATATTTTATTTTACTCTGAATCAAAAATAGGCTAAAATAATGATTTTGCAGTTCAAAAGGTACTATATCTCTTTAATATAAGAGTACGCAATTCCGATATGGTTATACAATCTTCGGAAGCAAACTACAAAATTCAACTTCCTAATAAATTGTTACAAGTTTTATGTATTTACAAACTAACATCATTTTAAACATATATATATGTGTTTAATAAATATGCCAAAATATTATAAACTAGCATATAGCCCATCATATGACGGGATTAGTAAAATTTTTAATATTCCAGAACTGTTAAGTACCCAATGAGGCAGGTAAAAAATGGTTTGTTTTTTGGCTGAGAATTATCTGGTTCACTCTCAATGATTTATTTATCGTCATACTCCTCTAGAGTCTCCCGATCCTGTAATGCAGTTTAAAATCACATTTGATTCATTTAGTCAAACCATGTGGTTATGTATAACAAACAAACACACTAACGAACAAACTTCTTAATTTCCAAATATGTATAAATTAAAAGTTAGATATTTATTAGTCCATGAAATAGACTCCTAGACTTATATGAAAAGAATTTATTGTTAATACCGGTGATAAAATTTTCATTGCAGCAAAAAATAATCGATGATTAAATTTAAAATTATCACATATGTACCTAATCTATTATTTAAGCCAAATATAAAAGAAAATCATTTACTTAATATCTAAGTTCAGTTCTAAAAGATATTATAATAGTGTAGACGATATTTAAATAGTTTAAAATATGAAATTATTAAATGAGATGTTTAAAGGAATGACGTCACAATGCTAGAAAAAATTGTTATTTTTACCTGTTTATTAAGTGATAAATGGATAAATTTAATCGCCTGCTCTTAACCGGGGAAAATAGGACACAAAATAATGGCATTAAACTCTCGAAAAGGGGCGAAGGAGTGGATTTCGAACGTTGTAAAAACGACAGTATTTTTTGCTGTGATATGTAGCATATTTATACAAATTTATTTTAGAATCGGATCGATAGTTTAGGAGAAGATAAACTTTATTCGCTTAGATTGGATGCCTCTATCCATTCCAGGTCCAACCGCTTCATAAATTTGAGGACAGATAACTTAGGCTATTATTATATAGGGGATAATATTACAAAAATTTCGTATTTAAGTATTTAACAAATTATATATTTTAATAAAAAAATTATAAATGCTAAGCACTAATTTTAATATTAACCTTCTTAAATTTTAACTAGTAATTTAGAAATGCAAATAAATAAATAAATGATGATTTTAATGTTTGTAAAATTATTTCCAGAGTATTAAAGATTTTCATAAAATATGCAAACCTCTTTTATTTTGTTTCAGCCTTGTTTTGAGAATATCAGGATCTAATTTCCAGCAAACAGCTGTTTGATTATTATGATTTAAACTAAAATATGATAAAATATTCTTATGCCAAAATATACAGAATAATTCAGGAAATACGTATTCTCTATTCTGAACAAAACTAATAACTCCAATTTACTTATTTTAAATTATTACAAAAGGTATTATTTGCCTTTAAGACTCAGATTTATTAAAGCGTGTTTGTTTAGAATAGAAAATTGCTAAATATGTACTGAAATATTTTGAAATATTGTTGAATTTAATCTTTTAGTAAAGGTGATGGGTTTGGGGATATTTTGTGAATTATTAGAGAAGATAAAAGGATTTTAAATCATAATGTATAGACAAATGCGCTTATGAATTACAAAAAACAGCATAAAAATTTGAAAGGGGAGAAAATATTAGTTAATTATTTTATGCAATTCGTAATGTCAGTTTTAGATTTTTTAATAAAAAAATTATATTAAAATTACTGTTGCATTGAAATTTTTAAAAAATGTGTATATGCAGTAAATATTTAAAATAATTTTCTGTAGAATTATGCTTATGCATGTAAAATTTTAAAAAGGTAATTCTTTGACAACGAGAATGAAACAGGAGATTTATATAAAACTTTTTTTTTGCATAGTAAAATATTTGAATTTATTAAAGCCTTAATTTTTGTAAATTAAAATTGCATTTACATGTAAATGAATGAAGCACAGTTAATTATATTTTATTCATATTTAAAAAGTATAGCTCATTCTTATAACATAATAACATTACTAATTTTTTAAAAAACTGTAATGCACTCGAGAACTCTACACAAAATTCGTAAAACGAAAAAAAAAACGAAAGCGAAATTAATATTTTAATTATTATATATACGTCTACATATCGACGATCTCTCAAATTAATTTTTTAAACATTATTTTCCTTTTTCAATTAAATTATATATTGTATCAGTTATAGTTTCACACATATGATTGTATTTTTGCTAATATTAAAACGCACTATCAAAAAAGGATTATTAAAAATTTAACTTCTGATGCATTTATCCTAATGGTCACGAATACGGTCGTGTACTATAAATGTTTTCTTTTCGGAGCAAAAAAAAATGTGTTTGCAATACTTAAGCTATTATTTTTCTACGCTTTATAGTTTATAAATTAAGCTATCTCAATACAAAAAGATATTTGTAAAATGTGATAATTTGAAATAAATACTTTGATGCCATTTCAAATTACAGTTACTATTTTTTCCCTTATATGTCAAGGACTTTCTCTTATGCATTCTACAGGTTTTGTTATACCGTTAAATTGCCAACTATATAGTCAAAACATTTCCAGTTAAATTAAAATGTTATACCCATAACTCCTTAATACAAAATATTAATTGAAAGCTTTTAAATATTCCACCTTGTCTATTAATATGTTTTCTATTGCCATGAAAGTTTAGCAGCGTTTGGTTTACCGCTGATCTTGAGATTTATAGCATATAGATCAAGCATGTCAAATTTTAAAAAATAATGTGAGTCAAATTAAAAAGAACTAAGTTTCGTTGGGCTAGAAAAGTAAAAATTGTAACTATACGTTTTCGAACAGTATTTTAAGTACAAAAGACAAAAATAAAATTAAAAAGAAATAACTCAATTAAAATTTTCTTTCTCAAACTTTACACTCCTTCTCTACTAATTTAGGATCTTTTGCAATAATTTCTCTAATAATTCTTCTCTACTAATCGTGTCAAACGTCAGCGAATATCCCATATAGTGCATGAAAACATCTGCGTATACTCAATGAAAATGCATTGGAGACGTAATAACCCTAGAACTGTAAAATAAAGATGACACAGAGCGTATCAAAACTTCTTTAATTCAGTGAAGATATTTACATTATTGTTTTTTTCTGTGAGTTTGACATCCCTGACTTAGATATTCTGCCTGTAGAAATCGTTCTTCTTGAATACATGAAAGATGACCCACGATTTTTGCAACAATGTTTATTTCTAGGCTTATTTCTAGGCCAAACAAGTTGTGTTCACAGAGAACGTTTTAAACATATGAACGCAATTTCAAACCAGGCCTGTTTTTAACCCCCAATTTGGAAACTTTGATGTAGTTATTTTGGATGGAGTAACCGTTTATCTTCCATACACGAAGGATGAAATTCATCTTTTTGCAACAATGCTTTTTTCGAGGGTATGTACATTATTAATTGTATTTACAAAGATCTTTTCACAGATATGAACTTAATATCAAATCAAGCCTCTCTGCTGTAAAGTTTTAGCCGCAAGTTTCCTTTATGAAGATAGTCTGGATGGAGCAATCGTTCACATTTCCTACACGGAAGATGGAACTCATATTGTTACAACAGCGCTTGTTTCGAGGGTACATTAATAATTGCATTTACAGATTTTTTTTTCGCAGGTATGAACCTAATATAAAAACAAGCCTCTCTGATATAAATTTTTGGGCTAATTTTATATCTTTTATGAAGATAGTCTGGATGGAGCAATCGTTCACATTTCCTACACGGAAGATGGAACTCATATTGTTACAACAGCGCTTGTTTCGAGGGTACATTAATAATTGCATTTACAGAGATCTTTTCACAGATATGAACCTAATATAAAAACAAGCCTCTCTGATATAAATTTTTGGGCTAATTTTATATCTTTTATGAAGATAGTCTGGATGGAGCAATCGTTCACATTTCCTACACGGAAGATGGAACTCATATTGTTACAACAGCGCTTGTTTCGAGGGTACATTAATAATTGCATTTACAGAGATCTTTTCACAGATATGAACCTAATATAAAAACAAGCCTCTCTGATATAAATTTTTACGCTAGTTTCATATCTTTTATGAAGATGTTCTGGCTGGAGCAATTGTTCACATTTCCTACACAGAAGATGGAACTCGTCTTTTTGCAACAGTGTTTGTTTCGAGGGTACATTAATAATTGCATTTACAGAGATCTTTTCACAGATATGAACCTAATATAAAAACGAGCCTCTCTGCTATAAATTTTTGCTCTAGTTTTATATCTTTTATGAAGATATTCTGGCTGCAGCAATCGTTCACATTTCCTATACGGAAGATTGAACTCATATTTTAACAACAGAGCTTGTTTCGAGAGTATGTACATTATGAATTCCATTTACAGAGATTTTTTTCACGCATATTAGCTCATTGATAAACTATTCCTCTCTACTACAAATCTTTAGATAAATTAATAATTAATTTTTATACGAAAATACTTTTAAAAATGTATTATATTTAAATTCAAAATTTTGTATTTAAATCACATTCAAACTTTTATAATTTTAAAGATATTAATATTTAGCCAATTAATAAATTAATTGACAAAATTTATTACTGATGGATTTGCGGACATTAAAGTTCTACAATTTACATGAATTACTGTTTAACATTTTGTTTTTGAAAGTATAATATCAAATTAAAAATTATTCTATACATTAGCATTCTATACATTGTACTTATTATCTAACATTTAACTTACGTTGCCAGGAAGATTACCACTATTCAATTCTTCATTAACACAAATACCGACAAATGAAATTGTCGGTAAATTTAAAAATGCTGTTACCTACCTAATCTCTATCCCAGCTTTACTTGTTATTTATTCTACAACAAAAGCTCAAAATGGGAAGCTAACGTTATTCCCGATGATGGGACAGCGGAAACAGATTAAAGCTTAGTTCGAGAATCAGAACCAAAGCTACTACAAGGGAGATCTTCCACGCTAAACCCTATACATTGTAGATGATTTAAATTATCTAGTAAAACAAAAGATTACTTATGGAAGCATGATATTTTGTGTAGATTTACCCTTTATTCATACATTTTATTTTAAACATCTTTCTTTTTAATATAATGATACAATACTTCACAGTTAAGTATTAAATAAATTATCAACTAAATCAGTAATAAAATTCTTATATCGAGAATTTTATTCTGTATTCATACATTTTATTTTAAATGTATTTCTTTTTAATATTATGATACAATATTTCACAGTTAAGCATTAAATAAATTATGAACTAAATCAATAATGAAATTCTTATACCAAAAAATTTTGAAAGCATTAAGTATGCGATCAGCAGGGTAGATCAATTTAGTAAATTAAAAAGCTAACTTCAAATGTAGGTAAAATTATTATTAATAGAAAAAAATGTTAGTATGAAACATTGATCTAAGAACAGACATTATTAAATATTATAAAAACTAATATTGCGTTTAAGGTGACCTGTTAATCAAAGACCATAAAATCTTAATAATACACAGACAATTTCTTATGTCCAATAAAATGTGTTTAAATTAGCAGAAAAATTTGGTTAAAACAATAGGAATAAAATTTTAAAATATCAAAATTATTTGTTTAATATATATATTTTTTTAGCTGTGAAAGGGAATTTTCTGCCAAACCATTTATTAGACTTGCAAGGTACAAAAGAAACTGAGTAATTCCTGATATTCATGAAGGTTTTAAAAAACTTAGCAATGTGTAGATGTTTATGAGAAGGTAAAACCTTTATGGTAGACTAAAGTATAAAATCCAAAGCCAGTGTAAGAAAAGTAAAAGTAGCTTGCAAAATAACTGAGTTGCTTTTAATAACCACTGAGTCCCTTCACATTGAGAATGTTGTTAGCTTGAAGCGGCGAAACAACGGTCTGCGTTTTTTTCTTTTATTATTTGTGCCTTATATATTGGTTTTGCATTTTATAAAGCATAAAATGCAAATACCCTAAAAGCAGCCTAGATATTTTCTGATATTCGATAAAATCCATTTATTTATAAATGTAGAAAATTTAGGTTTTATAATGAAAATAACATTTTTAAAAATTCTTAATAAAAATGCAAAAACGATTGTAAAAACGGGGCAAAGAAAAATTGTGTCAAAATGTTTTAAAAGTCACCCACTAGAAAAAGTGCTGATGATTAGATGATATCTTGATGTATTTTACAAGTATAAGTGCGATGATACTAAATAAGATAATGAATTTTAAATGTTGAAATCCAATCCTATTACATCTTTAAACAGGACAATGTCAACAAAAATGTATATTACAATTGTAAAACTAAAAATAATTAATATTTTTTTCTATCTAAAATCTGATTACTTCTTAATCCTGAGACAATTATTAATGCAATTCTGACTTACATTTCAGCTGCGAGAAAATATTACAGCATAATAAAAAGAATGCAGTTTTTCTGAGTAAAATAACCCTGAAAGGGTATTAATTTTAAAAGAGATAATCGTCATTCATACCCGACAAAATTATTCTCAATAAAAACCTTTAGTAATTTTTTATCAACTTTCATTTTTCATATTCTGGTATATCTGATACTAAGAAAAAAAAAGATTCAAACGACGCCTGAAGCACTGCATGCAAAAAGACAAGTTGTAATTAAAATCAAACAATTGATTTGCTTTATTCTTTTTTTTTCCTAGAAAAAGTCATATGCAAAGAATAAAAATTACTGAGATAGAAAATTTTTTACTATACGAATCTAAATTTGCTGATTAGTAAATTATATGAAGATTTTTTTTTCAATTTTTTACTGTGAAACAATTAAAAATTTACCTATGAGGAAAAAATAATTCATTAAAAATTTATTTTAACTCAGCTGAGTTTTTATTATGTTAGAAAAAAGGATGAAAACAAAATGGGAAATTTCTTGAGTTAAAATAATGTATGATGATATTTTTTTTATCTAGTGTCATTCATTCAGTTCCCAAATTATCATTACGTAAACCAATGAATTTTATTTTTACTTTCTTCTTAAAAAAAGCAAGAAAATAGCTCCTCTGGATTTAAATATTTTTTAGCTGTTACATTTTTTTATTGTATATGAAAGTTACTTTTAATAAATCGATTACTATTCTATACTATAACTTACTTTTTATGAACATAGGTAATGGTTTTGAAATTAACCTACTAGAGTTACATACTAAAAACATTTTCAATGTAATCTAAACCCTTTTAGAAAAAAAGGGGAGAAAACCATGCCTTGTACTTTGCTTACATGGAAATCTCCTATGAACAAGCGTTGATATTAGATAACAATATATAATTTTATAGGTAGAAAAATACAGGTTTAGAAATTTAAGTACATTTTTCGAAATAATATAACATAGATAAAATAAATGTAAATTGCACTTTAAACTTTTAAATACTTCGGTGTAATTTTACATAATATTGAAGTTTTCTTATTTATGTCACAGTTTCTTTTAACCCCTTCCGGTAAAATGACGAGTCTAGCTGGTCATTGGTTTTTCATTCCATACCGCACAATGACGAGCTATACTCGTCATGCGACTAAAGTTACTGATAAATATGATAATTAATTTAGTTTAAAATTTCTAGTGTACTGAATTTAGCAACACTTTTGTTACTTGTGGAAATCCCAGGTCACTATTACATATTGTTTATTTAAAGTTTCTTGGTACAAGTCACTGCCAAATTGACGAGTCAGAATAAAAGAAAACCTACTAAGAAATGCCGTGTGTGTTACAAGAATCAAATTAGAAGTGAGACTCCCTGGCGATGTAAACAATTCACAATTCCTTTGCACTTTGTTTTGAAAAGTACCACTAGCTTGAAGACTATTATCTTAATTTTACCATTTCTGATACTTAACACTATGTAAAAAGTGGATTTTAATTAAGAATATGTAAGAATTGCAAAATAAAACAAATTTTTTAAATAAAAAATAAATGGTTACTTCACGCACAGTTTTTCATTATTAAATTGTACCGGAAGGGGTTAATATATCGACTGTTATTTATTATAAAACATATTTTTAAGAACATTAAATAACGGTCATAAATTTGCTTTAAAGTAGAATGCCCTCCCTCCAAACAAAAAAACAAAAAAATTCCAAGGGAACAAATATTCTGCAAAAAAGCGCATAAAACCATGTCTAGTTCTGTTTTTGCATGGAAATCGTCTTTGAACAGCTTTGATACGAGATTGCAAAATATAAGTTTATGTATGCAAAAATAAAGATTTTGAAATGTAACCTTTTTCCGATATGATATTGTTTAAAGGAAATAGAATGTAAAATACATTTTAAATTTTTAAATCATATGCTGTAACGTAAAATTTTATATCATCCTGTGTTTTGAAAAAAAAAATGTAGCTATTTTTGAAAAAAAAAAATGTTTAGTTGTTGAAATATGGATATATTCTAATATGTTTTCTTTTCATCTACAGTCATCCATTGCATATTTTAATTATTATTACAAAGAAATGAATTTTTATTTTTAAAATAAGCATGAATAAATTTCTTTTTGTCTTTGAATATTTTTCAAGAACATATTATTTACATATTTTTAAACATTTTTTGGTTATATTACATATGTTGTAGTTTTTTGTAGTTGTTTTTTACATATTTTGAGTGTTAGTTTCAATAAATTGATTACCATTTTACTAACTTTACATAAATTTTACTACAGATAGCATTACTCAAATACGCAAAAATCACGTAAAAAAAGATATAAAAAAGTATGACTTATTCTGAGTTAATATGGGGATTGTCTATGAATATCATTGATACGAAATTACAAAAATATAAATTTATGGGTACAAAAATAAAAGAGTTGAAATGTAACTAAGTTTTTTTTCTTGAAATAACTTTTTTTCTTGAAGTTTTTTTCTTATATTGTTTAAACGAAGAAAATGTAAAATACACTTTAAATATTTTGATCCTTTGATGTACCTTCTTAAAATTTTAAACGAAGCTTTTTGGTTTAAAATAATTATGTAACTATTTTTGAAAAACTATTTTTGTATCGATTTATACCTTTATAGTAAAACTCATTTAATCGTAACAAAAAAATATTTAAATAAAGTGTCGACGATGAGCATTTTTTAAAATCTTTTGTATACCTGAAATAGATAATGAACAAACATTTTATAAAAATATATAGAATTTCACCATTAAAGAGTTTTTTTCTTACCGTTTTCCGTTATTTTCAATACCCAAAAAATAAAAATATAAATGAAAAATACAATGCTTGTCTTCACTTAAAATTTTTTGATCTTTCATAATGATGTTCGAAAATATAAATCCATATTTTACTTTTCCTCAACAAAATTAGCATCATTTAAATGTTACTTGTCATAAAGCAGATTTTTCTTTTGTAAGTTGGAAATAATTATTTAGACAAAGCAATATTTTGGTCAGTTAAAAAACTAATGTGGGGAAAGAAAAGGCGTACTTTCTAATGCAATGGTGACATATATACATTATACTCATTAAATAAAGTTTAAAAAGTTAATTTCTTTTAATTCAAATCTCTCAGCTGTAAAAGATTCCAAGCTTTATTGATAATTTTTATTATATCACCTATTTTACGATATTTACTTAGTAGATAAATCAAAAATGTTATAAAAAATAAAGAATTTAGAGGATTTGTTCTTACTTTTATTGTTAAGCATATATAACGGAACATAAAAGTACATTAAATTAGAAACATTTATCAGAACTAATATCGGATGAGTTTTTTTCTTGTTGAATCTCGGTATAACATTTCAGAAACATGTTATTAGATCCGAATTTAAAAAATACTGACTAAAGTTGTTTTATAATATAACTAGAAGTATTTCCTCCAGTAAAATTAATTAAAATAATGATGGACATTACATAACTTTTTTTTATAAATTATAAAAATAGAAATACGCATACATATAAAGTGAACTAATCACAGTACTTTTTTCTTAACAAAAGTTGAGTAAAACAAGTTATATTTGCTATATAAATGATTACTGACATTTTTTTTTTATGTGACATACACATTATACGATTAAAATGACAAACAAAATATATTTTGAAAGTAGAGACTTAGAATGCTTCTTCTGAAACATGCAGAAATATTGTTTTAATAAAAAGCTGTTTTAATGCAGATTTACCGAAACAGAAGATACTATGTGTATTAAAAAATTACTCCTTCTATTTTTTGAGAGGGAAAATAGTCAATAAACATGACTTTTACTTTCTGCAAAAATTTCAAACTGCTGAATCTTAAAATGTTTAGAGAGACTTCGAGCTCTTTATTAATGTATGCATTTATATATAATATATATATATATATATATATATATATATATATATATATATATATTATATATATATATATATATTTATATATATATATATATATATATACATTTATACATATACATATATATACATTATATATATACTTATATATATATATATATATATATATATATTCTAGTGTGTGTCTCTTAAAACTATATAGTGGTTTTATGAAATAGTCAAAATTAAAAGAATCAACTTGATACAAGTGTAGAATTTTAAATTTTACCCCTGGACACGTGATTTACGGTTAGTGCAGTCATTCGTGATTAGTGTTGGTTTAAAAGATAGGTATAATTAACATTGAAACATCCATATATAAATCGTATCTATTCTAAATGTAAGTCATAAAACATATTTCAAAATGATATAAAACAATCTGTTTTGCAGTGAATAAATTATTAACTAATATGTCAAACCTACAAAGTAAAAGGTAAAATACACCGGCTTTTTGAAAGTGTGATGCAAGTGTAGGTTTTCAAACTTTACCAGTGGACACGTGATTTACGGTTAGTGTAGTCATTTTTGATTAGTGTTGGTTTAAAAGGTATTTAGGATTAACATTGAAACATTCATATATGAAACACAGATCATTAAAATAAATCTCATAAAACATATTTCAAATGTGATAAAATATAATCTGTTTTGTACTAAATAAACTATTAACTAATATGCCATAAATTATAACTGAGATGTAATAATAATGAAAAAATTCGGCATAATATCAAAATATATCACAAAATTGTATGAGAAATATAATTCGCTTTTTATTAAGTTTAAAATTGTTAGCTATTTATCGCTTTTTATTAAGTAAAAGGTAAAATACACCGGCTTTTTGAAAGTGTGATACAAGTGTAGGATTTCAAACTTTACCAGTGGACACGTGATTTACCGTTAGTGTAGTCATTTATGATTAGTGTTGGTTTAAAAGATATTTAGGATTAAAACTGAAACGTTCATATGAAACATAGCTCATGAAAATAGAACTCATAAAAAGTATTTCAAATGTGATAAAAATAATCTGTTTTGTACTAAATAAACTATTAAATAATATGCCCCAAATTATAACTGAGATGTAATAATAATGAAAAAATTCGGGAAGATATCAAAATATATCACAAAATAGTATGAGAAATATAATTCGCTTTTTATTAAGTTTAAAATTCAATTTCACTACTTTATTCTATTTAAAGATACAATAAGAAATTTACATAATCAAATTTTTTTCATATGCATAAAACATTTATGCTATTTAGGAAAATATAGTAACATAACATTATTTTGTTCTTAAAGCTTTAATAATTATTTATTTTTCATTCTTTAACATATGAAGTGCGTTAATGTTAGATTATGTTTAGACTGTGTTAGACTCAAGCTAAATATAGTTTTCTTTTAATCCAATTAGAATCGAAAAACGATTTCACCTTGGTTACTTGAGTTTTTAAGCCAAAAAATTTGGAATCTATTTCGAAATTATTTTATAATTGGAAGAAAACAACGGTACACTGTAAAATATATAATTGATATGAAAGCTTTCTGTTCATTATGTCTAGTATAGAAGAAAAAATAAATATGATTCTAATATATGTTAAAGGTTTTTGTTCAGTAACATTATTTTGTTTTTAAAGCTTTAATTATTTATTTTCCATTCTTTAACATATCAAGTGTGTTAAAGTTAGATTATGTTTAGACTGTGTTAGACTGACGCTAAATATCGTTTTATTTTAATCCAATTAGAATCGAAAAATGATTTCATTTTGGTTAACACAGTTTTTAAGTCAAAAAATTTAGAACTCAATTTGAAATTATTTTGTATTTCAAAAAGAAAACAACGGTACACTGTAAAAGTTTTAATTTATATGAAGACTTTATCTACTTTCTGACTAATTATAGAAGGAAAAATAAATATGATTCTAATATATGTTAAAGGTTTTTGTTCAATAGCATTATTTTGTTTTTAAAGCTGTAATAATTATTTATTTTCCATTCTTTAACATATCAAGTGTTTTAAAGTTAGATTATGTTTAGACTGTGTTAGACTCACATTAAATATTGATTTCTTTTAACCCAATTAGAATCGAAAAACAATTTCATTTTGGTTAGCAGAGTCTTTAAGCCAAAAAAATTGGAACCTAATATGAAATTATTTTGTATTTGGAAAACAAAACAACGGTACACTATAAAATATATAATTGATATGAAAACTTTCTGTTCTTTATGTCTAGTACAGAAGAAAAAATAAATAAGATTCTAATATATGTCAAAGGTTTTTGTTCAAAAACATTATTTTGCTCTTAAAGATTTAATAATTATTTATTTTCCATTCTTTAACATACCAAGTGTTTTAAAGTTAGATTATGTTTAGACTGTGTTAGACTGACGTTAAATATCGGTTTCTTTTAATCCAATTAGAATCGGAAAACAATTTCATTTTGGTTAACACAGTTTTTAAGCTAAAAAATTTAGAACTTAATTTTAAATTATTTTGTATTTCGAAAAGAAAACTGTAAAAGATTTAATTCATATGAAGATTTTCTGTAATATGTATATCTGCACATTTAATTCATATGAAGACATTCTGTAATATGTATATCTGTATATTTAATTCATATGAAGACTTTCTGTAATATGTATATCTGCACATTTAATTTATATGAAGACTTTCTGTAATATGTATATCTGCACATTTAATTCTTATGAAGACATTCTGTAATATGTATATCTGTATATTTAATTCATATGAAGAGTTTCGGTAATATGTATATCTGTATATTTAATTCCTATAAAGACTGTAAAAGATTTAATCGGTATGAAGACTTTCTTCTTCCTGTCTAGTACAGAAGGAAATATAAATAATATCTAATATATGTTAAAGGTTTTTGTTCAATGTGTTGATACAGGTCTAGTTTTACATTTGAAATGATTTTGACTGCTCAATTCGCGTTCAGTTATGTCATTCACCTGAAAACAAAAAAGTGTTGTCCTATACTTATGCTTATAAATTTTCTATAGCTGGAGGAAATATATATCTTACCACAAGCCAGTATTTTCACTGAAGACGCTAAAATGACACAGTCCATTCTTCATCATATACATAGATTAAAAATCAAAGGAAGAAAATGTACTCACCATCGGCGATACATTTATCAAAACATCCAGAGATGATGAAGAAGAAGATAACATTTAGAATACAAAGATACATCCCGAAGGCTAAAGTAGACGACAGAAGAACAGCAACCACCTGAAAGTAAAAAATTCGAAAAAAAGAATATTCAAAAGGATACAAATTCGGCGAAAATCCAATGTATCCGAGTGTAACAGGCTCTATATGAGATTTTCTCTCTCTCTCTGCGTAACTATGATAAAGAGTCTTTGAGCGGCAAAATATGATATGGGGTATCACAGTGATTCGAAAATTCGTTGCACTAAATTCTCTCTTCAGTACTTCTATATACTTTAACACTCAAAACAAAGAAAATAGAATTTTTTTTTTTCTGTTTCGCAGTAAGTACCCACGTGGCGAAAGTGACACACAAGAATCGTATATCCAAATATCTGAAGAAGACGGGTTGTCTTTAGTTCTTAAATGAGGTATTTAGAATCGCTTCCCTTAAAACGAGTAATCCTAGAGCGAGCGGGGGGTTGAGTAGTGTTTGATAAATTTGTCGTTTGTTTGTTGTACGGGTTGTTGATTTTTTTTTCTTTTTATTGTTGTAATGGGGTGCCAGAGGGGGAGCGTGTGATTCGGCCCACGCCGTTGCGTACCACCCACGGATGCCGTAAACGGCGGCTGGACTGCGAGACGGTGAAAGAAGGCACGGCGCGGGGGGTGCCCCGGTGCACTGCGCCTGATTCCGGCGCAGGGTGCAGCCCACCCGCGTGAGTGGAAGGAGAAAAGGTGTGCGGACTTACGAACGGTGTGTTTTTGGCGAGGGACGGGGACGACTCGGGTGCTGTGACAGATATACGGACGCACGCAGGGGGAGAAAAAAATAACAATGTCATTTCTAAAACGTGGGAGACGGGGACACTACGTTAAAAATTACGAGAGTGAAATTACGTTGTGCGTGAGATTTTCACAGTGATGACATAAGGTTGTGGTATTAAACTGTGAGTCTCATGCAAAAAGAAAAATATTGCAAATAAATTTAATTGAATACAATTACATTATTGGCAAAATTGTACTAGAAAAAATATTTGTTTCCAAAATATGATAATTAATTTTAGTTGGTTTGATTTGGTTTGGAGCTCTACGGTCTACTTTTTGCTACACGAGGGCTAAAGAAACCGGGGCCTACTGCTTAAAGCCGATTTCGAATGGCTACGAATATCTATGCCACAGAGGGATTCGAACCCCCCGAACTACGGTATCGAAGATCAGTGTCCTGAGCATTCGACCGTAGTTCGGCCAGTTAATTTCGGAGAGGTTACTTTATATATTTAGATCACCGACTTAGGTTTTAAAGTCTATAAAAAAATAATTTTTACCTATTTGAAATCGTTGTTCTAAAATTTAGTTTGGTCCAGATATGGTTCGCAAGTCGAACGATACGTTTCTACTGTAAAATTCATCTTCTGTAGTCATCATGGTATTCATCATAGTACAATTACAGGTTCATCTCTGGTTAATACAGTAAAACCCTTGTAATAAAGCCGGCCTGCATCTGATAAATTACCTTTTTCTGATTTCTGAACAGACCTACTGTTAGATTTGTAACCAATCATAATGATATTACTAATTGATTATTTTAATTTTTTAGTTTATATCTTACCTCCTTGTCTTACGCAGGATACAGTGCCAAAAAAGTTTAACAAACCACAGATGTAAGCCATTCAAAATTTGTTTCTTATTATGGCGAAGTCCCTTGATTCTACATCATTGGCTTTCAATTATGAAAGACACGTGAAGATGAAACTGACTGCAGAAGGAAAAAATGAAATATCAGCTTCTTCCGAACCAAATAGTACAGTCTAATCTCAGGTTGATCACACTAAACCCTTAGTAATAGAGCCGGCCTGCGTCTGATGAATGATCTATTTCTGATTTCGAAACATTCCGTATTCTATAACATTACAACTAATATTATTTAGTAAACTTCCCTTCATATTCTACAGTGAACGTGTCCCTCGTAACAGAGGGAAAAAGTAAAGTGGGAGAAGTAGAATAAAAACCATGCCATTTCTAGACTGTACGATACAGGGAAGCACATTACGTTACATATTACGGGTATGACATTCACACAATACGTAAAAATATTTCCAGTGATGTCAAACGATATTCAAGTTAATGTAAAGGTGTCAAGACATTTTTAATATATTCTGTATTCTGTAATGTGAGGAAAAATTTGCTTTGTTAAATTGTCTTTATTATCTACAGTGATAAAAAAATTCACTATAAAATATTGAAAGCAATCATATAGGAATTTAGTTTATTACTACATCCATTTCAGGTAATGTCCAAAAAGGTATTCCAGTTAACGATTCGAAGTCGAGACATTTTGAAGATATCCCATTCGCAATATTTTTATTAATTTGATTTATTAAGTTGTCCTTAATATTACACAGTGAATAATAATTATTCGGGATCTAAAGGAATATAGAGATGAGGGGATGGGACGAGAGAAAAAACCGCCACTTGTAAACTGTAGGATACGATATAGACATGCTACGCTGAAAATTACTTCAGTGGC
>CM063504.1:51068718-51076218 GCA_032207245.1 Pardosa pseudoannulata | reverse complement strand
AAAATCTGTTTTATTTGGGATAAAATTTTTCTACATCATGAATAAAATCTAACTTTGTAAAAAAAAATATTTATTTTTGTCATATGAAGCAATGCATTTTTAAAATTGCATAAAACATATACGGAAAGTGAAATAATCGAAATTCACTTATCAAGATAAAATCAAAATAACTTTTGAAAAATGTAAATTGTAGCCTAATAATTTTCATATGAAATTGTATCTAATTAGATATTATATTCTGTGAACCTCAACTATATTAATATGAGCGATATACTTTATTTTTAGCTTAATAAAGGGTAATCTTTTAAACCCTAACTTTCTTATACTTTTATTTTTTAATTTCTAAAGGTCAGAAACTTTTAAAGTTTTTAATTTATAGAAAAAAATATATGCTTAATTTGATATGCAAATTTAACTTCTATTTTAAAAGTTATGTTTTGGGTAAGTGAATTTGATTTTTACTTGATGCGTATGTTTTTTGTTATTTTGAAAAAAAAACCTTGAAATGACCAAATTGAGATAATTTAAAGCATTACTAAATAACTTTAATTTGAACATTTTATTTTATGATAAATAAAAAATAGTCTAATAATGAGGTCCAATATTCCAATAACGAGGGTTTTATATCTCAAAAAAATATAAGCCCATAAATATGGCTTAAAAGCTTCATAATAAAGCTTACGTTAAAATGAAGACGTGTGTTTTTATATATCTCTGTGTTTTTGGTACTCAATACAACTGAGATTTTCAATTCCTCTTCGCATAAAATTGATAATGAATGCATAATAAACTAAATATAAATTTTATATTTGCCAAATATTCAAATGTCCTAAAAAATAGGGCTTGACGTAGAAAAACAAAATACTGAACTAAAGTTTAGTATAAATTCTTACAAGAGTAACAGAAGTTTAGAGTAACATAATTTACTTGTCATCTTTAATAGCAAAAATCATTTCAGCATTCTGTGTAGATTTTAGCATTTGAAACTTCACTATTATTTCCGCTGTGTGACAAATTGTATCAGATGCCTAACAGCAGAGAAATATCAAATATTTTACTATTTCGAGGTTTGTTATATTTTGCATCCTCTTCACCTTTTAAGTCAATTGGCAAAATATTAAATTTAATTCGGTTCGATAGAGAATATGTAATATTTTCGCTCAAATGTCAACACCCACGCTCCTCCAAATTTTAAACTCCTACACATAAATCTAACCCCCACCTTAAGAGCGGTATCAGTATGAAACTAGATTCAATTTTAAATTTTTGATTTTTAAAATTTGTTTTAAATTCAGGATTCTTCGCATAAAACGCAACTTGAACTGGGAAAAAAATTTCTTATTTTTATAAAGGGAATTAAAATTCTGTGATACAATTCGAAAATTTTAAAAAGTTTAATGCTCATATCCAACATACTAGTTTATGTTAACTTAGTAACAAAATAAAACTAGATTTAATTAAAAAAATTTTTATATTTAAAATTTGTTGGAAATTCAAGGATTACTCCTATAAAACGCAGCTTGAACTGGAAAAAAATTCTTATTTTTATAAAGGGAATTAAAATTCTGTGATACATTTCGAAAATTTTAAAAAGTTTAAAGCCCACATCCACCATACTAGTTTATGTTTACTTAGTAACAAAATAAAACTAGATTTAATTTTAAATTTTTGCTATTTAAAATTTGTTTTAAATTCAGGATTCTTCACATAAAACGCAACTTGAACTGGGAAAAAAATTTCTTATTTTTATAAAGGGAATTAAAATTCTGTGATACAATTCGAAAATTTTAAAAAGTTTAATACCCACATCCACCATACTAGTTTATGTTAACTTAATAACAAAATAAAACTAGATTTAATTTTAAATTTTTTCTATTTAAAATTTGTTGGAAATTCAGGATTACTCGTATAAAACGCAGCTTGAACTGGGAAAAAAAATATTTTTTTTTTAATAAAGGGAATTAAAATTCTGTGATACAATTCGAAAATTTTAAAAAGTTTAAAGCCCACATCCACCATACTAGTTTATGTTTACTTAGTAACAAAATAAAACTAGATTTAATTTTAAATTTTTGCTATTTAAAATTTGTTTTAAATTCAGGATTTCTCGCATAAAACGCAGCTTGAACTGGGAAAAAAATTCTTATTTTTATAAAGGGAATTAAAATTCAGTGATACAATTCGAAAATTTTAAAAAGTTTAAGGCCCACATCCACCATACTAGTTTATGTTTACTTAGTAACAAAATAAAACTAGATTTAATTTAAAATTTTTTATATTTAAAATTTGTTGGAAATTCAAGTATTACTCGTATAAAACACAGCTTGAACTGGGAAAAAAATTCTTATTTTTATAAAGGGAATTAAAATTCTGTGATACAATTCGAAAATTTTAAAAAGTTTAATACCTACGTCCACCATACTAGTTTATGTTAACTTAGTAACAAAATATAACTAGATTTAATTTTAAATTTTTGCTATTTAAAATTTGTTGGAAATTCAGGATTACTCGTATAAAACGCAGCTTGAACTGGGAAAAAATTTCTTATTTTTATAAAGGGAATTAAAATTCTGTGATACAATTCGAAAATTTTAAAAAGTTTAATGCCTACATCCACCATACTAGTTTATGTTAACTTAGTAACAAAATATAACTAGATTTAATTTAAATTTTTTTATATTTAAAATTTGTTGGAAATTCAGGATTACTCGTATAAAACGCAGTTTGAACTGGGAAAAAATTTCTTATTTTATAAAGTAATTAAAATTCTGTATACAATTCCGAAAAATTTTAAAAAAGTTTAATGCCTCTACATCCACCATACTAGTTTATGTTAACTTAGTAACAAAATATAACTAGATTTAATTTAAATTTTTTTATATTTAAAATTTGTTGGAAATTCAGGATTACTCGTATAAAACGCAGTTTGAACTGGGAAAAAATTTCTTATTTTTATAAAGGGAATTAAAATTTTGTGATACAATTCGAAAATTTTAAAAAGTTTAATACACACGTCCACCATACTAGTTTATATTAATTTAGTAACAAAATATAAATGAATAACATTTTTAATAATTGCAATAAAATCAATATTTAAAGTTACTCATTTTTTTTAAATTAAAATAATTTTAAATTTAAAATACATATCATGAAACTACCATTTAGCTTTGTTATTTATTCTAACTGCAATCTATTATTATAACTAGTGGCTTATAGAATTATTTTGTAGTCATTCGATAAAGTAAATAAATCCTACACTCTCACAGTTTGAGTTCCATTTTGTTGGTAGCTGTAAGATTCGGTTTTTTTTTATGCCATTAAGTTTATTCGCACTGAACTTTCGAAGTACTAAAGGGGCTGCAAGAGTAGTAACGGCTACAAAGAAGTGGACTATAAATTGATGAAGAAAAAATTTAAGGGATTTGAAGTGGTGAAAATCAGAGTGGGAAAGAACTTGTAAATGAGAGGGGTGAAAGACAAGAGACATTTCAGTCTTACTCATTAATCTGTGTCTGACACTGTCAAAGGAGCAAAGCATAATGAATTACAAAAATTCAACGACTGGTACATTCTAGGATCTTTGTATTCATTTTTGCTCAGACAAATAGAAATAGTATATTTACATATTTATTTTCTGATTTAGAGCAACAATTCATAACATACACTTTTTTTACATACCAACCAAACAGAAATTATTTCTTTTGGAGGTTCATTCCCCTTTCTGGTGTTAATAAAAGAAGCATAATTGGTTTATCGTATTGAATTTTACTAGTGAAATTACTCGAGGTAACCTGGTTGGTAGAGCATCGGTCTCGTAACCGAAAGGTGGAGACCGTCGGTTACGAGACCAAAGGAGACAAAAGGAACAAAAAGAACACAAAAGGAACGAGACCAAAAGGAGAGTCCAAAGACCGTCGTGTTGCTAATGACAAGTGGGGCACGTTAAATATGGCGTGACTGCAAAGTCTTTCAAGATCCCATAACAAATTATATCTCTGAGGGTACTGAATTTGGATCTAAATTCTGACTTGCGGATGGATGAATGAGTGTATGAATGAGTTCAACCGTCCCCTAAAAAGGTTGCGTCGTGTATGTTCGAGTTAAGTCGTACTTTCACCTTAACGGAACTCGTTAACAACGAAAGGCACACACTTCTGCCTTTAATTCGAAAAGGTGGCGCTCGTTCGGGCTTGGTATAACCAAGTGACATTAGACACACCAACCCAGCCACTGGTGACATTAATATATAGCATCAACTTCTGATATGTGGTAGTAAGACTTTTAAAAAATAAAGCTTTTTTACTTCTTTGTAGTAAAAATTTTTTTTCTAAACAGTTTTCAAGCATATTATTGTCTGTTAAAGAAGGGGTATATTTACATCGTTAGTGTTTAAATACCGATATACGTCCCTAAGGCAGGACAAACAGCTTTTCTGGATACCCTTTTGACTCGTTTATTATTGGACACTGATTTTACTATCAATTTCAAGAATTACTAATTATTCAAAATTATCAAGAATTAATTATTTGTTTTACTATATATATGAAAACATAAATTGTTAGATTTAAAAAAATAAATAAATAAAATTCAGATACAATTTAATATCATACATTGTTATCGGAGTTAAACGGAATCTTTGTGGAGTATATCTACGCATTCAGCATATTGCTACACACACACACACACACACACACACACACACACACTGAGCGATAACACTGGGGAATTTCAGAATACATTTTTTTTAATCTTAGTGTTTTATATATGAATTATAACTTAATATAAAATTGTTGAGTTAACAATCCTAATTTATAAAATCTTAAAAGTACATGCGATATACAACTACACATCTTTCGCTCCCGACTTGCAACATGTTATCTTGTTGTTCTGCGGTATTTCATAATGATAATCTAAGGTTAATAAAGGTTTAGCTTTTGCCACATACTATGTATGCCTCCAATTATCATTCCAAACGGATTAATACTTCGCAATACACACACACACATACACGCATATATATAAATGCATGCTGTTGTGGAAACGACTGATGAGGGGAATGCATACACAATTTAAATTTAACCAACTAATTTATCCCCTTTTAAAACCTTCTCTCCTTAGCTGACAAGAACTTTAAACATGTCGTGATACTAGCCCCCCCCCCAATTAATAACAGCGAACGAACTTCTAGCATGTTGTGTTACTAATATGATGTTTAAATTGCTACATTTCTTTCGCGTATGGCTTAACGTCAAAAATAAGCAGATAGTTTTGAAGTAAACAAACCAAAGCTTCATATTTATATATATATATATATATATATATATATATATATATATATATATATATATATATATATATATGTACATACACATCCCTATATGTATAGTATCTCATAAATAACATCACGAATAGTTAATTTTTAACTATCCAATCTTACTTTAATCATTAAAACTGAAAAATTCGTTGTCATACAGCACTCATAATTGCTACCATTATCATGCCAGGTATACTCAGTAATACACAATACTAAGATTCGGTAAGTAGCAACATCTGTAGATATATTTAATTATTTTTTACAGATGAAAGTAAATTCTTCGCTGGTCTCTCTCAAAGAAAATTTTCTATCGTCGTCTTTACGGAAAAGGCATCGGAACATGTCACCAGAATTTAAAACAAAACAGTGTTATTTTGAAATGCTGCTTACACAATGTGATAAGTTTGTCTACGTGACTGGAATTCTAACTATGCCGTGAATAATCATCAGTCTTTTGCTAATGACTCGCAAATGAAGACTGTAGATTAAAATTATACGCCGCTAAGAGCTATGCAATTTTAATTAAGTGAATAAACCTCGCTTAGAGTTATAATATTTTCCTGTCGGATTATCGTGAAGCAGATTTATTTAATTTATAAGTTCAGAATGGAATTTGGATGGCTTAGTTTCTACTTTTCATTCACTCGATGATTATTTTATGTGGATATGCAAGCACGTACGCATGCGTATAATAATCAAGGGAGTTCATTTATTCTGTCGGTTTCAGTTAATCTGGGTTAACCGTTACATATGTCTATATGTATTTGCAATGGTGCAACGATTAGGGTAGCTATGGGGGTAGGTGGCTAAGTCCCCTCAAAGGAGTTAATATTTTTGTTTCCTTTTATAAACTTTTTAAAGTACACTTATCATAATACAAAATAATAAAAATAGAAGTTTTAAAAAATTTTAACTTTATTTTAAAGTGGAAATTGGAGATCACCCTAATGTTAATAAAATACAAATACGTGTCATTCAGTAATGTTAGTTCGGGGGACTAATCAATGCCTTTATTATGATAGCAATACTATCACTGACATTAATACTTTATTTTATTTTCAATGTGGTGGCACATTCTTTTATAGAATTCACCACTACAAAACTGCAGATATTTGTTGGTCATGTGGTGATAACGCAATAGCAACTAAAATCATTGTTTCGTTTTGATTCGCCGAAGACTGACGTCATATGCATCATTTCTGAATCTTTGTAAATAGTGTCATATATTATAAATATTGTTATGTATTTTCACATATTATTGTAACATGAATTCATTGATCTGTATAAGGCAATTTGTCGCAACGTCACGACTACTATAATGCCCTTCCCATTCATTTTCATGTTTACAACAGCCAATAGACAAACAATAAACTGCCTTTCCGTTTGAAACTAAAGACAGAATTGTCATAATTGGAGAATTTGCCCTACTGCGTGAAATCGCCTTATTGATATTTGTTATGAGTGAAGTTTATAATTATAGTATTTTTATTTGTGGCAACACAGCATATTTTTAATAATGCAAATATCTGTAATGTATGTATATGTTGTCCACCTATATAAGAGTCAGTGTGACAGTTGCAGAGAGCTCGGTTGTATCGGAGGTGCTGATATTTGTTTATGTAACTTGTATGTACTTTCAGTATTTTAAACTTCTGTAACGTTAGTTCAGTTTGATATCCAGAGCTCTACGTCATTCATTATACTATCTTAAATAAATCTCTGTGTCTAGATCTAGTTTTTTTTTATTTAACTGCACCGCGTGAATCCCTTCTGAACATAGTTTTATTTATGATGTGATTCCTGCAGATACTTCTTTAAGAATCGTCGAGCCATAGCAGGGATCTCCATAGTCATTTTATTATGGGAGCATTATCTATGCTGCCAACATCACTCGCAAACAACACAAAGAAACAGAGTTCTCTTAATTTTTAATCACTGGCCAAGCAGAAAACTCCCAAAATATTCTTCAACAATATAAACACAGGAGTCTCCATAGTCATTTTATTATGGGAGTATCATCTATGCTGCCAACATCACTCTCAAACAACACAAAGAATCGTCAGAAAACGTACTAGTATTTTTCCAGAATATATTGTGTTAATGTAGAACATTACAGAGCGCCTTAACTCAGGAAATAAAAGTGGGCTGTACAGAAAAATGAATTCCATTCAGTGAACTTTTATTCG
>CM063504.1:51033718-51058718 GCA_032207245.1 Pardosa pseudoannulata | reverse complement strand
TCCGTCATAAAATGAGATAACTCATGTAATTAGAGAGGTAAGAAACGAAAATGACTTTGGGATTCCAAATTATAAAGTAAAAGTTAGCCGAATAATGTCCAATGAAATATGATGATTATTGATGTATTTCTATACCCCATGGGTATAGCACCCCACATTTCTACAATACATGAATAAATAATTTCTAGATATGAAAGATGCTTAAATTATATATTCCGAAAGAGTAAATGTCAGATCTTGGCGGTAATTGGTTTCTTGTAAAGAAAGGTAAAAGGCGCACAGAGACAGCTTTCTAATGGAAAGAGCAAGATGTGCCTACAGGAAGACAATTTATCACGCTTAGTAGTTAGCTTTGGGAGTATAATTACAGAACATCAGTCTTCTCGGTTGATAAAGTGCCAAGACTCTGTTGCAGGAGTGTGCACTTTTAAGTGTTTTTCACCATTAAAATTGAAACACATTTTTATTTATAATTTATTAGAGTGGGGAGTAAAATCGGTTTTAAAGTTTGGTTGGTTTCTCAAATGATTTATGCCGGGCAAGAGACAAAGTTGGAAAATAAAATAAAACTCATTCACAGCATTTATGAGATGATTTTATTGTTAGAATTTGTAAATTTTATTATTAATTTGTATTAAACATGCTCCTTACTAGGAGTGTATCATGGATACTTTAAAAAATTCTATGAATGAATCGATTTAAGGAATAGGTAATAAGACATCTAAAGAAATACAAATAAAACGTGAAAAAACTACTTCAAAATCTAAATGTTAAGATCTATTTACAATCCCAGTTTTAGCAAATTTATAGTCTCCTCGGATTTCGGACAGGGAGGGGGTCCAAACCCTTAAATCCCCCTTGCCTATCATTTAGTAATTCACCATATCTGACATCCAGCCATTGAACTAAAGTATCTTGAACTAAAATATATCGTGCAGTTGGACTAACATCCCTGCGTATGGCTTTCAAAATGATTCGTAGATTGTGGAATCTGTATTAAACATGAACCTTGCTATGAGTGTATCATGGATACGTTAAAAAAATCTATGAAATAATCGATTTACGGAATAGGTAATAAGACATCTAAAGAAATACAAAGAAAAGGTAGAAAAATAACTTCAAAATGTAACTGTTAACATCCTCTATTTACAATACCAGTTTTAGCAAATTTATAGTCTTTCCCGATTTTGGACAGGGTAGATGTTCAAACCCTTTAATCCCAACTTGCATAACATTTATTAGTTCCCCATATCTGACATCCAGTCACTAAACTAAAATATCTTGAACTAAAATGTCTAGCATACCCTGTGTTCGACTTTCAAAATGATTCGTAGATTGTGGAATTCGAAATTTAACTATATAAATAAAACTTTGTCTATATTTCTCCTATGAGCATGAAGTAAAAGAGCAAAATATATGCGACCATGAATGTTTGCTAAGGTACATATAAAATAGCGTTTAAATAAAGTTATATAATTGATGCTACTGAAATAGACCTTAGAATATACAGTTTCAAAGGTCTTGTTTAAATGAAAGGCAAATATTTGAAGATTATTTTAGAGAAACTTCAAGCGGCGGATATATACCTTAGCATACATACATTTATGACGTAAGAATAACTAAATTTCCTCTCTTAATAAGATCGAGGGCTATTAGTATTTACCCATAGTAATAACAAGTAAATTTTATTTTTGAAATTGGAAACAAGACTAATTATTATTTACATAAAATATCGTTTTTTTTGTCATTCAGATTATTATATATATATATATATATATATATATATATATATATATATATACGCACATATACATATATATACATTTGTATGTATGTATATATTTAGATATTGATGTGTACACATGTATACATTTCTAGGTGTAGTTATATATGTACACAAATACATATACACACATATACACTCATATACATACATGCATATATGTATATATATGTATATATATATATATATATATATATATATATATACATATATATATATATACATACATATATATATATATATATATATATATATATATATATATATATATATATATATATATATATATATATATATATATATATATATATATATATATTGAATTTTTAATGCTTTAGATACTCGTGTACAACTTCCAACCTTCTCTTTGGAAGAGAAAAAAGATGAAAATTTTTATCACATATATTTTACATCATAAATAAGAAATAAAAGTGACTTGTCAGATGTAAATATATTTGATACTGACACCAAGTGAATCAACCTACAAAGCTGTTTCAAAGTTATTCCTCCAGTAGGTGCCTTTTCCTTATCTCTTATTCCTAAGATCTAAAGAATCAACATTTTTCCATCTTAATCGACAAAAAATTTACTATCACCATGTTCCCAGACACATAACAGGAAATTTTCTAATCACTCTCATTAATGTAAAGTTAATGAATAAAGACAGTACACTATTATTTAAAGAAGTTTAATAAGTGCATTGAAAAAAAATTGAGCTACAGCAGTTTAAGATTACATATTACATGTATTTAAGATTTTACGATTTTATTGTCTTTCTAGAATACTTTCTTCGTGTGATCCCCTATCTGAAGTAATAAAAATCTTCCTGTCTATAACGTTTTATCTCTAAAAAATATGGTATTTAAGTATAAATTTTGGACTGCTTAACTGGATTTTTAGGATAAAATAATTTTTATTGCTTTATATTATTCATAGCATGACAATACACTATTGAATTAGAAGAAAGAATAAATCTTTAAATACTGACATACCGCGGTTTGTTCTCGTACTTCCATATGGTATAGCTGTTTGTCAGTTGCATATTTAAATGTTTTAAGACAGTAATCCAAAAAACAGTTAAGTAAAAGTCTTGACCAATATTAAAGTGCCTTAAATTTTTATATTGAAATTAAGGACAAAAACTGGTGTTTCAAATATTTTTATGACTGCAGTAACTTTTCCTTTAGCATATCTTTCACATTATGTTTTACACTAGAAAACCGGAGCTGTTTTTTAGATACAAATGTATATGTTTCCCCAAAGCAACAAGAAAATTAGCTAAGGAACAACCAATTTAAAAAGGTAATGTATTCTTGAAAGTTAAATGATGAAGAACACCATCTTTGAAATATTTTTCAATCATGCCAGGACTGTAGTGTTTTGTTTCTTTGGCGTGATACATCTCGCATTATGTTTTATAATAGATCCCCTCTGTTGTTTGTCAGCTTCATTCTATATGTTTTAGTACATCAATCCGAAAAACAGTCAGCTAGATCACCTATTTAAAAGAAGAATATTACAATTTTGAAAGTGAGATGAAAAATACGAAATCACCGCTGGAATGATTTTTAACCATAACATGGTTGCAGTATTTTTTTCCTTTGGCTTCAGGCATTTCTCAATGTTTTTCACTAGATCCCTTTTTTCTTTAACGTTTCATAGACTTTCGAGACCGAAATGAAAAGGGATAAAAAAGTGAATAATACGAGTAAGTACTCGCTTCCCAAAAGTAGCCATATTTTTTCTTTAATCTGCTGTATTCATCACACGTTCTTCGCGCGGAAAAGGCACATTCATAACATTTTTAATGGGACAACGCCCGTAGAACCTAACCACTAATGTTTGGACCTCAGGGAAGAGGGAGAGCTGGAGAGTTTTTTTTAGAAAGAAAAACTTCACATGAAAAAGGGGTGGGAAGCCAAAGTTAGTCTGACCACCATCATATTAAGCATGGGAGAGCGTTTTTCAAAGTTTTTTCATAGTGAAAGCCGTCGCATTGTTTTACTAAGAGTCGTGAAGGTGCTGTTTCCGTTGCGAGGAAAGATTTATGAGCGTATTGAGACCGTTTCCAAGTTTATGACGTTTTCCAGGGAATAAATTTATGGCAGGCGTTATTCCTTTGGCCTCAGTTCAAAGGAAAGATCTATTGGTTAGTTATAAAAGCGGAAAATGGCTTGGTAATGTAATTAAAATCAGACATTTGATAGGAAAAAAATGCAAAGTTATAAAGCTTTTACTTACATGTGAAAGGAAAATAATTTACGCTCTCAATTTTTCCCCGTTGAATATTAAGCTAATTTTTGTTCCATTTAAGTGGAGAGATATTCAATATATTACCTATTATCTAAAACTTAAGCTAATTTTTGTTCAGTTCAAAAGATAAAATATTGAATCTCTGTAGCCTAAAAATCTAACTCATTTTTCATGGTCAAAGTATGGATTTTGATTCTTAAATTATCCTAAACTATGATTTATCCAAATACAGTTATTTAAGAATCAAGAGAGATTAGATGCATGGTGTTCAAACTTTTCCCTTTTGTTAAATAATGTTTTAATATTTTATTTTCAGTACACATTGAAAAATAATTGTTAAGACAAAAACTGATAGAAATTTTTTGGGCAAAAAGTAAAAGAAAATAAATTCTTTGTTTACTTTTATACATTGTATAAAATAACATATGGATGCTTGTAAACTAAACTAAAAAGTGAAGCATACACCACTTTAAAAATGTACGAATATTAAAATAAAGTAGGAATCTATTTTTCAATTGTTTGTGTTCTAAATAAGCTTAATTCCGCAGCAGGGAAAGTAGCTAAAGTTTTACTGAAAAGCCTCATGTGGTTTTCGGGTTACATTTACCCACCCCTGCAATAGAAGAAATCCCATTGGCTGGAGTACAGGAAATTTTCAACATTTCTTTTCCTAATTTTATCATGGATTCTTTTGAAATTTTGATATGTTATTCATTATGAGTTGAAATATTCCAGATTAATATTAGGCGCGTTTATCTTACAAATATTATTTAATATATCTAATTTTCATTAAAAAATTACAGCTTTCATTATCTGAAAAAAGTATTTTAATAGTAATATCTATCATCCCTCTGTATTTACTTGCAGTATTATGTTTTTATCTTCGATACATTGAATGTATGTATTTTGCCTTGAGGGAAAGTTATCAGAAAATATTTGGCACTCAATAAAGTAACAGATTGTAGTGAATTTAAATTGCAGCCCAGATATAATCGCATTGAAAAATCGAACATCTAATTATTCCCATTTCGATCATTTGGTGTGAGCTTCACTGAATTTATAACTCTATTAAACGGTCAACTTGCTTAATGATGATGGTGCTGTATTTGAAACTGATTAACATTTAATTTGATTACCTAGAATGACCAACCGCAGCAATTTATGTCATTTCCAGGTACGACAAAGTTAAGAACTAATATAAAACTACACATATTAAAAACCAAGTACTTTTAACAAACTGTTTCTGTTTTTCAAATAAAGGTGAGGAAATAAAGTTATACTAAATATTCAATGTAATTTAGTACGTAGTACATGGTGTTTATATTAAATGGTTTATATTATTAAATTTCATAATCTTTTACTTTTTAAAGCAAATGATTAGAAAAATTAGTACATTTTATAGATTATTTATAAAAATATTTCATAAAATGGAAATAATACATTCTAATAGTTTAATATTCTTTTCCAAAAATATTATTAATAATATTTTTAAATATTCAAAATAAAGAACAATTAAAATATTTTTGCTTCTAAATATTAATTTAATTTAGAGAGTAGTAAATTATGTTTTTATTCTTATAAATTAATGGTTTATTATATTTCAAAAGTTTCATTATCTGTTACATTTTTTAAGTAGAAGATTAGACGCAATTAAAAGTACAATTTACAGACTATGAATTAAAATGTTTCATAAAAAAGTATTTAAACAGTGTAATATTCTTTTTTAAAAATATTAATATTGTTATTTTTTAAATATTCAAAATAATTTTTCTAAATAATTTAATTTAAAGAGTAATAAATTTTGTTTTTATCCTCATACATAAACGGTTTATTAATTTCTAAAATTTTATAATCTTTTTAAGTAAATGATTAGACGGAATTAAAAATATATTTCACAGAATTTTTATGAGTAAGACTGTTTTATAAAATTGAAGTAATGAGTTTAAATAGATTAAATTTATTTTGTAAATATAGTATTATTTTTATTTCAAATGCAGTTGGTTTCATAACATTCTTCGTTACCAAGATTGAGTTATTTGTGGAACATTTTATTGTAGGAGCACAATAAAATTCCATAATCTTTTACAATTTTTAAGTAAATGATTAGAAGCAAATAAAAATATATTTTACAGAATTTTTATGAATAAGAATGTTTTATAAAACTGAAGTAATGCGTTTAAACAGATTTATTTTATTTTCTAAATTTTTTTTATTTTACTCCAGACTTTGGATGGACTGCCATTAGTCTGTGACGGGCAGCTCAATAGAGTTCAGACAGACAGACTAAGTGAGAAAAAATTTTAGCAGAGTTGACTACTGCTACATCACTAAGTCCAGAACAAGTGATCAAGTGATCTTCAGACATATCAAAGGCATTGCCTAGTGGCAAGTCGGGGTGTCTACCAAACTAAATCTGTGCTGTCCTGTTTTAGTTCTAAAGCTGGCGACGTCAACAACTTTGGGCAGGTCAAGAGGGATGGGATTTTCCATCAAGTCATTCCAACTCTTTCCCTCTGCCAAATCCCTGAAAATCCCTCTAAGATGCACTTTAAGTCTAGCATCGATGATTCTTTTCTCACTGTGATAGTGAACAGGTGAATCAGGCTGGGGGAGGTTGGAGTTATTCGGGGCCAGGGAGTCTGCAATTCCATTTCCTATGATTCCACAGTGACTCGGAATCCATTGCAAGACAATACTTCGTCCCCTATTCATCAAAGCCTCAATTGCAAGTTGGCAGGTATAAGCTGGATCCTTGTTAGATGGCTTGATGGAAGTGATAGCTTTTATAGTGGGCTGTGAATTAACAAATATCACAATATTTAGATCATAATCCCTTCCAATTTCAGTCAAAGAGATTCGCACAGCGGCGACTTCAGCCTCAGTGTTGGAGTAATTTGGGCCAACAGCACAACTAACGCTAAAGTTATAAGAGTAAGCACCCACGCAAGAATTACGATCAGCACCGACAGCAGAAGCATCTGTATAGACATGCAACCCGTCTGTTGCCTGATACTTCTTAGCAATAATGGCCAAGACAGAAGTCCTCAAATCTATCTCAGTGCAGGACTTTGTACACAGAGGCAAAAATTAAGTCTAAATTACACTGAGTGGAGTTTAAGTGTCTGAAAAAATTTCCAACTCTAGGAGGGTATCTGTCAGAAACAGGAATGTCAAATGCATTAGTCAGTTCTATTGTCAAATTTTCTTAATATATTATTATTGTTATTTCAAACGCAGGGACAGTTGCTTTCAGAGCATTCTTCACTACCAAGTTTGAGGTATTTGTGGACCATTTTACTGTCGGACCACCATAAAATTTCACAATATTTTTTTCCTTTTTAAGTAAATGATTAGAAGCAAATAAAAATACATTTTACCGAATTTTTATGAGTAAGAATGTTTTATAAAACTGCAGTAATGCTTTTAAACAGATTAAATTTATTTTCTAAATATATTATTATTGTTATTTCCAAAGCTGGGAAGTTGTTTTCACAGAATTCTTCACAACTAAGCTCTAGGTATTGGTGACCATTTTATTGTGGGAGCACAATATAGGTAGCCAACATTACTCCTTAAGATAAAGAGTGGGTTTTCTTAATTTAGAAGCAGGGACTAAGCAAAAGACTTTCAGGCTTCATATGCTATCTCCTGAGATATAGTTTGAGACATTTTTGGAGGACATTAAGACCATGAATATATCGTACATGCCTTAGCCGCCATTAATATGGTGGATCTTTGTTCGGATCAATCATCAAATTATTAACCCTTTGGATCAATGCCCTTACCAACTGAGGTACCGTGGATCTTCTTTTAAAAATTTCACTGATGAGTTTAAATATTTTTATTATAATATCTAAATTATTTAATTGTTTGAAATAGAAGAGCAAAGAATTTCTTTCTGCAGTGGATTATAAAAGAGAAGAAATTATTAGTGAAGTGATGTAGTTTTTTTTTCAAATTTTTGAGAACTGTAAAAATGTTTTTAAATCCCTACATAATTGAAAGCACTGCGCAATGAAAAAACTTAGCATTTTTAGAAGACATTTTAAGGTTGAAACATTTTTACGAGTATCTATGAAAGCCCTAACAAGAACAAGACATACTGTATTTCTCAATAATTTCTTCACTGTTCATATTGGCGCCATCAATCAGTCCTCTTTTCATATGAAATAATATTAGAACATTTCTCAAAACAGAAAGGCACTGGGCGGAGCTTGAAATGAGCATTGTATCAAATATGAGTTCTAATTATTATGTAATGGATATTTCTAGCTAACAGGGAAAAAATGTCCTCCCATATCTCTAGTTTGAAATGAAGCCACAACTATATGCATAATTAAATCAGAGCGGAAAATTCTTAGTCCTACTCTTTAATTGAAGATAATTGATTTCCTATTTGTAATATATATATATATATATATATATATATACATATATATATATATATATATATATGTGTGTGTGTGTGTGTGTGTGTGTATTTATGTATGTATATATATGTATATATGTATATATATATGTATATATGTATATATGTATATATGTATATATATGTATATATGTATATATATGTATATATGTATATATATGTATATATGTATATATATATGTGTGTATATGTATATATGTATATATATGTATATATGTATATATATGTATATATGTATATATATATGTGTGTATATGTATATATATATGTATATATGTATATATGTATACATGTATATATATGTATATATATATATATATATATATATATATATATATGTATATATATATATATATATATATATATATATATACGCACATATAGGTAAATATATACATGTATGCATACATATATATATGTGTGTGTAAACCTATCTATTAGTTTATATAGGTTAATTATATCGATATCTCCATTGTTTAGAGGAGACATCGTGAGAAATTATTTCCCAGTGTTATAGATTCAAAAGGGGAAAATGATTATTCAATTACTTTTATGTATAATTGAAATACATTTAAAATGGAGGTTAAATACCAGTTGTATTCTACGGGAAAAGATTAAATATGTTGTAAAATACTCAAAATATGTGTGTGCTTCAGCAAATATATTCCAATTCTATGTTACCAACTGTAAACATTTTCTTAGAAATTTTTTATTATTTCATTATAAGCAAATACTTGTATTACAGTCATTCCTTCAATATGCGAGATTAAGTGTGTTTTAACCTGTCTGTTCTTTAAAACTTCTTTTGTTAAAAAGAATATAACTATACAAAATTAATTTTAAAAATAGTACAAGCACTAATTTTACATAGGGGAAAATTGAATTGTGTTACTTTTTTTGCGTATGTTTTGATAAATATATTCAAATTGTATGTTACAGACTGTATAAGTTCTCTTATACATTCTAAATTATTTTAATTTAAAAAAATTCATTTTATATTCGTTTCTTTGTTGTTATATGCCTGCTTACATTTCCTGATACTTATTGTCTTTCCAGATTTCGCAATCGTTAATAGGAATGGATAAGCATTAGAGGAAAGAACATCGACATAATGCAACAAAACATTAAGTAACTTCAGAGATTTAACCTTTAGACAATAATCTCCAATTTACCTCGGAGTCTGTCCTACATAATGTGACACGCGTATAAAGACAAATTTCGTGTAATGAAAGCTCGCGGAAAAAACATGACCCTAAGGACAAATGCAATACCCTAAGGACAAATTTTTCGGAAGAATCCTTCGCAGGCAAGGACTCACCTTTCAATAATTAATGCCACATTTGCCACAGAGAGATGTCGGAATAGAAAATGATGAGAAAAACCAAATGCCGAACAAAACTTCAATATTAATAATTAAGTTGCTGCTCGTACAACTGACATCAGAGAGAGACCGCGTAGTTATTCACTGAAAAAGATGACTCTTTGCAAACAGAAGTGAACGGCAATTTAATTACGTAATGAACTTTTTCCGAAAGAAAGCAAGAGGGAAAAAAAAAGGAGGAAGTAGCATTTGCTTTCAGTCTGCGCTGCATTCTCTTTTCGGATTTTCCCTTTTTTTTAATTAAGTAGTAACGGAAATAGCAAGAGTAATGTTACGATTGATTAAAGCAAAAAGTTTTTTTCTTTGGTGGGATATATTCGAAATTTTCAATCAAGCATTCTGTTTTTATCTTACAGTACTAAAATATTAAAGTTTTTAAAAGAAAGATTCCGAATCTAAATGAAAAATATTTAAAAAAATTATCATAGTTTTTGGTGATGTTAAATATATTAAAACACAAGTTAGTACTTTTAAATTAGTTATAGGAACAAAAGTTTAAAACGATTAGACTTTACAATGCAATTAATGTTCAATTATCAAAAATATTGGTTAAAAGATAGAAATGTGAAAAGCATACTCTATAAATATTAGACAAAAAAAAATGTAAGATTCTATACCGAATGAAAGCAAAGAAACCTAAAAATTAGAGAGAATGAGCCAATCATAAAATTTATCATTCTTTTATTACAAGATTAAATAAATAAGTTAACGGCATCAATTTTATATTAAGATTTAGGAGAAAAGAGAGTCATTTGTATTGTTTTTCCACAATAAAATTAGGTGTAGAGTTTGTATTGGGTAATATCAAAATGCAAGAGCCTTTTATATTAAAATAAAAATAAGGTATATTTTTAAAACATGATGAAGAATTTAAAATTACAGTATTATTTTTTAAAAAGAAATAGATATTTTTAAAGAAAGATTCCGAATATAAACATTTAAAAAATTATCAAGAACTTACAATACTCATTTTATAGTTCACCATTTTAAAGAATACTATATTTCTTTCATTTTCATTTAGAAATGTTCTGTTAACAGAAGACGATGAGAAAGTCCTGATAATATAATAGAAAAAAATTTTAAAAATAAAAATATTTAGTTAAAGCAAAACATATTTAAAATATTTTTAGACACTTTTTGAGAAGAACCTACAATATTTATTTTTTTCATCCTTTGAACGATATATATTTATTGAATTGCAACTATGCAACTAAAGACTACTTGCAACTAAAAACTATGTATATTCGTAGGAATAATCATGCATAGTTTTATGCAATCATAGTTTTGCGGTCTGAAAACTTTACATTAAATTTCGATATCCTAAAAAGTTTAGGTTAAGTCTAAAATATTTTATATATGACTAAATTAAAAAAAGAAACTTAGCCTAACATAAAGTAAATATTTCATTTATTCTGAATAAATAATATAGTTCACAGTGTATTCAACATAAGATAAACTTTTGCAGCGGTGTAAATATAACAGGCACTTTATTAACATGCACGCTCGAGTTAATTCGAGTGCTCTAAACTGGCCCAATTGTGCACACTCGAAATAATTCGAGCGGCGTTGTACTTTATGTTGCTATAATTTTTCACACTCGAATACCATCGAGAATTGAAAATAACAAAGTGAAAAAACACACACACTCGTTTAATTGGTATTTATCATTTACACGAGATTGTAAGCTATAGCACTTGCATATTCAAGTATAAAATGTATATATTTTTCTAAATTCAACATTTCTAAATTGTGTTTTTTACATTAAAAAAATTAATTTTTTAATCGGCTTTTTAAAAAAATAATACTGTGCATTAAGCGGTTAATAAGGAAAATAAACTCAGAAAACAGTTTTTATTAGCACACTATTTGAAAACACATTAATTAACAGCCGGAACTACTCAAAAATACAAATGACATAACTTTGAAATACATATCGTGGAAATTCAAACATATGTCTCAAATTATAATTCCAAAATACAGAGAAAATAAAGTTTTACTTCCAATGATCCTTTTCCAGACAGATTTGGACAATGAGAAAATTACGCTGAAATGAAACCGATATTTTACAAGCGGAACAGCACGTAGTAACAAATTTCCGTTCGAAGAACGTTTCGTCTTAAACGGGAATTGCGTAAAGCTTCATATTACGTAACAAAAGATTAATAGATACAAATGTCGCGTGACTTTTAAAATGGAAGGAACCAAATAATTGCATTCATAACATCTAATCTCTAAACACAACTAAAAATAAATAAAGTTAGAGATGTCAGGAAGCTTTTTCAAAAACAGTTTCAATTTCACATCTGAAGAAAACAAGGCAGTTCACTTTAGAAATTTTAGCTTAAATAAAGAACTGAGTTCCCCGGCAACTTGGTGATAACGGTTTTAGTATGGTTGCCTAACATTTTCTCCTGATCTTACCGTGTCCAAACATTCTGTATATATTTATAATTTATATGATATAGGCATCCAAATATCTTTATGTAACTCTTTTCTTATATATTAAAAGTCCGCAATACTTAAAAAAATTAGATATAACAAACCATTAATAGTTCACAATGGCTGATTTTTAATAATTTGGAGTTGTTGTATTTGTAAACTGTTAAAGGATTAATTACCCATAAATATATATATCCGGTTTTCAAATCATTTTCTTTAATTAAGTAAAAGTATATAATTATATTACGATGGCGCACTGTCCATTAAGTCTCCAGAAAAAACAAGAAACACAATGTTTGGTTTTAGTAAATATCGCCAATATTTTCGCCAAATTTGACACGGGGAACACAATTCTTAAGTAGGCCCCAAATGTTTGATCAGAAAGGCATAAAATAAATATTTAAAACAAATTTATTGTCTACAAAAATACTGACTGCTTATTTACAAAAAAAAAAAAATAAATAAAATAAAAAAATAAAAAAAGGGAAGGAACTGCATTTTATATCAATTTCTTTAATAGAGATAGTTTCGCCGAATAAATGTCGATAAATATCTTAAATATAATTATTATGGGTGGCACCGTGTATAACAAATATGGAATTTAAATAGCTTTAAATATCATTGCTATCTCCAATAATGATGAACTGTCATTTTTACAAATAGGGATTTATTTAGTATTATACGTAAGCGATGTATTATAAAGTTAAGTTTTACAGACAGAGGTATTTGGCATGATTCAGTCAATGAACCTGCTGAAAATGTAATTTTTTTTTGAGGCACAAAAAATCGTAAATTGCCAATATAAATGATAAAGTTATAAATATTAGCAGATGCTCGAAAATGTTTGAGATTATTTATTACATCAACATCTCTCTTTGATTCAAATTAAAACTTGTTTCAAGAAAGTATAAAAAATCTACAAACTACTTTTTAGATGTCCCTAATAAAGGACGATAGTCTTTTAACTGGTTAAGGTTGCACTGTTACAGAAGGATACAGATAAATGTCACAAGATAAAAAATATCAAATCCTGACTTGGAAGAACTGGTATTAATTTCTTTTACTTCCAGTATATATTACAATTATCGGTTCTTAATTAATTTGCTTGACTACCACATATACGTATGCATATCCATATAAATAAAATGATAGATATTTTGTATGGGAGAGGATCATTCAAAAACTGATGAATGAATCACAAAGTAGGTTCTATTAAATCTATCCCAAAAATTGATTAAGTTTTTTTTAATTACCAATTATGTAATATATCACGAGTTGCTAACACAGTTTCTTCTGTAGGTACGGATTGAAAAATCTTACTATCACTATCTAAGTGTTCTCTTAAAATGAATATACTTAATACATTAAATGAATATAATAAGAATATCAGTAACGCTTAAAATTTCTAAAATTTTATCATCTTTCTATCCGGGATGCGAAATATATTTTCCATATACAACCACAAACATTAAATTCACTGATCTTAATTTAATGGATTATAATTTAGCTGAAGAGAAATTATATATCCCTGAAAGCTATTTTCTAAAGCGAAAGTGGCATTCTTGCTTATGCATACCTAGACTAAAGGCTCGGTGCAACTGGCACTTTATGTGTTTATTGTGTATATATAGATAGTGTGTGTAATAAGTGTTTGTTACCCACTACAAACTTAAGAGTTATACCGTTTTCGAAGCAGAAAAGTTCTGAAATAAAAATGTTGACTAAAATGAGACAGCTCATCTATATCTCTCTATCGCCAAAACTTTGTACATTCGCTTACATAGTCATGAGCGTGCAAATGATTTATAGAATCAGAGGTGTTAAAAGTTTACTTCGTTTGAACGCTAACAACTCAAACGAAAGTATCTAAGGTAGTTATATGAGATTAGTTGAGTTCTCTTGATTCAAGGGTGTTTTCAGTGGTTGCCCAAATATAAAATGGAAATCAAGACAGATATTTTAGGTATAGAATTAGCAGAACTTTATTCTAGATTATATTTATAATTCACTTTTTTAATTAGGTATTATTACATACACACATCTACTTATATATATATATATATATATATATATATATATACATATATATATATATATATATATATATATATATATATATATATATATATATATATATATATATATATATATATATATATATATATATATATATATATATATATATATATATATATATAGAGAGAGAGAGAGAGAGAGAGAGAGAGAGAGAGAGAGAGAGAGAAATACATAAATACATAATTTAAATTTATGTTGAAAGAGGACATATACTTAATGATATAATTTATTCTCCTAATTGCGTATAGAAATCCTTCTATATATAAAATGTTTATATGCATATGTATATATATATATATATATATATATATATATATATATATATATATATATATATATATATATATATATATATATATATATATATATGTATATATATATATATATATATATATATATATATATATATATATATATATATATATATATATATATATATATTTATATATATATATATATATATATATATATATATATATATATATATATATATATATATATATATATATATATATATATATATATATATATATATATATATATATATATATATATATATATATACATAATTTAAATTTATGACGAAAAAGGACATACACTTATTGATATTTATTCGTCCAGTTGCCTATAGAATTTTTTCTATAAGATGTTTATGTGCAAACAAATATAGAAAAACTCAAACATTCGTAGACATGCTTACACATATGGATGCATACGGACTTACACATATATACTTATATATCAATTTTGAGTAAAATTATAATTAATATATAACATAAAATAATTATATAAATTCTTTATTACTGAAATTTCAAAGTCGTGATTTATTTATCTTCTTTTATTCCATTTTATTTCTGTTTCAACTTTTAAAAATTCCCTTGTCGTACACAATTTTTTAGGCTGAATATATAATGAAAAGAAATATCAAAATACATTAAAAACGAAACCACATTGTTCTTTGTTCTATCGCCAATAACACTTTAATGAAGCAGAAAAAAATAAGAGATTTTAATGCTTCAATGTAACTAAATGTGTAGCAGAATATTATCTATTTTTGACAGACTATCAAAAATATAAATATTAGTATGGTAGCTATCTTTATTTAAGCTAACAAATTTAAGATAATTCAAAACATTTTTGAGCGCCTATGATGGCTTGAAATTCGAAAAAATATATATATATATATATATATATATATATATATATATAATTTACCGAAACAGAGAAAGGTAAATGATTCCGCTGATAAATGGCATTCTTCAAATGGCTCGGAACTAATGCTTAATGAAGCAGTGAGAAAAACATTAAACAGGTCTTTATTTCCCGTCTCTAATTCGCTTCAGTGCTGTTTATTTCTCCAGTATTCAGGAACAGCTAACTTTTTGTTCAACTGAAATCCGTAAGGTAATTTTCCATGCAGCAATTTAGGTTATGATGGCTTTTCTAGTGGAGTTTATTAAAATGGTAGTTACGTATTTAAGGCGAAAGTAAGCGTTTATGATTATTCAGTCTTATTTATGTCACGCTTAAACAAGGCTGTAGATAAAAATAATACTTATAATATATTATATTACTACAGAATTATCCTATTGGTGGTTGTTAACCATCCATACTTTACTGTTTATTTTTCAAATTTAAGTTATTTTTTACTATTACTGTACATAAAAAATATAATTTAATTATGCTAGAACAATCCACAGTTATACATATTTTTTTTAATGAAAACATAGTGGTAAATCACGTGAAAATAAGCTAGCGGACATAGTATGTATTGTTATGTAAGCAATTTATTTTTAAATTACGCATGATAAAATATGAGAAATAAATTAGATGTGAAAAGAAATAAAGTTATCAAAATTATACAAATCTAAGTATTTTATTTCGAGCAGATAGTTAACACAATTTTAAACTTTTGTATTATTCTGAATAGGAATACATATAAATGTGATTTCATTTTTATTTGCATGTATTTACCTGTATTTTTTTTTATACAAATCAATCCAAATTATCATAGATTCATTAAATTTGAGGAATTATTCTTACCTGATAATATTAAAGTCACTATCGTCCATCCTTACACATGATATCATTATTACAAATCTTGCTGGACGACAATTAAAGACAGTACATAAGGACAACATTAAGTGCTGCAGATAGTTATTTATATGACATTAAAAATATCTCTTTTAAATTAGAATTGAGTATTTTGAATCTCTCAGACCCCTTTAGGATGATTTTCTCTTTCTTGGTGCCTTGGCAATAACCAAGAAAACTTGATTAAAATTGGGAAATCATCAAGAAGATATTTAAAAGTTAAAATTGATGTAGGTTTCCTTCACCAGTGTGCCAATGTCAAAACGTGTTGAGAATTCTCTTTGTATTTATTTTCAGGTATGACATGTCCTCTACCTCCAAATCTTAAACTGAGTACCACAGCATTCTGGTTTGACAAACGTGCTGTGGTTATAAAAGATTGAGAACAAGTGCCTTTTGAATATATCAATATTTTTAATTTTGATTAAACTCTTAATAAAACATAACATCTCTTTCCCAATCATGGGTTTTGTTTTGCCAGTGTTTGAGAAAAAATATTGAGTAAAAAATTTAATTTGTTGGAAAAAATAGGGAGAAACGACCAAAATTGAAATAAACTATAACTTATCTCTTGTTTAATCAAAAATAAAAGATATATAAACAAATTTGCGTACTGTCTTAGGTACTTTCTTTCCTTTAAAAATAAGTCAGCTTTTCATTTTTGGCTCACCTTATTCAATATTTTCCTGTAGTGAATACAGTTTTATAGTCAGATATAAATATAGTTCTTTATTGAAAATATCTGAATGAAATATATGGCCCGTGGCCCAAGTGCTATCTCATGATAGGGACCTCGATGGTTAAAAAATTACCAATCTCAATAAATACCTTAAGCAATATTTAGAGTTTCCAACCATAACCGAGAATGATAAAAACCAATCTAGTATCATGAACTTTATTATTGTTTTGTATGCATTTAGATATATTTTCTTTCATATATTTTAATCTTCTTGATGAATAAACCGTCTTTAATCGAAAAGTCCCAAAATAACTACCAGAAAATTTTGCGTTCAAATCCACTTACAAAATAATTAGTATAAGATAAATATTTTGGCATTTAAAATAAACCTCTTAAATGGTGCCTTGCATAAAATTGAAATTAAAAAGCATAAAAAGTCTGCATGAAATGTAGATAGTTTATTTAATCCTAAACTTTGAAAATTTATTCTTTGTAATCCGTATCAAAAAATGGATAATTTATAAAATGGAAAACAAGCTATGAAATATTTAATATGAAATTTGGTTATAGTCTTAGGAAAAATATGATGAAATATACAGAGAAGCTTAAAAACTATTTTTATAAAGTAAAGTTATATTTGGAGTGAAATTTCTTGAACACGAAACTCGTATTTAAATTAACACCTATTTATTGCCAAGTTTTATCAAATTGAAATTATTCTTAAATTATTTTTTTTAATTTTGAGAACAGTTTTTATTTTTTCAGAAGCTACAAAAGGAATATGGACTCTGAGCAGTTTTTTTTCAGCAAAATATGTCTGGTTTTGGTTTTTTTTTAAACAAATTGTTTCGAAACTTTGACTAAATTTTAAAGCCTTAATTTAGGGACATCTAAAAAACTTATTATGCTTTTTTGAAAAAATTTTCATTTTTTTTTAAAGTAAGCTGTAATCCTAAAACAATGTTTCATTATTGTCAAATATCTGGTAGTATTTATACTTTTGTATTTTGATTGGCATTTTATGAATTTTTGATCTTTGTGTAATAATTTACTTTTTCAGCAGATACATCGACTGAGGTCATGACAAATATATATATCCCATATAAAGCTGCTATTTACAGTGCTGAATTTAAGTGCGATACCAAATATTATATATTAGTAAAGTTTTACTTTATTTTTTACACAAATGGTGTAAGTGACATGAGTCTCAGTCTGTGAAAAGATGAGTACTTGCAAGCAGATTATGGGACATTGTCCCTAAACGGTGGACAATCGGAAGCACTGTTAATTTTGTTCCAGTAATGGTCTGCTTGATTCCCGAATTTTCAAATGTGCAAAGCAGGGCAATTGTGTACAGACCATCGAAAAATGGAATGGAAGCTCATCAGCCAATTCCATTTTTCCCTCATCAGCCAGGTGCTACAGAAGGTAAAGGTTCTACATTAAACACAAGGACGAAGATCAAAGGAGAGGGGGAGGTGACAACCTCTGAGTACCAGGTTTCTGGGGGGAAGAGGAGAAGCGGTAGCCATTTGCTGCTGGAAAGTCATCTTCCCTTTTGTACATATCCTCCAACTAATGCGGAGATGAAACTTTTTTTTTTTTTGATGAAGTTAATGTATTCATCCTCAACCCGTTTTCCATCATATTTCTAAATAAACATATTTCATGCTTTTAATCATCAAAGGAAATCACGTCTCCCAGCTATGAACGCTTCACTTTTCACCGATACCCATGCTACGTCATGCCGGGATTATTATGATTGACAAAGGTATCTCGACCCCTCGATGCTACAAATGGGATCCTGTAATATTCTACTTTTATAGATATGGCATCATAATTCCACAATAAATGACAGCTTAGTAGTAGTTAGGTCAGTTTTTATTATTCAAAGTTAGTAAATTTCATATTATTTTTCTATGATAGGTACAGAATCACTTAGGTTTAAGAAAGCTATCTTCTCTTTTCTAAATGCTCTCAAACTAATGTGGAGAAGAAACTTTGTGTTTTTTTCTGGATGAAGTTAATTACTTCATTCTCAATAAATTTTCCATCATCACTTTAAATAAACATATTTCACTCTTTTAACTATCAAAGGAATTCACGTCTCCCAGCTACAAAAGCTTCACTTTTCACCGATGCCCATGCTGAGTCACGCCGGGCTGATTATGGTGTGACAAATGTTAAAGTTTTAATTGACTCCCCGATGCTACAAATGGGGTTCTATAATATTTTACTTTTATAGATATGGCATCATAATTCTAGAAATAAATGACAGCTGAGTAGTAGTTAGGACAGTTTGTATTATTCAAAGTTAGTAAATTGCATAACATTTTTCTATGATAGTTACAGAATCACTTAGATTTAAGAATTTATCAATATAGTTTCAGAAAATGACTCAGAAATTAATGCTACAACCCTTCATTTGTTAAAATTATCTTAAACATTGTATTAAGCTTCAAGACAAAAGTTGTAAACTTGGCAATTCTGAACTGACTAAGAGTAATAAAAGTAGCAACAATAAATGAGTCTCTGTTTTTATGTAGCCTATATAAATTCCAGAAAAAATAGGAAGAAAAAATGCTTTCATATTACGCTTTAATTGAAAACAAAACAAACACGTTACGCTGCGAAGCGAAATACAATATCAAAAGAGCGACTTCATTATTTCCTCCGCTCTTCGACCTCATAAAAAAGGGGGGTGGGGAGGTTTTCACCCCTTTCTCGCATCAACCCAGACCACCGCAAATGAATTCACGGAACATGACACCAATCAATTAATTAGTGGCAAAACGAATTCAGCAACCCGGACTTCACCACATACACGTTACGTTATCAGCCACTCTACGCGATATACACACATATCCGTTAATTAACGACGACTTTATTCCAACAAAAGCCAATAACGGCTCATAATTAAGCGAACATCGATCCCCCTGAGTCAACAGCACTGTTAGTATCGGAGATGAAATTCAAAATTATCATCCCACTTTTAATATACACGGAGCATTGTGTCGAAAAGAAATAGCAATTTATAGCTTTTCCATTGGGTGCTTTTCACCGCAAAGACAATTGCTTGCTTTTTTTTCTTGCTCCCTTTTCTTGTACAGTATTCAGATTTCGATTTGTTATTGAAGTGCTTTAATTATCGGAAAACGGAAAGAGGTTTAGTTTCAGGAGTAAATTGCAGAGGTGATTGCAGGAAATACCGCATTCGATAGTATTTGAAATACGTGGGAAAGTGGTGTAATCACTGGATTAAAAAAAAGTTGAGTTGTCTGCACTGAAAGGAAAAAAATACGACAGGCCAGAGTAATTCGTATTGCATTTAAATATATTTAAACATACTTTAAAAAATATGAAGTATCTTTTTGTTGAAGAAATTTAAAGCTTTCAGCAATATATTAGTAAACCTTATAAAGTCCATATTGTTCATTTTTTGATATGCTAAATTAAGTAATACATATTTATAACATAGATAATTTATCATTCAAATGCTTGAGTACTTTATTTCCTTCCTTGTTTAAAAAAATCGAAATATTTTGCTATATTTACATTATAAATGCAATAAAAATTTGAGTTTCAAATATTAACAAATTTCATGGCACGTTGCCATATATATTTGCTTCTTTAATTTAATTATGTTATTAAATGCATTTCTGTAGGAAATATAATGTTATTAAAATATGTAATCATATTAATTGTGATTAAATAAAATCTAAAACATATTATTCTCTTCCAATGTAGAACAAAATAACAATATAAACTTTTGATTATTAGAGGAGAAAATTAAAAAAAAAAAAACATTTTTTTTAAATACAAAGATATCTTTAGGCTTTCAAAAATGTACGGTTTATTACTAATTAACTTAAATAATTATTTGTGTATTCTAGTAGTTAGTTAATTATAATATTTAAAGATTACATGAAATGTATTTAATAAAAAGAAACATTTTTCACTTTAATGCAAAATGTATATTCGATGTACTCCATCAAAAAATAAAAAAAAAATCATCTTGAATACGTAGGCATTTCAAGATTATTATCATGAACATTAGTTTCTATATCAAAGAACAAGTATTAAACTATAACTGTGAAAAGATAGAAATTAATAAAATAGGATTAAATACTAAAAGTATGTAATCAAAATACAAGTACATATTCATGATATCATTAAAAGTACGTTAATTAATACTAAATGTGGTGGGAAGGAGCAATAAAGATAAATATGGAATTTGCAAATAACTATACTGAATTTCAATCACATGACAAATTTTAAAAGAGTAAAGATTAGACTAGATTAGAATGGAAAATCTGCTGGAATAGAGTAGTTTTTAACAAGATATAACCCAGAAGAAATGATTATATATATATATATATATATATATCTTCGAATATATATATATTTATATATGGTATAGATTAATATATATATATATATTTATATATATAAATATATATTTTATATATATATATATATATGTATATATATATATATATATATATATATATATATATATATAGATTATACTATATATATATATATATATATATATATATATATATATATATGCCATTTATAAACAGACATATTTAAGATACGAAGACAAGTTTAAATTAGTATTATCATTGATAATTAATAATTATTACTGTATTTAAAACTATTTTGGAGAGTTTTACAACAGTAGGGAAAAAGAACTGCTAAATTTATGGTACTTAGTAAAATATGAGGAAGAGGATGCAATAATAGTAAAAATACTACTTAATGTTTGAAGTAACAATAAAAATAATAATAAAAAGTAGCAATTTAAATACTAGATTTTTAAACGAATATTTTCAAAAACAATTTCTGTGTTTCTGTGATTATTAATTCTTGCATTAATTTAATGTGTATGTATAATTGCAAAGCTGTTTTTAATTTTAAAAAATCTGCTGAAAACCAAACAATCTATCAAAGGTTATAGAATATCTATAATAAATCAACTTAAAAGGATTATTATTTTAACTCTTTGAGTGCCAAGTACTCCTCAATACACTAGCCGAAAATGCCAGGAACTCGATCGCTCTCCTGACTCATGCATGGACTAATAAGATCTCTATTTTATACTTGTCGATTCTTGTTTATTGTTTTTTTAATCCACAAGTGTATTTATAAGAAGTAGTATTATGGTATACATTACATCTTTATGTTGAGAATAGTACAGTTTCTGAATTGGAACAGGAGCACAATAATATTTCTAGGTGATTCTTGCAAATTATGTAATTTGTTTATCTGTTCAGAAATAGTCTAAGTTATTTTTATATATATTTTCATTCTTGTATAAAAAATTTTCTAGGCATTATAATAATATCATTACTGTTTCAATCAGTAGAGAATTCGACAATGATAATTAGAATTATAACATTTATATATATTTTTAAATACTTTTCGTAAATAAAATGTTTTGAATTTAATTAAAAAATATATTTTTAAATTTCTACATTCCACTAGAAGCGTAGCACTTTTAGATAATTCTCTAAAAATCATGTTGGCACTCAAAGGGTAAAAATACTTTTTTCATTTAAAGCGCATGTATAAATCACTACTTCATAGTAAAATATTTCTTATAAATTGAGGCCATTTTAATGCGCTCTTAACATTGATACATGCGTACTTTACAAATAATTACTTTTATCTTTTTTACTTTTTTGAATTTCAGAAAATATTGCACATCATATAATTAAACACTTACATTTGTCTGAAGACTATATTGAATATCTGGAATTTTATAGTAACATGTACATGCTTTTCAATAAACTTATGTGTTAAATGTATATTTAAGATTTATTTTACACATTACACTGAAACATAAAGAATGCATTGGTTAAAAGTAATTCATTAATCCTTGTTAATTGAATACGGCTTTCAGAGTTTAATGAAATTTTTATCGTTCAAATTCATCTGAAAACGCAGTTATCTAATCTGTAAAAGTACTTTTCCCTTTCATATAGTATTGCTGCAATGAAAACGTTCGAACATTTTCAGTGATAAAGTTAGAAAGAAATGATTAAAAAGATAACGATGTTATAAATATTAGAGATATAAAATACAAAATTTTACGTCTTTGTTTAAAATACACAATTTTATTGTATCTATTCACAGTTGTAAAGTATTTAAAAATAAGCAATTTCTAAATAGTATTGTTAGAACTAAAACTTTGGAATATTTTCAGTGATAAAGTTATCAATAAAAGCTTAAAAAATAACGACGTCAAAAATATTAGATATATAAAATACAAAATTTTACGTCTTTGATTAACATACACAATTTTCTTGTATCTATTTACAAACAATTGTAAAGTATTTCAAAATAAACAATTTCTATGTAGTACTGTTAAAACTAACACGTTGTAACATTTTCTGTGATAATGATAAAATATAACGACCTTAAAAATAGATAAATGAAATACAAAATTTTACGTCTTTGTTTAAAAAAACAATTTTCTTATATTTACAGACAATTTTAAAGTATTTAAAACAAGAAATTTCAATGTACTACTGATAGCACAAAACGTTGGAACCTTTTCAGTGAAAAAGTTACCAATAAATGATTAAAAAATAACGAAGTTAAAAATATTACATAAATAAAATTGTTTAAAATAAACAATTTCCTTGTATTTACTGACATATAATTGTAAAGTATTTTAACGTAAGCAATTTTCTGAGCTACTGACTAAAAACATGAGTTATAAGGACGTATTGGAAATGTTTTTTTACTGGAACAAAACCATAAAGCCCTAATTTATAACTAGGTAGTTAAGTGAGTAATTTTTATACTTAACAAGAATATAAATCCTACACCGTAAAACATATTTATTTACACGTATACACAAATATGCTTAATTTTATCAAAATGCCGGATAAAACATACAAGATATGTAATAATAGAAGTAAAATATTTTGAAATAAATCTTTAAAAGGTTTAGACACGTGAAGAACTTGGATAAAAATATCAGTAAGTTATACCATTCTGTACCTAATTTGATTCAGACGTTATTCCCTTGAAATATATTAAATTTCGTTCATCATTGAGAAAGGACGATGTAGTTTGTGTTTAGAAAACTGAGAAAACTAACTTATTCTACGTTATTCCTTGGGCCATCAATAATGCACAGTTTCACAATTGTATTCAACTTGTGATTATATCACATTTATTCGACAAAGATATACTAAAACTTTTATTGGAGCAAACAAGTGAAAGACAGGGTATTTTTAAATTCTCGAAGAAAATTCGGACAATGCACTTTTATACAGCTTTAACCAAGAATGATATTCAAGGTCTCGATTTAAGAATTGGAATGGAGAATTCAGAAATTAAGCAGATGAAAATTGAAGACACACAACAGCTAGATAAAAAATAATATATTTTTGAAAGCTCAATTTAAAAAATAGTTTTGTCTACAAGTAGCTGCTCTAATAGTAGTGTTGTTTGCAGCTTGCACACACACAATGTATATATATATGTATGTATATATATATATATATATATATATATATATATATATATATATATATATAATATATGTGTATATATATGAATATATATATATATATATATATATATATATATATATATATATATATAATATATATATATATATATATATATATATATATATATATATATATATATATATATATATATATATATATATATATATATATATATATATATATATATATATATATATATATATATATATATATATATATATATATATATATATATATATATATATATATATATATATATATATATATATATATATATATATATATATATATATATATATATATATATATATATATATATATATATATATATATA
>CM063504.1:51011218-51031218 GCA_032207245.1 Pardosa pseudoannulata | reverse complement strand
GATTAACCTCGATTTGGCAAAATATGAACTATTTTTCCCTGGGGAGATAAATGTGGTTTGTGATAAAAAATCACGTATTACACACACATACACATCCCAATAAAAATAAACAGTAATTGTTTGTTCAAATAGCAAGTATCTCCTACATACTTAAGGACAAAATTTTCTCCGGTACATAGTTCAAATTCAATAGAATATTCAACAGAATGGAACAGATATTTTTTATCCCATAAATCCAAACATTGTAGCTCTCTCTTAATATTTAAATACCCTTGTAAACTGGGAAAAAAATATGCTTTGCAAGATCATCGATTAAAATGCAATCTAAAAAAGTATCATAAAATCATTCCCTGCATTTCACTCAATATCTCCGGAATTGTTTCATTCCTTGGCAAATGAAGAAGTGTTTGGATGTACATTTTCAAGTCTTCCGTTGACTGTTCAAGAGTTTTTTAGCAGCTCCTCAATAAAGATTTAAGTTCTCAGAATTGGGTGTTCTCTTTCAATGGAGCTACGACTGCTTTATTCATTATAGACTAATCGCTTAGGTTTTTCCTTGCCCAGTAACTCAGGAGAGTAAAATGAATAAGAGTTATACTATGGTGTTATATAAAGGATATGACCGGCCATTTGAATCACAGTGTTATTTATATATATATATATATATATATATATATATATATATATATATATATATATATATATATATATATATATATATAATATATATATATATATATATATATATATATATATATAATATATATAAATATATATATATATATATATATATAAATATATATATATATAAATATATATATATAAAATATATATATATATATATATATATATATATATATATATATATATATATATATATATATATATATATATATATATATATATATATATACATATGTATTTATGTACATATATGTATTGTGTGTGTGTGTGTTCCAATAAGCATTCAAGAATTGCTCATCCAACCAGCATTTATTTTCACCATAATTAATTACTTCTACCTGATACACACTTCTTAAGTACACAGCATGTTGTAGACTAAAATCAAAATAGCTTTTGAAGTTAACATCTTTCCCCATGATGCACACTATACTCTATAATTTAAATCCTCTTGAACACAGAAAAAAAATTACTCTTCGTGAGATCATCGATCAAACAACCTGAAAAAGATATCCCAAAGACATCCCCTGGAGTTCACTCAAGATCTTAGAAAAAGTTTTATTCTCCGCTGAATGAAGGAGATCCAACATCTTTTCCTGTTTTTCCCATTATTCCTGGAGTTCTAATCTTCCAATCCTTTTTAAGTGAGAACCGAGTTTTCAAATTGAAAACGATCGAAACACCCTCACATGATGGATCTGGCTGCAAATCATTCGAGGCGTGGATACTCAGAAAGCTTGTCTTTCCTCTTCTGCACCTTTTTTCATCGGGAATTTTTTGAGGATTTTTTTTTTGCTTGCCTTATGCAAAATGTCATTTTTTAAGTGTTAGATGAGATAGAGAAATGGTGACTTTGTGAAATTACTGTCAACTGCGAAAATGATATTTCGATTAAGTTAATTATTAGTTTTAACAAATTTACTAAAAGAAACACTCATCTTATTATACATATATATACATTATACATCATTAATCTGTTATAGTATTTGGTTGTTTATTAAGCTTTTGAATATTTTGGAAAACAAATAATTAAAAATAATAATTGAAAAATAAATAATTTTTATATTAATGACTCGGTACAAGCAATATATATGCATGTATAAAGAAACTAGTTTAATATACGTAAGCATGAATAATTACTCATTAAGAATAAACGCAAATATCTTTAAACATATATTATTGTAATCTTTTAAAAACCTATAATTTGTATGAATCTGGATTAAACTCTTATAGCTACGAGGTTAATATTAACTTTAATATTTCTTTAAAAACCTCCTCTCTCCCATTCTAATTCCTTAAAATCTTTTTCCCAGACTTTAAATGTCTTAATCAAAGGAGTGTCTTCGACCTAAAATTCTTCCCAAAGGTTTTTATAGTAAAGATGTAATTTTTTCTGTCTATTCAACACGTTTACCATCTGTCACGGGCAAATGGCTCCGTGTTTTACCTGATCTTAAACTGAAATTCGCTGAGTAAGTGGGAAAAATCTTCGCTCTTGGTTGCACCTCTGTTCGAGCAGAGTGAATTTTGTGTCTTTCTCTTGTCTGTCATTGATTAGTAAAGATGTCCGTTTTTACAGCTCTGAAATAAAATTTCGTCAATGGCCCAACTGTATTATTCGTTATTAATGCTAGCTAATTTAGGTTTCTATTTAACCTGTAGCCCGGACAAGAAAATCAATAAGGGTTACGTAATTATTATGACAGACAGGTATTATTTAATTTATTACATATATATATATATATATATATATATATATATATATATATATATATATATATATATATATATATATATATATATATATATATATATATATATATATATATATATATATATATATATATATATATATATATATATATATATATATATATATATATATATATATATATATATGTCAGGATTTAAAATATAGATTAATTTTAAGAGATTTTAATTAGGGATTATTTTAATGAGAGTGACGCGGCTTGAGGAGTTAGCCATATAAATACTGCTCAAGCGCAGTGATAAGAGCAGAGAGCAGTATGCACTTTCCACGATCACACCTGTAGCTCCCCGAAGCAGTTAAACCTGCTTTTGTTAGAAGTTGGGCGGCAATGTGAGACGCCATTGTAGAGTAGTGTGTAATGAGATTTGAACAAAGGATGAAAATATACTCAGGACTTAAGTGATGTTTACTGGACTCTGTCATATATATATATGTGTGTGTGTGTGTGTGTGTGTGTGTGTGTCTGTGTCAATGTGTGTGTGTTTGTCTGTGTAAGCTTCCCCTTGCAATCAGAGACGATTTCCCTTGGAATAAATCGTCGATGGTCTCGTAAAATTTTAATAAGCATCCTAATTTATCTTAAAAGATTCAAACCCAAATTTAGTTCGCTTTCTCTATATTCAAAAAAGGTGAGGCAGTCGACAACCGAGTCTTTTAACGCATCCCCTTGTTGATCTTGAAACTTTCAAAATAGAGGAGATCTACTGCATAAAAAAATAAGCTAAACTGGTTGGCAGAAAACTGATAGAAACCTCATACGAGACAAATTGCATTCCCAGAAAAAAAACTAATTTATTAAGCATTCCTGTGCTTTGTTTTCTCATCACTCGGTTTTCATATTGTGCAACAAAATAACATTGGAAACAGACAAAGAAGTAAAAATTGCGAGTGTAAGATTTACTAATGAGAAAGTGGAACTCAAATTATATCCTCCAAACCAAAATGAAATAAAATTGTAAAAATAATCCATGTGCTTTTAGGATAAATTTATACATACATACATACATATATATATATATATATATATATATATATATATTCCACTGAACGTGAGTGCATGTTTATGAACTTTTTTAAAATATAGTTTAAATCCTATAAAATAATATTTTTACCATGAATAGTTTAGGAGAAAATTGATACTTTATTATAAATATCATTCGACAAAACTATTAGTTTTCAAAAGTGAGAATGTTGTTTTTGTAATAATGATATAGTTAAACATTTTATCAAACTGCGAATTTGCATGAACTAAAGGACGTTAAGCATTACGCTAAGGTAATACGATATCTTCGAAATATGTATTTTAATAAAAATATGACTAACGAATAACGATATAGAGTTTCTGAATTTTTAATATTAATCTACTAATGTATATGACTCAATATATTTTACATTTCGCTCTAAATAAGGCTGAAAATAAGATGATATATACATGTAAGAGTATATATTCATAGACATATATTTACACACACACACACACACATATATATATATGCATATCTATATATCTCTCTCTTTATATATATATATATATATATATATATATATATATATATATAATTTATTAATAAGTTAACTTATATTCCATTTCAAGATATAAAAAGGAAACGATATAATATAAATCCTTAATAAATATGAAACAGTTATTTTCTATAAAAAACTTTTTATATATACAGATTAATCCAAGGTAATATGTTTAACTATTATGTAACTTTTACGTACATATATATATATATATATATATATATATATATATATATATATATATATATATATATATATATATATATATATATATATATATATATATATATATATATATATATATATATATATATATATATATATATATATATATATATATATATATATATTTATATATATATATACATATATATATATGCATATATATATATATATATATATATATATACATATATATATATATATATTATATATACATATATATATATATATATATATATATATATATATATATATATATATATATATATATATTTATATTATATATATATATATATATATATATATATATATATATATATATATGTGGGGGGGGTGTTTCTACGATGTTATTGTTACCTTACTATAGATGGAATTTAGATGAAAATTAAATTATGTGCCTAAGATTTCACGGTAATATAAACATCTGTGAAACTAATTTTCTCTTTTAGCTCTGAATGGTACTAATTTATAAAAAAATTTCTAAAAGTAATTACAATATACACTACTTATCTGTTTGTTTGTTTCATACACAGATATTTAGAAACTTTTACTGCTGGTATATTGGATCACCATATCTGAAATGCTTCCATTCTTTCTCTAACCAACATTCTATTCTTTGGCGTTCGTTATCATACGAAAATGGAGCTTTCAGCAAAGCTTCTTTCTTATTCCTATATTTTGACGATAACCTACAAACAGCTACTTAGCTTAAATTACATTCCCTACAAAAATCAAGAATTTTTATTTTTTTTTGTTACATCACAACAGATGCAATCCATCACGGCGAATGACTTTTTTTTTCACATAAAAAAGAGGAGGGGGCTGAGAGGGAATGTAGTAAATAAAGAAATGGATGGGGGAGGGTGATTTTTGAAGGCATCCCCTTCATTTCGCTCACGATCTCCGGAAGTGTTTGATTCCTTTAAGATAAAGATTTCGGTCTAAAAGGCGTTATTTTTGTTCTTTGGCAGTTATTGTTTTATCTATTTCTTATCAGTGGGTGATCTGCTAAAAAGCATCATTAAAAAGTGAAGAACAATTTTCGAGGGCAATGAATAAGTGGAATACTCGTTGGGATTGAAAATTATTTGGAGCAAACACAAATCTCCAACAAGAAATTAAGTTACAATTTTAATATGAATATCTTGAATATTAGTAGAATTAAAATACTTCAACCAGTTTTAAGCAGTTGCAGGAACTAAAATAAAATGAATCTCTATCGAGCATGGAATATAAAGATTCGGTCTAAAAGGTTATACTTTATTGAGGATGGAATAGGGATGGAAAATTATTTGAAGCAAACACAAATCTTCAATAAGAAATTTAGTTACAATTCTTATATGAATATCTTGAAATTTAGTAGAATTAAAATATTTCAACCAGTTTTAAGCATTTGCAGGAACTAAAATAAAATGAATCTCTATCGAGCATGGAATATAAAGATTCGGTCTAAAAGGTTATACTTTATTGAGGATGGAATAGGGATGAAAAATTATTTGAAGCAAACACAAATCTCCAACAAGAAATTAAGTTACAATTCTAATATGAATATCTTGAATTTTAGTAGAATTAAAATATTTCACATGGTTTTAAGCATTTGCAGGAACTAAAATAGAATGAACCTCTATATCACATATGAAATATAGGGATTTCATTCTAAAACGTTGAGCATCATTTAGGCCATTTTAGGTCAATGGCAGTTACTGCTTTCTTCATTTTTGATCACTGGGAAATGCCTTCAAAAATATTAAAAAATAAGAAACTATTTCCAAATACAAAAAAGAAGTAAAATGTCCATTAAGTCTAAAATATTTCGAAGTAACTAATAAGAGACAAGAAACTGAACTACACTTCTAACATGTGTGTCAAAAGGAATTTTTTGCTATCGATGTTAGAGGAGTGTGAGAGTGCAGCTATGTTTAGGTTTGCGAAACTGATTTGCTCGCCATACTCATAAGTTGTGGGTTGAATGCCCAAGTTTTTTTCGCGACTCCAGGAAGCGTGTGGTGTGGCCAGAGAAAATAAGTGCACTTAAACTTCACCAAGTTTTGGAGAATTATGATTGGTCTCCAGGAGGCGATTCAGGACCATCCTTGGAGTCCCGGTCCTTCTGGGCACATCCAGGAAAAGGACGCATTGTAAAAAGGACAATGTAACAACGAACAATGGAAAAAGTGTAGGGTTGCCTGAGTCGAAAGAAGGAAGGTAAAGAATGCAGCGTTCTCTTGGACATTGGCAATTTTTTTTAAGGCGTAGCACGTGGAGTGCTCCTTTTACTTTTTAATATATATATATATATATATATATATATATATATATATATATATATATATATATATATATATATATATATATATATATATATATATATATATATATATATATATATATATATATATATATATTTGCATATTTTCTTGTCGTTTCTTCTAATTTTGAACATTGTAATATAGAACAGTGGTACTATACTATAATTAAAAGCAATGTAAAGCAACTTGGAGTTATCAATGTCTTCTAAATGACAATGCAATGTACTACACCACAACATTTATTTCAGTATGAATAAAATGTTAAGGATAAGTGTATTAAAATGGAAAGTGACACAAAATCCACTTAAAGATTTTTGGTTAAAAGACGTCATTTTCCATGATTGGCAGTCACTTTTTTTGTCGTAATTTAGGAGATAAACAAGAAAATAGATAGCAAGAGAAGAGAAGAGATTTTTCTAGAAATAAACGAAAACATATTTCATAACGGAAAATTTATATTTTTCCAGCACTTGCTTTTGTTGCCAGATTATACTATCGAGGGAAAATATACAATGCCCCCAAAATATTAAAAAGTAAGAAACTATTTTCAAATACAATAAAGAAGTAAAATGTTCATTAAGTCTAAAATATTTCGAAGTAACTAATAAGTGACAATAAACTGAACTACACGTCTAACATGTTTATTTGCTATTTCAGTATAAATAAAATGTTAGACATAAGGGAATTAAAAGGGAAAGTGACACAAAATCAACTTAAAATAAAGATTTTTGGTTAAAAGACTCATTTTCCATTACTGGCAGTCACTTTTTATGTGGTATTTAAGGAGAAAAACAAGAAAATAGATAGCAAGAGAAGAGATTTTTGTAGAAATAAACGAAAACATATTTCATAACGGAAAATTTATATTTTTTTTCAGCACTTGCTTTTGTCACCAGATTATACTATCGAGGGTAAATATACAATGCTCCAAAAATATTAAAAAGTAAGAAACTATTTTCAAATACAATAAAGAAATAAAATGTCCGTTAAATCTACAATATTTCGAAGTAACTAATAATTGGCAAGAAACTTACTACACTTCTAACATGTTTATTTGTTATTTCAGTATGAATAAAATGTTAGGCATAATGGAATTAAAATGGAAAGTGGCAAAAAATCAACTTAAAATAAAGATTTTTGGTTAAAAGACGTCATTTTCCATGACTGGCAGTCACTTTTTTTGTCGTATTTTAGGAGATAAGCATATTTCATAACAGGAAATTTAAAATTTTCCAGCATTTGGTTTTGTTATCAGATTACACTATCGGGGGTAGATATACAATACGTGAGAATTTTTGTCTAGTGTGTAAATCCTAACATTTCTTCTAGATTAACGTTGTAAGCTAATGTATTCTTATTTAGCATACATTTTTGGGTAATAACATAAGAACTAAAGCTACGTCTAAGAGTTGAAAAATCCCAAAACTAGGAATGCTTTCATTTGTTGAGACAATAATTTTTACAAACTATAAGATAGTTCCTGTCTCACTAGCAAAATAGAAGACCGCAGGTCTCCAAACCACGAGAAACCATACTACAAAGCAAAGTTATTTAACAAAACCATTATATCTTTATCTATAGGGCAACCAGTAAGCAGACCTGATTTTGAAAACGCAAACTTACAGCAGTCCGCTGATCTATTTGCATTTATGGTGAATATTTACCAAAAGTTTTATCCAGAAACTGAAAATTCTGAGGGAAAAAAGTATAATAAAACTATACAGCACAAAATATTGTAAGGTAATGTCTTATATTTTATAACAGAAAACAATTTGGGAAAAAATTCACAAAAACAAAGCTCTATCATATATTTAATGGAAGTGACTAAATTTCTAGAGGCGTACTTTCAGTGATATATCATATTTATGTATGAATAACTCAACGTTTAGATATAAAATGAATTTTTATACGTTATTTTCACTGAAACACATTTTCTGGAATGTGAAAGCTCTATAAATAGCTTTTACTCGGGATGATAGCCTTGTCTCAATCTGAGATTTTTATAGGTTAAGGTATGATGCCACTTCTCATCCATCAAACGACTTTTTTTTTCCACTAGAAGCTGAAAGTAGAGGCTTTCCCTGAAATTCACTAACGTCTAAGGAAGGTTTTTCAAATCCTTTTTTCCTTTATTCAGAATAAATCATAAAATTTTGATTATATTTTCGTTTTATACCTTTATCCAAAACCATTTCGTGGTTAAATATTTACTGTGGTCATGGCAAGCAATGCACTTATAGAATCTATTTTTAAAGATCGGTAAACAAGATCAGAGGAAGATCTATAGACGAGAAAAACAAACCCACTTCATAAATCTGAGTATTATAATTGAATTTTAATGGAAAACTTTTTACATGATTGGAATCCGTGTATATATTTCTAGACTAATTAGTCATACTTTAAAGTGAGAAGATAACTGAATACTTAAGTGAGAGAGGGAAGAGAAAAAGAATTGTTAGGGCATCAGTCATTTTGAGTGAAAAATTGAAATTATATAAGATAAAGTTATTAAGCAAATATTTTGAGGTAGATAGTTACTAAATGTGAGACCGAGAATGAATTGATACCATAAAAAAGTCATTAAAATTATATTTTACTTTATTCTAGATACCTAATATCCTTAATATCACAGTATTTGAAAAGTTACTTTCCCAGATATTGGGGTAACGTGGAGAGAACTTTATTCTATGGTAAGAGGCGAGATTGGAAACTTGTTCCCCGTAAAGAAAATCAGAAAATTTCAAATGCAGCTCACGTTATCCATTGAAATTGATTCTAACCTGTTAACAAAAGTATCATTTTTTTTTGTTTAAGGGCCACTGTTGATCTTAATATAAAATACAAAAATTTTTCGTTTGGATAAGCATTAAAAGTTTTTTTTTAATATTTTACTAGTAATAAAAACAATATTGAAAAAAAATAATAATAAAAAATTCAGAACTACAAAATAAATTTAATATTATTTTGATGAAAATTCTGAAAAATATAATCCTCTTATCTCTGCAACTTATTAACTCATCTCCGCAATGTGTTCTTTGGGATATTTCATTGAAAGTGATAAAACAATTGGAGACTTTGAAAACTAATTTATGTTTGATTGAAAGTGTAATTTCATTAGGAATCAGTTGCGTGGCGTGAGTATTGACCCTCAATAATTTTATAAACACACACATATAATCTATGTAATATGTATACCATTTATACATAAAAAATGGAACTCAAGATATGTAACTATGCTTTGGTTATTAAATTTTTCTAAATATTTGAAAATTTTAAGGATACTGATTTTTTTTTTTTACTGTACAATCACTAAAACGTATTACAAAATTTATATTTTTGAAAAATATCAACCTACTAAAGACTTTTAATAAGGACAGCTAAAAAGTAGATTATGTTTGAACGAAACGAGGTTCCCTTTTCAGCAAAGGCAGAATAATGTACAAGCAATGCACCAATGTTTCGATTTTCTTTTACTACTTCTGATTGTGTGATTTAGAAAGATATTTTGTGATTTCTCTAGCCTCAAATATAAATTTTCTTTTTCTGGAGATATATCTACTGTAATTATGACAGGAAATGACACGAGCAATATTACTTAAGAATAGGCTGCCTCTTGCCAAATTTGGTTATATTATTGGTAATGTTTTTTTAAACACAAATATTTTCTATTCGAACATTGTATTCCTTGCTTTTTGGCGAATTTAATGGATGCAGAGTGACCGCATCTAATATAATTATATATATTTACTCAATTAACTAAAAACACTTAAGAACCAGATATTACCAGGTATAATTATAAGAAGGTAACTTAGATATTTATATTTATAAGCAATTAATCCCTCAACAGTTTAAAAAGCTAGCAGCTCCAAATTATTAAAAATTATCCAAAATTGAACCTTTAATGATTCTCTATATCTAATTTTTTAAAGAATTACACGCATTTAATATATAAGAAAATAGTTGCACAAAAAAATCTGGATAGAAATATAATATAAATTAAAATATAGATACAGATTGTTTGGATCAGAGGATATGTTAGGCTACCATGCTCAGAGATTTATCGGCAATTTGGTGGAGGCACCCTGCACTTCTGTCAGATCATCTCGGGCATTAATAAGTTAAAACAAAAAATATTTATAATGAAAATATTAATTTTCCTTGACTCGAATGATATAATTATCGAAAGATACATATTATAACCATATTTTTATTTTATAAGCTAAGAGGAAATAATTGACAACCTTCTGAGGGATGTGACAATTAGACGTGATGATGGAGTGTTTTGAATATTTGAAATATCATTATTAAATGTAATTTTACTACAGGTTATGATAAGAAGTATATTTAGTATAGAATGAAATATATTACAAATTATATTTTTCTACTCACTCTTAATTATATTCTACAATTAGTAAACAGAAATACCTAATTTGTCCGTTGAAAATGAACTGCCAGCTATATAATTCGTCAATTTTTAAATAACTGATGAACAGTTACTAAATTCAAGCTGTCAGTTGCAATTTTTATAAAACATTCTTTGGCAACAATATCTGAGTTTTCAATTTTCATAAAGTCTTTGGGTTTTCACTTAAACTATAATTTTAAAAGTATGGCAACAAAAAGAAAATCAATCATTCACTCTGAAAATAAATTTTAAGGGTATATGAAATGTTGATTATAAAAACTATTTGTGTGGAAAACTTCCTAGTACTTTAACTCCATAATAAATTTCGGGTAATAATGAATTTTGAACTCCCATCCAAACAAATTCCCCATAGGCTAAACATTACACAAACTAAAGCATCAGAGGCTTGGCAGTACCCGTTACTGTCTTATAAATAAATTACAATTATGACTACATATTCCTAATGAATATTCATAAGACGACATGATAAAGCTTTCATGCACAAATTTTAAAATGATAATCCCAGTAAATTGTTAACGCATCTTTGAGACACTGTAAAGAGTTAATAGAAATTTAATTAAAAACTTTAACATCATCAAGAGCTAAGTGATAAAGTGGTCAGAAATTGATTTCCTTACCTCGAACCGCGATCTAAAATCTCCCCAAGGATTATATTTTGCTAATTAGTTTGTGCTATGAAAATTAATATTATCAAGAATATTATTTGTCGAAAACAGCTGCTAAAAATAGAAATTTTTTTAAAAAAAAATCTATTTTTTTTTAAAATCCTTTAATACCTGAGTCATTTCTGATAATTACATATCGATGTATAGCTGCCCCTTGACAAATTTGGCGACATTGGTAATGTTTCTTAATATAAAGGTATTCCATCCGAACATTGTATTCCTTACTTTTTTGGCGGATTTAAAGGATGCAGAGTGCCCCAATGTAATACAATTACATATTTTTACCTAATTAACTAAAACCACTTAGGAACCAGGAATTTATATTTATAGGCAGTCAATTCCTCAACAGTTAAAAAGCCAGCAGCTCCAAATTTTTAAAATTTAGCCATATTGAACAATTTTATGGTACACTATATCTATTTTAAGAATTACACGCATTTAATATATAAAAAAAGGGTTGCACAAAGAGAGATGGATACAAATATAATATAAATTAAAATATAGAAACAGATTATTTGGACACAGCGAGATCAGAAGTAATGTTAGGCTACCATGCTGAGAGATTTATCGGCAATTTGGTGGAGGCACCCTGCACTTATGTCAAATCATCTCGGGCATTAATAAGTTAAGACAAAAAATAATTATAATGAAAATATTCATTTTTCTTGACTTGAATGATATGATTATCGAAAGATACATATTATAATCATATTTTTACTTTATAAGCTCAGAGGAAATAATTCACAAAATTCTGAGAGATGTGACAATTAAAAGTGATGATGGAGTTTTTTGAATATTAAAAATATCATTATTAAAAGTAATTTTACTATAGGTTATGATAATAGCTATATTTACTGTAGAATGAAATATATTACAAATTATCTTTTCTTCTCACTCTTAATTATATTCTACAATTAGGAGACAGAAATACCTAATTTGCCAGTTGAAAATAAACTGCCACCTTATGTAGTTCATCAGTTTTAAATAAACTGATGAACAGTTACGAAATTGAAGCTGTCACTTGCAATTTTTATAAAACATTCTTTGGCAACAATATCTGAGTTTTCAATTTTCATAAAGTCCTTGGGTTTCCATTTAAACTATAATTTTAAATGTCTGGCAACAGAAAGAAAATGAATCATTCACTCTGAAAATAAATTTTAAGGGTATACAAAATGTTGGTTATAAAAACCCTTTGACTGGAAAACTGCCTAGTATTTTAACTGCATAATAAATTTCACGTAATAATGAATTTTGAACTCCCATCCAAACAAATTCTCCATAGACTAAACATTACACAAACCAAAGCATCAGAAGCTTTGCAGTACCCGTTACAGTCTTATAAATAAATTACAATTATAACTACATATTCCTAATGAATATTCATAAGACGACATGATAAAGCTTTCATGCACAAATTTTAAAATGATAATCAGTAATTAACGCTTTTGAGACACTGTAAAGAGTTAATAGAAATTTAATTAAAAACTTTAACATCATCAAGAGATAAGTGATAAAGTGGTCAGAAATTGATTTCCTTAGATAAACGCGATCTAATAAATTATTTTTGCTAATTAGTTTGTGCTATGAAAATTAATATCAAGAATATTATTTGTCGAAAACAGCTGTTAAAAATAGAATTTTTTTCAAAGAATCATAATCCTTTTAATACCCGAGTCATTTTGAATTTTACATCTAAACTTTAACACTTGCCCATCAATAATTGTGAAAGATGCGCGTAAAAGATTCATTAAATCTCATTAGATTAAAATTATTTTTTTAAAATTTTCGTGTATTTGAAATTTTTGTACAACTATAAAATTATATTAAAAAAATATATTATTCATATATAAAAATTTAAGTATAATTTTTTCATCATTAAATAAAGTTAATTTTAAATCTAAATTGATTTTATTAACAAATTGTGTTTCCGCATCGACTAATGTAAAATCTTAAAACAATTATTTGTCTAAATTTAGATTATTCAGTATAAATATATTATATAAAAATTATATTTTTTAACAACTTTTCGTGATATAAATATAGAAACATATATATATAATATACAAATATATACAAATATATACATAATATATCATATATATATATAATATATATATGTAATATATATATAATATCATATTTTAATAAAAATATTTTAAAAATATTTATATTTATATATATATGTACATATAAATGTATATATATATATAAATGTATATATATAGACGTATATACATACATATATATATATAATGTGTGTATACATATATACATATATATATATATATATATATATATATATATATATATATATATATATATATATATATATACTATATATATATATATATATATATATATATATATATATATATATATATATATATATATATATATATATATACATATATATATATATATATATATATATATATATATATATATATATATATATATATATATATATATATATATATATATATATATATATATATATATATATATATATATATATATATAAGCAACAAATATCTCTTTAACATATATAATAATTATACAAATGTAAACACAGCAACACATTGTTTCTAAAAATTTATTGTAAACATATGCTCTATATATATTATTATATTAATATTAATATATATAATTGTATTTTATACGTATATAGAGAGATTTACATATTATTATTATATAGATAGCAAGCTTTTATTCTAAATATTAGATATTGAATATATTATATATTCATTTCCATATTTGTATATATTTATATAATTATACTATATATATACATATATAGATAAACAGATAAATATATATATATATATATATATTTTAAAAATATATGTTAAATAATATATAAGATTTAAAAATAATATATCTATTTATAATATATATAATATATATATATATATAAAGCAACAAATTATCTCTTAGATATGAAGTAATCAATATACAAGACTGTAAATATGTACTATCTTTAAGTATATTTATACAATAAAAGTAAAATTTGCCGGAATAATCGGTATTAAGTCATTGAAATACTAATCCTAATGGTGATTTCGACGTTATTGGAAAGATTGAGAATTAGGGAATGCATAAAGACACACAGTTATCATTGAAGACGAGATTTACGGAAATTATTTATTTGGTTTGATAGATGGGAGAGCTGTGATTAATGATGAATTGAAAGTTAATTAGAATAAATTGAGACCATTTGGTTGGTGGGAGCTAGTCTACTTTTTTGCAACCCTAAGGAGTAACCAATGCTTAAAGCCGATAACGATAAACATATGCCACTGTGGGATCGATAAAATAGTGTATTTTAAAATGGCCATGTTCAGAGATTTTAAGGTCACAAATATACAAGATGACAGCATTGGGTGGAGTTACAGACTCTGGTTTTGAACTGTCCAGCAACTTAACAATTTGACCATAATTTAGCTATTTTATCATGAATTTTTAAATGAACCAATTATTACAATGCTATCAGGTATCGTGACGTATGTTACTTTATGGGTAATTAAAATATTTTTATAAGAATAACAACTGTATTGTAGAAACTAATTTCTCGTAATTTTTAAAACTAAATGGAATTTTAAGATTCTGAAGATATAAGATGGACAGTATGAATTTTTGAAACTGTAGATATTGTTTGATAATTTAGCTATTTTACCACGAAATTTTAATATGAACCAATTATTACAATGCTCTCATGTATCGTGAAGTATGTTACTTTATTGGTAATTCAAATATTTTTATAAGAATAACAACTATTATGTTATTTTCTCACTTATAGTTTTAATCAACAATTTGACCAGAATACACTACTTGAGACCATTTGGTTGGTTGGGAGCACTGCAGTCTACTTTTTTGCAACACGAGGACTAAGGAGACCGGGACCAACTGCTTAAAGCCGATTCCGAACGACTACGAACATCCATGCCACTGTGGGACTCGAATCCACAAACTCCAGATTCGAAGGTCAGTGCTCTAACCATTCGGCCATCGTTCGACCGTTTGAAGGTCAAATATACAAGATATATTGGATCAGCTGAGATATAACACCCACCCAAAATATAACCTTTATTTATCTAATTACATATAACTACACTTGTTACAACCATATTTGCCTTTTATTGAGAAAAAATTTACTGAAGCTATTAAAATATTTTTTAAATCAACAACTGTATTGTGACTGATATTGACGTGAGGTCTTTAAATAACGCTATTAGTGACTAGCCATATGTATTTTTTAGACAAGTTTAACTATAGAGAAAATATTTAGTTACACAAGTTTCTAACCGCAGAAATTTTAAAACAATTTATACAAATATAATAAATTAGATTCAGTACTCTTAAAGGTTATCGTGAAATATTTAGCTACTTTATTTACTCATTTTCCTGCCTTATTTTTTAATGCTGTAACAGTTAATGTAGAGGTTTTCGTTCACTCAAACAATTTCAAGTATTAGCAGATAAAAGTTCCTTTGACATCATTCTTTTGACACATAGCGCCGTCTCTAGACATGTTTTAGGTTTGGGAGCACTGTTTGTCTATTTTTTGCAAGAGCTAATGAGAGCACGCCGATGAACACTACGAACATCATCACCGTGGAATTGACACTTGGTACGAAATGAACGAATAACCCATCATTCGGCTTTGAAGAGCTCAAATTCAAATATATTCTGAAGCTGAGATTGAAAAGATTTCTATAATATTAGCTTATCACCCATATAATACATTTGTTACTAGTATTCTGTGATGCTCTTTCCATTTAATAAAGAAAATAATATGATCAGTAAGTTATTACAACAGTTTTTTTATATAATCAAAAATAATGGTATGATATGGATTTACGTCTTAGAAATTTTTCCTATTAATACACCAAATACTATTTATATGGTATGTTTAACTATAGAGTATTAGTAACAATAAACTGACAAATTGAGAACAATTTATAACTAATAATATATAGCAAAGAATCCTTATTAATAATATTCTAGTTCCTGGTATTCTAAATTGCTCATTTCTTTAATACAAACATTAAAATGATCTAAATATATTCATAGCAACATGAGGATTCTTTTGAACGCCCGTCTAACGCTGGTATTGAAATCAAGGATTTACACAGATACAATTAGAAATTTTTCTTTAATTACACCACAATGCAAATTTATATAGGATGGTTTACACTGAAGAGTATTAGATGAAATAAACTGACAAATCTGGAGAACTAAGTTGTATACTCTAGTTCAGAATAATATGGAAGGTAAAGAAGGTTTTGCCTGGTATTAATAATATTCTAGTTTATGCCTGGTATTCTGAAATTGCTCATTTCACATTAATAATAGCACAGAATAAAATGATCAGTAAAGGGTATATTCACTAGCAACAATGAGGATTTCATTGGTTAGAACGCCCGATCTTAAAACGCAAATGGTATTGAAATCAAGGATTTACAGAGATACAATTAGAAATTTTTCTTTAATTACACCACAATACAAGTTTATATAGGATGGTTTACACTGAAGAGTATTAGATGAAATAAACTGACAAATCTGGAGAACTGAGTTGTATAATCTAGTTCAGAATAATATGGAAGGTAAAGAAGGTTTTGCCTATATATAAAATTCAGATATCCTGGTTTATGTATCCTGGTTTTGCTGATTCAAGCATCATTATTAACAACAAAATAACAGAATAAAATAAATGTTCTTGTAGAATAATCTTTACAATAAAATTTTTTCTTGTTAAATACGTACAGATTTATAAAAGGTATTAATATTGATCAAAATGGTTTAATACAGAGATATTAGAAATTTTTAAATTAAAAATTCAATTTTTAGAATTATTTTATGTTGAAATATATAAAATATATGATAGAATGATTTATTAGAAAGTCTCATTTAATTTAAATAATTTTTAAAAAGGTATGAAACATGAATTTAATAAGAAAATTTTTCTTTCTTTGGTTTTAAAATTAACAAAAATAATGGGATATCAAACATTACTAAACATAAATATATTGAGAAAAATTGAATTAGAAAAATTTCAGTTTTTAAAGAAATTTCGATTTAAATAATTTTCAACTGTATTTGATAAGTGATAATAAAAAATAATAAATCTAGTATAATAAACAAGTAAAGAAGATTTTGGTTTATTTTCTAGCATAAATTGCATTTATCTTTTCAAAATATGAAAGTTTTTTGATATCACTAATTAAATAAGGAACATAGTTCGAATAACTTTTAATGAGATCTAGTATCATAGCTGCCAAGAAATAGAAGATATAAATAATACAAATTATTTTCAATTTTTATATTTTTACAATGAATCTTTTGAATAATAAATTGTGCATAAAAATATGTTGTTTTGTTTAAATTATTCTAGTTCATATACGAGAAATATAAGATATAAATAATAAAATTATCTTTCAGATTAAATATATATCTTTTCAATGGTATGTCTTTTTGACTATCACTGAATTTCAACCACCGGAAAATATGTTCGAATTAATTGCGAATAGATGGTTTGATCACTTACACGAGAAATGTTTTTTAAATATAAAATTCAAATTATTTTCAATTTATTAAATTTTTTCAATTATAAAACTCTTTAATAATAAGAGTGGTAGTAGGAACATATGCTTCGAAAATCGAAAATTAGATCGAATATCACTTGTAGCCGAATAGTTTTTAATATAATTCAAATTGTTTCAATATAATATTCATCTTTTCTGGTAGACAACTGTGGATTTTTGAATAATCACTGAATTCCGCGTAGGCTAAGGAACATTTTAATTAAAAAATGGAAATGCTATGGTATCACTTGAGTAGGCGAGAAATTTAGTTTTTTTGATTTAAATAATACATTTTTTAATAATAAATTTCATCTTTCAATGGGTAGACAAACTAGGACCAAGCCTGCTTTTGAACTAATCACTGAGAGTTCCGCTTAGGCACCTAACCGGAACATATGCTTCGAAGTTAAGGGCTCCTGTCGTAAAAGGAGATTGCCATGGTACCACTTCAGCTACAAGGCCGAGAAATTTAGTTTTTTTTTAGATATAAATAATACAAACTATCTCTTCAATATAAATATAAATCATCTTTTCAATGGGTAGACAAACTGTGGACCAAGCATGCTTTTGAACTAAACACTGAGAGTTCCGCTTAGGCACCTAACCGGAACATATGCTTCGAAGTTAAGGGCTCCTGTCGTAAAAGGAGATTGCCATGGTACCACTTCAGCTACAAGGCCGAGAAATTTAGTTTTTTTTAGATATAAATAATACAAACTATCTCTTCAATATAAATATAAATCATCTTTTCAATGGGTAGACAAACTGAGGACCAAGCCTCTTTTGAACTAATCACTGAGAGTTCCGCGTAGGCACCTAACCGGAACATATGCTTCGAAGTTAAGGGCTCCTGTCGAAAAAGGAGATTACCACGGTACCACTTGAGCTGCAAGGCCGAGAAATTTAGTTTTTTTTAAATATAAATAATACAAATTATCTCTTCAATATAAATATAAATCATCTTTTCAATGGGTAGACAAACTGAGGACCAAGCCTCTTTTGAACTAATCACTGAGAGTTCCGCGTAGGCACCTAACCGGAACATATGCTTCGAAGTTAAGGGCTCCTGTCGTAAATGGAGATTGCTATGGTATCACTTGAGCTGCCAGGCCGAGAAATTTAGTTTTTTAAGATATAAATAATACAAATTATCTCTTCAATATAAATATAAATCATCTTTTCAATGGGTAGACAAACTGAGGACCAAGCCTGCTTTTGAACTAAACACTGAGAGTTCCGCTTAGGCACCTAACCGGAACATATGCTTCGAAGTTAAGGGCTCCTGTCGTAAAAGGAGATTACCATGGTACCACTTCAGCTACAAGGCCGAGAAATTTAGTTTTTTTTAAATATAAATAATACAAATCATCTCTTCAATATAAATATAAATCATCTTTTCAATGGGTAGACAAACTGTGGACCAAGCATGCTTGGGAACTAAACACTGAAGGTTCCGATTAAGGCTGACCACCTAACCGGAACATATGCTTCGCAGTTAGGGCTCCTGTCGAAAAAGGGGATTGCCATGGTACCACTTGAGCTGCCAGGCCAGGAAATTTAGTTTTTTTTAATATAAATAATATATATCATCTCTTCAATGGGTAGACAAACTGAGGACCAAGCATGCTTCGGAACTAAACACTGAGGGTTCCGCGTAGGACTGACCACCTAACCAGAACATACGCTTCGCAGTTAAAAGCCTGTCCTGTCAAAAAAGGAGATTGCCACTGTACCATTTGAGCTGCAGGACAAGAAAATTTGGTTTTTATTTTAAATAATATAAATGGAGTTTCTTATTTAAGACTCTCCTATTATAAA
>CM063504.1:50973718-51006218 GCA_032207245.1 Pardosa pseudoannulata | reverse complement strand
ATATATATATATATATATATATATATAAATATATATATATACATAAACATACATATGTATATACATGTATATATATCTTTATACATATATACGCATATATACATATACAGATATATAAATATGTATATGTATATATATATACATATATATGTATATATATACATATATATACATATATGTATATATATATAATGTATATATACATACATAAATATATATATATATATATATATATATATATATATATATATATATATATATATATATATACATATGTATATATATGTATATGTATATATATACATATATATATATATAATTATATACATATATACGTATATATATATATATATACGTATATATATATATATATAAATATATATATATATATATATGTAGAGAGAGAGAGAAAAAGAGAGAGAGAAGGGAGGGGGGAGGGAGGGAAATTTGCTGACAATTCCGCATGTATGAACCTCGAATCTTTACCAGTATTTGCAAGGAGAAATGTCCGTATCAATAAATGGAAATGGAATGCATATCATAAGGATGGAATAAGGAATATTTAAGAAATTGGATTTTGAGGAATGAACATTTAAATAATTATATAGCCATACAAAAACGGTCCGAGTCTTGAAAGAAAAAAGTGTGTAGGGCTATCAGGCACTATATATAATGATCGGTTGGCCTCTTTCTACAGACCTCTCATTCCATCTCCATAGACTATAGAATGCATATTAAGTTCGAAAATTAAAAGTAGACAGCAGGTAGCTGTCTTTAAGCATTTGATCCTTGAATGAATTTCCAAAACTTAACTAATAATGCAGATCTGTGTCATGTATGTAGTTCCTCTTTCATTTTTATTAATTTTTATTCATTACTCTGCAACTTGTTTAATAAGCTTTATTTAATAAAAAAGGATTCAACAAAAATGTCACAAATAAATGTATTTACAAAATAAGCTTAAGTGCCGCATTTGACAACCCTTGAAATATATGTTGGTATGCAGAAAACCCTAAATCCTTACCAGTATCTGCAAAGAGAAAAATCTATAGCAATGAATGGGAATGGAATGCATTCTATCAAGATAGAATACGGTGAGAAATGACCATTTAAAAATCGGTGCCATAGAAAAACGTTCTGCGTCTTGAAAAAAGAATGTATAGGGCTATCCGGCACTATATATTGGGCCCTTTCTGCCGGCCTCTCATCCCGTCGCCATGACTATAGAATACAGCAATCGCATCATCTCTGTCTCGCGGAACACGTTTCTGCACTCTCTTTCGTACGTCATTTCGGCTCACCCGCGGGAATCGTTTTACGGTGATTACGGGGGGAAGCGCATTTTGCGCCAACTTGCGAAATTTCCGCTCGTAGTTGACTCCTGCTCTTCCAGAGTAGAAGCCGCTATCCGGGATCAAGCGGAAGTAACCAATGGATGGGCGCGTGTGAATGAAAGGCTGTGGAAAGTTGTAATTAGAATTTATAAAAGTTAAAATTTTTATAGAAGGTAGTTCAGAGGGAAGTCGAAATAAAAAAAAAAACATGCTTTATATGGCATGCAAACCTAGAAACAATCAATATCAAAATAATGTCATTTTATTTTTATTTTTCATTTTAAAATGAGAAATAAAAATGAAAATTATTTCTATTGTTTAAATTATTGTGTATATCCAGCATCAAATCATGATTTTCATTTATTTTAATAAACAACTATTAATTATTTTGTGCGGTTAATTTCCCTCTGAGAAATAGAATGAAAAAAAATTGTCTTATTCTAACCAGAAATACAACAAAATTTCTATTGGGATTACAACCTTTAAAAGAATACTAAACGGGTAGTTAAAATGATACAAGACATTTTTAATGCTTTTTATAATAATTATAATCAAATTTAGAAAGTTAAATAGAAATTAAAAAAATAATCTTAATTTAATTTCGAGAGCTTTGCCAATTTTATATCATATTTATTTTATTAAAGAATTCATAGCCTAAGAGATTTTAATTTAATATCAAGAGTTCAACAAGGTAAAATTTAGTACTGTTTGCATTACAGAAATCCAACTAAATTTGTCTCTTACTTTGGAATTTAAAGCATTTTTTTCTGCATTAAAAAGAAAAGAAAAAATATTTGCATTGTTATATATATATATATATTATATAACAATTCACATACTAAATGTATACTATACGTCTAAACAATTTAATTTCAAGTCATTTTGACAAAATTTATTATCGTTTACGTATAGAAATACAACCACATTTCTCTTGCGATTAGTATTTCAAACAGTTTTTCTCCATTTTAGAAAGAAACTTGTACTATACTAAACGGAAAAAAAATCTGGGACCAATGTTTCTGTTATTTCCTGTAAGTTGAGTCAAGCACATAGGAGAACCATTTGAAGAGAGTGCAGAAGCATGTTCGGAAAATTTGAGCCGGTATCACTGCTTAGCATGGACATATGAAAACGTTACCCAAAGAATAGTAAAAGTTGTAAATCAGTAACTAATCTTACATGATTGGCAAAGTCTTTAGGTGATTGGTACTGTTTAAATATTAATTTTATGTACTACATTGGTCACGGAATTCCCTTCCTCAAAGCACCATAAACAAAAGAAAAAATCAAACCCTAATCACTATACAATAGTTCTTCCAAATTACATTCAAACTAAAAGTGAAGCTCTTTCATACTAGCAAAGTAGAATCGTTTACCATGAAGTGAGAAAGATGTTTAAAGATGTTTCATTTTAAAATGGGATACTAAAAACAGTTAAAGTTTTTATTTTTGTTAAACAGAAGTAAATCTGATCCAGTGTGGATTACTAATAAAGTAGGGAAGGGCAACTTGTTATTAGCTAGAGAAATACAGTTGATGTAATTTCTAAATGTTAATAAATGTTTATTTAAAGACACACATACAATGAATTACATCAAAACAATCACTACTTTTTTTTTTAACTTTCTTTATATTAATATTTTTTATATCCTTTATATTAATATACTGCAATCGTATATTTCAATATACGATTGCAGTTAAATAAGTTGCATACTAAAGGTGTTGTAAGAGAAATACTTTTGTTTAGATTAAAATGTAATAGGGGTTTTTTTCATTACTATTTTCATAGTAAACTCAATATTAAATATAGCAAAATTATAATAACATGTAAGGTGATATGATTTTTATCACTTCTTGCTTAGGAAAAAAGATTTTTTGCTAGTGTCTTCTACCAATAATTTTATTTCAAACCTAATCTTGGTTTCCTTAGTAACAGAGAACAGATCAACAACAAAACATTAACCCAGTTAACGGTAATGAAAGTTATCAAACACTTAACTGAAATTTTTAATATTATTTCTAATTTTTATATTCTTTTAAATTACTTTTGTTTTATTTTGCGCCATTGTCTTTGTTTGATGATTGTAGAAGATCCCCAAAATGTTAGTGTCGACATTATTTTTGTACACTGACCTAACAAGTTCACACGAATAAAACAGTTACAAATAATATCTTTCTCTTAAAATTATTTTTTGTCTCTTCTGAGTAGCTAGTTTAAGAATTTTAAGTATAAATCCATAACATTTAAAAATATTAATTGCTGAAAGCATTATTCAGAAAAAAATTTAATGTTTAACTTCCAACTGTAAACACATGTGGTTTAAACGTTTCCAGACAGCAACATTTAGCTGTAAATGATAAATAAATTTAGGACACCGAAAATGAGAACTATAAAATAAAAGAATATGCTTTTAGATTGCAATATAAGACATTGTTTCAAAAGAATATAAAACTTCTTACGTTTTGTGCAATCTCCAAAGTGTTAACTTTTTTTGTAGCCTTTCCCGCTTAAAGATTCTAGTAGCTTCTAATCTGATCAGACCTAATCTTGATTTCCGCCTTGCCTAAATATTGAGTAAATATAGCTATTTCTAAGATAGTCAGATGTCTTTGATTGCCTAATCACTAACTTCCACTCCTTTCTAATGTTGATACTGAACCAATCACTTATTATCAGAGCACATACAATCTTTTTTATGGATTTTAGACAAAGAATACCTCCCTGAATATATGTCACCAAAAGTGACATAAATACTATTCTGACGCTTATAAGAAGTATCAATATGAGATTAAAGATGTAAATTTCATTTCGATAGTTTTGAAATTTGACTAAATGTTGCGTAAATACAGCTATTTCTAAGATAGTCAGATGTCATTGACTACCTAATCACTGAGTCCCCTTTCGAATTTTGATCCTGAACCAATGACTTTTTATCAGAACACATACAATCTTCTTTAGGGATTCTAGACAAAGAATATCTCGATGAACATATGTCCTCAAAAGTGACATAAATACTATTCTGACACTTATAAGAAGAGTCATTATGAGATTAAAGATGTAAATTTCATTTTGATGGTCTTGAAGTTTGACTAAATATTGAGTAAATACAGATATTTCTATGATAGTCAGATGTCATTGACTGCCTACTGACTTACCTTTCTAATTTTGATCCTGAACCAATGACTTGTTATCAGAACACATGCAATCTTCTTTAGGGATTCTAGACAAAGAATATCTCGATGAACATATAAGTCCTCAAAAGTGACATAAATACTATTCTGACACTTATAAGGAGTTTCTTTATGAGATTAAAGATTCAAATTTCTTTTTGATAGTCTTAAAGTTCATTATATACCATATTATATGGTGTTCTGCTATTTTCTAGTAAGTACAATAGCAATTGTTTTTATGCAGTTTTTCACGTGTCCAGCTTCCGGACACGCGTAGAGTGTGTTCACAGTTACATGTCCATGCTTTGACTAGTCTTATCTGTTTGCAGGCTCATCAAGGTGCATTGTTTCAAAATGCTTCCGCCTGACCGGATGATCAGAAAAGCTTAAGCGAGCGTCTTTTTCATTTATTTTATTATTATAAAAGAGTTCCCTTTTTAAAATCGCTTATAACTCACGTAATTTCTAATTACTACTTTTTTTAGACATGATATATATATATATATATATATATATAATATGTGCATCATAATATATAGATATATAAATATATAAAACAGCTTTTCGTTGTACAACTATGCATTCATGTTTTATAATTTCACCTCCCTCGTGTCAATTTAACCATTTAAATACTAATCAATTATATTATGTAAAATTTACAACTATCTTATGCCTTAGCATTCACCAAATGTGAAAAGAATAAGATTCAAATTAATATTAGGAATTATTTTAATTATTAACTATTTAAGTATTATTTTAAAGTTCTACTTACATAAATGTCTGCTGCATATTTTATATAAAGTGACACTTACTCTTATGTAATACGGGTAAAAAAAGCTAAAATGACAATTTATTAGATAAATTCGCCATCTCTTATAAGCTTAATTGAAAGATACCATTACTGCACTATTCCATTTCACATAAACCTTGTGTGATATTTACCCAGTATTAATACCCTTAACGCCGGCCGAAACTTCAATATTATCCTTCCCTGCTCTTATCTTCCCACAATCCCTGGTTACAACATGACTAATAGCCTGCTAGCACTTCTTCCCAGCATGCAACAGCGGTATCTGCCAGTCGATCTTTGAACGTCATATGTGTGCGCCCAGATAAGTTGATTTAATCTATAACTTAATGCAAATTATGAAGATCCATCTATGGTATGGGCCCAAAGGATGGTTTATTTTGCTAAAAGAAGTGATTGCGATAAGGTGAGATGGAAGAATTTGAAGGACGTTTAATCTTTGACGGCTATAAGTAATTAGTCACTACAGGCAATTGCTTTTATCAGCAATTAGTTCACGTTATTGGGACATTGTGGACAAACGAAGAAAAGAGAGGAAAATTTGTTCTGTTTTCCAGAAGCTGTCAACATGATGTATGAGTCCCTTGTACGTCTGAGTAAATGTGCATGTTCGTTTTGGAAATTCAGTAGTACCAAAAAGATTAATTTTACAAAAAATGTAAATAAGAAATTAAATAATAAGTTAAGTAAAACCTGCATTATTTTTTGTAAATTATTTAACATCTATTATTTATTTATCAGTAAATATTGCTAGCTAATTTATTCGGGATTAAAATATTTACCCTTGAATCTCTTTGTTCCGTTATGTTTTATATAAAAGGAAGAAGAAAAGACCATACTAAAAATATCTTTAATTTAAATAGGAGACTTTCTGTAAAAATGTAGAATACGGTCTATATGAACGACATATAAAAGAATCTAACAAAATATTAATTTACAGACGTTACATATATTTACTAGTTACACGAGAACACCTTATGGCAAGAACATACAAATTGGAATTACAGAAAATGTTAACAAAAATTGAATTATTTGGAGCTTGTATGTTACTGCAAGTTACAAGAAACAAAATACTTTCATAACTATAGTTTCCTAAAAAAATTACAGAATGAATCTTAGTTTATGAATTGTATTAAAATTGTACTTCGTAACAATCTCTGCATCTAACGAAACATATATATATATATATATATATATATACATATATATATATATATATATATATATATATATATATATATATATATATATATATATATACACACGTATATATATATATATACACATATACACATATATATATATACATATACATATATATACATACACACACACGCACAAACACACACACACACACACATATATATATATATATATATATATATATATATATATATATATATATATATATATATATATATATATATATATATATATATCAGTTAATGCTTCATAATTTAATAAAAGAAAGATAATGAATTGTACATTTACTTTATGTAGTGTATTCGTTATTATAATTATGTTAAGCACATTGTGCGATTTTGATTTCTTCATTAAAATGTATTGTTATTTCTTCTTCTTCAATACAATAAAGAATTCTGGATGCAAAACGTGTACTGCAAAATTTTGTTTATTATTTTTGAAAAGAAGTCGGAAATCGATAAAGTATGATACTACAATATTTCTTTATGGAAGAAATAATAATAGTCCTATAATTTACTATAAGATTATAAATTACAAAGTATAATAATGCTACACAGTAAAATCAATACATATTAAGATGTTAAGTATCAACTGTTGCCGTCTATTAGCGTATGATCGAATTGCTTGAGGAAAGCTTATTGTGACATCATTGACATCTAGAAGGCTGATTGCATTTGAAGAAGGAAATAACAATAAATTTTAAAGTATAAATCAAAATCGGACTTTGGCTCTAACATAATTATAATAACGAAGTAAACACTAAGTAAACAATGCTCATTTGGCACTTTGGATGTTAATGAGCAACTTTGTAAAGACATCATCTTCCCGCTGTAGCACTATCAACAGCTTTACGAGAAGCGTTTACTATCTCTGTACAAGAGAAAGCTCATTCATATCCTTATATTTGATCATAATCTGTCTCTTAACAACTCCGTGGAAATGTTCAGGTAACTCTGATTTAATCAATAACGAAACTCCTCAGTATGGAGATACTGTACTGAGTTATGACTAATTTGTGCTGCGATAAGCAGCATTAGGAGCAATAAATAGTGTAGTTATGTAATACATGGCCATAAAACATTTCTGAGACCTTGTTCTAACTTGTTTGAGGATTCTTGGACAAGTGTAATAAATGATACTGCAGTGAAACAGTCTATTTAATTTAATGGAATTTCTGATATGTTATATAAAAATATTCATAATTTAAATTTATTCGTGTTAATTTATATTAATGTAATAATTTTATCATCATTTTCAAAATCATTTTAAATTGATTGAATATAAAACAAGTGGTAAATCTTTATATTATTTTGTCATGCAAGTTTAAATTTTTCACATTCTTCTTAGCGAGAGCATTTCAGGGCCATCCCAATGAGTTTTTAATATCAGATTCTATCAGATGCTATGTTTTTCGAGTAAGTAAACTTAATGTTTTCAATCCTCCTCAACATCTTCAAGCTATCTGAGTGGAGGTCTGCCTCGTTTCTTAGTGCCTCCAGGTTTGTGGAGAGTTAGTATCTAAGTGGAGTTGTTATCCATTGATCTAAATAAATGTCCAAGGAACCATATTCGTCTTCGCTTGATAACTTTAACAATGTCTGGTTGTTTATATCGTTTATTAATTTCATACTTTAAAGATTTCGTGCCATTGAGATTAAAGATACAAGTTTCTTTTTGATAGTCTTGAAGTTCATTATATAACATAGTATATGGTATACTGCTAGTTTCTAGTAAGTACAATAGCAATTGCTTTATGCAATTTTTCAAATGTCCAGCTTTCGGATTTTCTAGTGTAATTTAAATTTCTTCAATATAACTAAATTTTTTATATTCATATTTACATGCATTAATACATGGGTATACGCAGTACATACACACACACTCACACACATACATGTGTGTACAAACATACATATATATATAATATGTACATCATAATATATACGTATATAAATATATATAAGAGCTTTTTGTTGTATAGCTGTGCATTTATGTTTTATAATCTCAGCTCCCTCGTGTCAATACTTAATTTATTTTTATTCATGCTAATTTTAATAAATGTAATAATTTAACATATTTTTAAAAATTATTTTAATTTCATTGAATATAAAACAAGTGGTGAATCCTTATAATATTTTATCACGTAAGTTTAAATTTTTCACACTCTTCTTGGCGAGAGCAAGTTGCCATCCCAATGAGTTTTTACCATCAGATTCTATCAGATGCTATGTTTTTCGAGTAAGTAAACTTAATGTTTTCAATCCTCCTCAACATCGTCAAGCCATCGGAGTGGATGACTTCCTCGTTTCTTAGTGCCTAAAGGTTTGTGGAGAGTTAATATCTTAGTGGAGTTGTTATCCTTTGATTTAAATAAATGTCCAAGGAATCATATTCGTCTTCCTTTGATAACTTTAACAATGTCTAGTTGTTTATATCGTTTATTAATTTCATGCTTTAAAGATTTTGTGCCATTATGAGATTAAAGATACAAGTTTCTTTTTAATAGTATTGAAGTTCATTATATAACATAGTATTTGGTATACTGCTAGTTTCTAGTAAGTACAATAGCAATTGTTTTATGCAATTTTTGAAATGTCCAGCTTTCGCATTTTCTAATGTAATATAAATTTCTTCAATATAACTAAATTTTTATATTCATATTTACGCACATTAATATATGGGTATACGTAGTACATACACACACACACTCACATACATACATATATGTGTGTACAAACATACACACACACACACACACACACACACACACATATATATATATATATATATATATATATATATATATATATATATATAATATGTACATCATATTTTTTCTAGTGTATTTAAAATTTCTTCAATATGAACTAAATTTTTTATATTCATATTTTACATGCATTAATACATGGGGTAATACGTAGTATCATACACACACCACACACTCACACATACATATATGTGTGTAACAAAACAACATACAATATATATTAATAATTTAAAAACAATCATAATATATAAGTATATAAAATATAAGAGCTTTTTTTGTATAGCTGTGTATTCATGTTTTATAATCTCAGGTACCTCGTGTCAATACTTAATTTATTTTTATTCATGATAATTTTTATATATGTAATAATTTTATCATATTTTTTAAAAAATTATTTTAAATTCATTGAATATAAAACAAGTAGTGAATCCTTATATTATTTTGTCACTTAAGTTTAAATTTTTCACATTCTTGACGAGAGCAAGTCAGGGTCATCCCAATGAGTTTTTACCATCATATTCTATCAGGTGGTATGTTTTTTCGAGTAAGTAACCTTAATGTTTTCAATCTTCCTCAAAAACCTCAAGCCACTTGAGTGGACGTCTTCCTCATTTTTTAGTGCCTCCAGGTTTGTGGAGAGTTAATATCTTAGAGGAGTTGCTACACTTTGATTTAAATATATATCCAAGGAACCATATTTGTCTTCACTTGATAACTTTAACAATGTCTGGCTGTTTATATCGTTTATTAATTTCATGCTTTAAAGATTTCGCCAGACGCTATGTTCATGAACAGCCCAGAATATTTCATGCAGTATTTTTCTTTCAAAAATAAGTCTGTTTTAAATATGCTTAGTCGATGTCCAACTTTCCCATCCATAGAGGGCTACTGTTTGAATTAGTTTTTTTTTTTACACAGAGTAAGTTAGCTCTATTGCTAATGAATTGAAATTTTTAAATACATTTATCAAAAGAAACGTATTACTGAAATATTGGAAATAAGTACTAAAAACTACTTAGTAATTTCACTTAAATAATTGAAAATATAATTTGCCAAAGAAAAAATAAAATTCTGTTCTTTACACAATTGTAATTACGAAGGCACTCGTAAAGTAACAAATATACGTCTTGTAAATTCCTTTAATTAGGAAGCAGCCCTACGTAACACTATCAACAGCTTTATGAGGCACATTTACTATCTTCGTGCAAGACAAACCCCATTCATATCTTTACATCAGACTATAATATGTCGCCTGACAGCCTCGCTGAAACGGTCGTTTAAGTTTGATTCAATCAATATTGAAACTCATCATATATTTAAGCGATGTATATATTTATATATATATATATATATATATATTTATATATATATATATATATATTTATATATATATATTTATATATATATTTATATTATATATATATATATATTTATATATATATAGCCATGGCTTTGGGGTGTTATCCCACGACACAGGTCCGAGGTTCAATTACTGGGCAAGGTTGACACATTTATCTTTTAGTATAGAATCAAGCATGCTTGAGAACTAAACACTGGGGTTCCGTGTAGGTTGATATAGAACATATGCTTTAAATGTTCTATAATTATATTTTGCTAACAGAGATATATATATATATATATGTATATATATATATATATTTATATATATATATATATTATATATATATATATATATATATATATATATATATATATATGTGTGTGTGTGTGTGTGTGTGTGTGTGTGTATATATATATCACCATAATAATGATATTAAATTATAACAAAAAATATAATTTATGGTCCTTGTGGTATTATTTTTTAAACAAAAAGAAAGAATGACGTATAAAAATAACTTGAAAATATTACTTTAGTAATAAATGGAAATCGAACACTGTTCCTAACGTAAGTACAATATTTTTCAAATACATACTAAAATAATACTCCCAAAATATAATGTTAAATTCATTATTTCGTAACTTTTATACATTTGTTCCTAACATAGCAAATGCACTTCTCAAACCAACAGTTATGCATTTAGCGTATTTGTAGAATTAAGGAGGAATATAGTAGATAAATCAATTTTAAGGAGAAAAAGTTGGGTAAAGCGATACGAAGAAATTTCCTATATCTGTACAACTCAAATCCTATTCATAGCCTGTTATTTGAGGGACAATTTGTCGCCTCGCATGTCCGCTGAAATGCTCGTGTAACTGATTCAATCAATAACGAGTTAGTATAAGAGAGATTTGCTGAGAGTTACGGTTATGCATTTGTATAGCAGCATTAAACTTTCACATACAATAAGGAGTGTAGATGCATTATAGCCGCCGTGTTTTTTTTAAATCGATGTGTAGTAAACTTAGCGATTGGGGTGATGATTAGGTTGCTGTAAATGTTCTAACTTTGACAAATATGGAAGCTTCGATATGTTCTTGCATCCTAGGTGCACGTGATTTTTGACGTCATTAGGCTATCTATGCAAATTTTCATAAATATTCTTTCGTTAGTATGAAGAAAAATACGGATGTTTTTCTACTTGGCGAATTTTTCAAATGCGTTTTTTTTCGAAAAAAAACTTTACCGGCACTATAATATATTCCTAGAGTGGTTGCCTAATACAATACAGATAACTATTTATCTTCGATCCATTCAAATCTATTTGTCGCTTCAAGTTTATCTCTCTGCTGGATATAATATTTATGTTTGCTTTAAACTACTTATATGACTAGCTTACAGCCCGTCATATGACGGGATCAGTAAAATTTTTAATTTTCCAAAATTGTAAAGTACCTTATGAGTCAGGTAAATAAATGCTTTGTTTTTGTCTGAGAATTATCTTGCAACAAAAAATAATCGATGATCCAATTTAAAACTATCCCACATGTACCTAATCTGTAAGGCTATTTCACGCAGTAGCGCAAATTCTCAAATTATGACAATTCTGCTTTAGTTTCAAACGGAAGGGCAGTTTATTGTTTGTCTATTGGCTGTTGTAAACATGAAAATGAATGGGAAGGGTTATTACAGTAGGTTGTGACGTTGCGACAAATTGCCTTATTATTTAAGCCAAATATAAAATAAAATTATTTACGTAATATCTAAGATCATGATAAAACGTATGAAAATAATGCATAAAGTATTTAAATTTAAAATAAGAAATGATTCAATGAGATGGTTAAAGGGATGACGTCATAATGCTAGAAAAATGTTATTTTTACCTATTTATTATGTGATAAATTGATCAATTTAATCGCCTGCTCTTAACCGGGGAAAATAGGAGTCGAAATAATGGCATTAAAAGCTCGAAAAGAGGGAAGGAGTGGATTTAACTAAAGGGCAAGAATTTTTCTCAATGATATGAAGCATATTTATACCAATTTATTTTACAATTGGATCTATAGTTTAAGAGAAGATAAACATTACTCTCTTTGAATTTTGCTAACTATGGACGCCTCTATCCATTCCAGGTCCAACCGCTTCATTAATTCGAGGACAGACGTACAGATAACTTAGGCTATTATTATATAGGGGATTTATACCAATTTATTTTACAATTGGATCTATAGTTTAAGAGAAGATAAACATTACTCTCTTTGAATTTTGCTAACTATGGATGCCTCTATCCATTCCAGGTCCAACCGCTTCATTAAATCGAGGACAGACGTACAGATAACTTAGGCTATTATTATATAGGGGATTTATACCAATTTATTTTACAATTGGATCTATAGTTTAAGAGAAGATAAACATTACTCTCTTTGAATTTTGCTAACTATGGATGCCTCTATCCATTCCAGGTCCAACCGCTTCATTAAATCGAGGACAGACGTACAGATAACTTAGGCTATTATTATATAGGGGATTTATACCAATTTATTTTACAATTGGATCTATAGTTTAAGAGAAGATAAACATTACTCTCTTTGAATTTTGCTAACTATGGATGCCTCTATCCATTCCAGGTCCAACCGCTTCATTAAATCGAGGACAGACGTACAGATAACTTAGGCTATTATTATATAGGGGATTTATACCAATTTATTTTACAATTGGATCTATAGTTTAAGAGAAGATAAACATTACTCTCTTTGAATTTTGCTAACTATGGATGCCTCTATCCATTCCAGGTCCAACCGCTTCATTAAATCGAGGACAGACGTACAGATAACTTAGGCTATTATTATATAGGGGATTTATACCAATTTATTTTACAATTGGATCTATAGTTTAAGAGAAGATAAACATTACTCTCTTTGAATTTTGCTAACTATGGATGCCTCTATCCATTCCAGGTCCAACCGCTTCATTAAATCGAGGACAGACGTACAGATAACTTAGGCTATTATTATATAGGGGATTTATACCAATTTATTTTCAGTATTCATAAAGCTTCTCTCTTTGAATGCAACTATAATTATATTTATGTAATAAATTCCACTGCTTTACAAGGGAAGACGTACAGACAAATCCTATTATTATAAATTTTTATTTAATGGTGGCTTTATTTATAAGAAGATAAACATTACTTTTTACAATTTTGCTTAAGGATGCCTAAACACTCTCTAACCGCTTATTTTGCTAATGTCTGTCCAGACTTTATTTATTTTATAACAATTTATTTTACAATCGGATCTATATAGGTAAAAAACAATTTTTTTTTGCTACTATGGAATTCCTTTAACCATCCATAAACACTTGTTTTAAATTATTTAAATATGAGGACATACGTATCGCTGATTACAGATTAAGCAAATAACTTTTATATTATTATAGATTATTATAAGTGATATTTTAAACAATCATCGATTATGTGTAATGAAAAATCATCGGTATTAACAATACATAAATCGAGGACTACTAATATCTAACAAATTTATTATACTGGAAATTAAGAATTTTTGTATACATAACCATGGTTTCATAATCTGTATTCACTGCATTACATAAATTGATTTGATAAATCTATTGAGATGAAGTTATGACAAACCATTTTATTTGTGCTGTGATAAGCAGCATTAAACACTCTCGGGGCGTAATAAGTAGAATAATAACCATAACACACGATCTGAAGTGTTTCGTCTTCGATACATTTAAACTCGTTTGAAGATTCTTATTCCTGTGTAACATCCAGATCTTAAACTGAAAAAGCTGATAAAATTTAATAGATTGTTTCCACCAGTTTTCAATCCTAATATACGTAAAATATTCCATTCCTCAGGATTTTATATCAATGTATATATTACTGACCATATTCATCTTCATATAAGTTATAAATTCATACATAAAGTACATGCATACATGTATCTATTATTTTAAACAATAACAAAGTTAATGGTTTTTATAATATATTGTGCAATTATTGAGGAAATGTTTTGGTTAGTAATGCGGGGAGCCATAGTAGATTATTCCTATCAGGAAATAAAACTAGATATACAACATTATATTAATTTTAAACTCTGTGCTTAGTATAATAACAAACACCTCAATCATAATTCAATCAAAAGCAAGATCCCTCAGTACAGGATAATACGGCGCTATGTTATGACTAATTTGTGATGTAGCAATTACGTGTATTTTGCACCGTCTCCTGACTTTATAAAAAATAGTCGATAGATATATACATACAGACATACATACATATATATATATATATATATATATATATATGTATATATATATATGTATATATATATATATGTATATTATATGTATATATATATGTATTATATATATTTATAATATATATATACATATATAATACATATATATATGTTTATTTATATGTATATATATATATATATATATATATATATATATATATATATATGTATATATATATATGTGTATATACATATATATATATATATATTATATATATATATATATATATATATACATATATATACATATATATGTGTATATATATTTATATATATATATATACATATATATGATTATATATATATATATATATATATAATATATTATATATATATATATATATATATATATATATATATATATATATATATATATATATATATATATATATATATATATATAATATATGTGTGTGTGCATCGTAAGAAAAGAGCACTATGTCTATTAACTTTAAAAAAATTAGGTTTTTGCATATGTGCCTATAATACATTCTCCTCAATTATATACTAAAAGAATTATATATATTTCCTAAAATTGGAAAGTTTAGTGAACTGAGAAAAAAAAATCTATTAATCAACATGTTTTTCATTAAAAAAAACCCCATTTAGTCATAAAACATCCTTTTTTTTCACTATTTTTGTAATTTAACATTCACTATGTGTTCGTATTACTTTAAAGAAATTTATAAAGCTTTCCACTAAAAATCCACCGAATTCAAACAAATTTGCAAAATATCCTTGATACTGTAAAACTTCAGATTATAAGTATATATGTGTACATAGTTCACTTATGTACACATATATACTTTTGTATACATTATTCTATCTGTTTATCACCTCAACCTATGTATTAATATATAAGGTAAACCCATAAATTAATACATATACAGAACTTCTATATTTAATGAGTAATAAAAGTCAATAGTGTAGATATACGACATAAGTTTAATTCTTTAGCATTTTTATGTATTAAAACTTATAGCGATACTGCAGTATTCCTGTCCAGGAATAGAAACAAAATATACAAAATTAAAATAAATTAGAACTTCGTGACTAACTTACTGCATTAATGGAGGCACTTCAGAGATTAACAATTACGCTGCTAGCATATTGATTGAATTAACGTGAAAATAGAAAAATCCAGTTTGCAGATTAAACACTATCAAAAGCTGTAAGAGGACATTTCTTATCTCTCTACAAGTCAAACCCTTTTCATAGCCCGATATTTGATCATAATCTATCGCTTCACAACTTCGTGGAAACGCTCGCGTAACTCTGATTCAATCAATAACGAAACTCCTCAGTATGCGAGAAGATACGGTGCTGAGTTATGACTAATTTGTGCTGTGATAAGCAGCATTAAGCGCTCACGGGGCGCAATAAATAGAGTAGTTACCATAATACGGTACCGTGAAACATATCTGCAGACCCTTGTTCTGACTTGTTTGAGGTTATTTGACTTAGTGTAATATTCATGTATTCAAATGCAGAAGCTTATATTTTTTATGATTTGCTTAGGATAATTTGTCGTGGTATTGGTAGATTAATTTATGTTTCAGTTATGTAATATAAATGTAATGCATTTATCGTCAATTTTCGGAGATTAGTAATTTAAATTACATTTACTGAATCGTCACTTTAGTTCACAGAGATATAATATGAAGCTAACTGAATACAAGTTTATAGATCATATATTCAAATGCAGGAACTTCATATTTTATGATTTGTTTATGGGTATTTGTAATAAAATGAATAGGAATTTGTTTTTAGTTATGAAATATAAATCGTCATATATACGATATATCGTCAATAGGTCCATAGATTTATCGCCATTAATTTAAAATACATTTATTGAATCGTAACTTTAGTTCACAGATTTACATGAACCTAACTGAAAATCAGTTTATAGATCATGTATTCAAATGATTTTTATGCTTTGCTTATCAGAATTTGAAGTGGTATGTGTAGGTAATTTATGTTTCCATAGATGCAATACAAACGTTTTGCCTTTATCGTCCACTAGAAATTTATAATACATTCACTGCATCGTTACTTTAGTTCACAGAGCTCTAATAATATGAAGCTAACTGAATACAAGTTTATAGATCATGTATACAAGTGCAGCAACTTCGATTTTTGTGATTTTCTTAGGAGAATTTGTAGTGGTATGTATAAGTGATTTATGTTTCCAGTTTTGCATTTATCGTCCATTAGTAAATTAAAATACATTCACTAAATCGTCCCTCTTGTTTACATAGCTGCAACGTGAAGATACTTTAATACAATTTTATATATCATGTATTTAAATACAGAAGCTTATATTTGTAATGATTTGTTATGAGAATTCGTAATGGTATGTATAAGTAATTTAGGCTTCATGTTATATCATATAAATAATATGTATTTAGAGTCAATTTTTAGGGATTAGTAATTTTAAATGCATTCATTGAATCGTCACTTTAGTTCACATGGCTATAATATGCAACTAACTGAATACAAGTTTATAGATATTAAACCACCTTAAATTCTGTAGTTTAAAAAAAAGTTATCAAGCATAAAAATAATTTTTCACTTTCATTTGAAATGGGTGACTATAAAGGCTTTATATTAGTCATTATCTCTGAGTGGAAAATGGACTGTTCACCATTCTTGGTGAACCAGTAAACATAAAAGGAACCTCTATTTTATACACCAAAAAAGGGTGTTTAATATCGGTTATGGAATAACAAATATTCCATTGCATTTTAAGCACGCGAAGAAAACATTTATAAACTTGAAATTTAATTAATAGAAATCTATTTCAAAGAAATTTTCACAGTACAAACATTAAAAACATGTATATCTAAAACATAAAGAAGTTTGACATATATAGTAGTGAAAGTCTTAGAATTTAGTTCCCTTACGCTTTTATTCCCAAGCAATACAACGAATGTACATATGTATACCAGGGTTTACGTGATGTTAATAAGCTATCTTATTCATCAACAATCTGCATCATTCGAGATTTATTCAACATTTTTATTAATACGTTTATCTTTAATAGTGGTTCTAAACCTTATTTTGAGAAACATGTAAAACCCAGACCTAAGGTTGGGTGCGAAGCTGCTAGTCTAAGTTATAAATGTTGTCTAAATAGCATACAATGTATTTATCCAAAGTATAAATATATGATATAGAAGTAGAATCAATAATACGCTAATCAGACTCCACGTTTAATCGCTATAACAGGTTTCTTTTATGTAAATTTGTAAAAACGGGACGGAAAAATTTCGTAGCCTAAGATCCCGAAACACCCTAATTGGAAAAGAATGAATATTTTACAATTTCTGAGGGAGGCAACTTGACTGATTGCGGACCCAAAAAATTCCGAGGAAAAGGCGAAACTCCAAGTAAAAGTATTTTACTTGGAGTTGTGTATGCAGAGAATCAAAAGTAGTCCTGGAAAAAGGCTTACAGATCAAAAAACTAAAAATATCAATAATGGTTTTCTTAAAAGTATATAAATTAAAGGAGTCAAGTAAGACACTTAATTTATGTTTCAGTTATGTAATATAAATGTAATGCATTTATCGTCAATTTTCGGAGATTAGTAATTTAAATTACATTTACTGAATCGTCACTTTAGTTCACAGAGATATAATATGAAGCTAACTGAATACAAGTATATAGATCATATATTCAAATGCAGGAACTTCATATTTTATGATTTGTTTATGGGTATTTGTAATAAAATGAATAGGAATTTGTTTTTAGTTATGAAATATAAATCGTCATATATACGATATATCGTCAATAGGTCCATAGATTTATCGTCATTAATTTAAAATACATTTATTGAATCGTAACTTTAGTTCACAGATTTACATGAACCTAACTGAAAACCAGTTTATAGATCATGTATTCAAATGATTTTTATGCTTTGCTTATCAGAATTTGAAGTGGTATGTGTAGGTAATTTATGTTTCCATAGATGCAATACAAACGTTTTGCATTTATCGTCCACTAGAAATTTATAATACATTCACTGCATCGTTACTTTAGTTCACAGAGCTCTAATAATATGAAGCTAACTGAATACAAGTTTATAGATCATGTATACAAGTGCAGCAACTTCGATTTTTATGATTTTCTTAGAAGAATTTGTAGTGGTATGTATGAGTGATTTATGTTTCCAGTTTTGCATTTATCGTCCATTAGTAAATTAAAATACATTCACTAAATCGTCCCTCTTGTTTACATAGCTGCAACGTGAAGATACTTTAATACAATTTTATATATCATGTATTTTAATGCAGAAGCTTATATTTTTAATGATTTGTTATGAGAATTCGTAATGGTATGTATAAGTAATTTAGGCTTCATGTTATATCATATGAATAATATGTATTCAGAGTCAATTTTTAGGGATTAGTAATTTTAAGAGCATTCATTGAATCGTCACTTAGTTCACATGGCTATAATATGCATTTAACTGAATACATGTATTTATCGTCCATTAGTAAATTAAAATACATTCACTAAATCGTCCCTCTTGTTTACAGAGCTGTAATAGGAAGATAACTTTGATACAATTTTATATATCATGTATTTAAATGCAGAAGCTTATATTTTTAATGATTTTTTATGAGAATTCGGAATGGTATGTATAAGTAATTTAGGCTTCATGTTATATCATATAAATAATATGTATTTAGAGTCAATTTTTAGGGATTAGTAATTTTAAATGCATTCATTGAATCGTCACTTTAGTTCACATGGTTATAATATGCAACTAACTGAATACAAGTTTATAGATATTAAACCACCTTAAATTCTGTAGTTTAAAAAAAAGTTATCAAGCATAAAAATAATTTTTCACTTTCATTTGAAATGGGTGACTATAAAGGCTTTATATTAGTCATTATCTCTGAGTGGAAAATGGACTGTTCACCATTCTTGGTGAACCAGTAAAAAATAAAAGGAACCTCTATTCTATCCACCAAAAAAAGGGTGCGTAATATCGGTTATGGAATAAAAAAAATTCCTTTGCATTTTAAGCACGTGAAGAAAACATTTATAAAACTCAAAATTGAAGAAATAGAAATCTACTTCAAAGAAATTTTTACAGTAAATACATTAAAGGCATGTATATTCATAACATAAAGAAGTTTGACATATATAGTAGTGAAAGTCTTAGAATTTAGTTCCCTTACGCTTTTATTCCCAAGCAATACAACGAATGTACATATGTATACCAGGGTTTACGTGATGTTAATAAGCTATCTTATTCATCCACAATCTGCAGCATTCGAGATTTATTCAACATTTTTATTAATACGTTTATCTTTAATAGTGGTTCTAAACCTTATTTTGAGAAACATGTATAACCCAGACCTAAGGCTGGGTGCGAAGCTGCTAGTCTAAGTTATAAATGTTGACTAAATAGCATACAATGTATTTATCCAAAGTATAAATATATGATATAGAAGTAGAATCAATAATACGCTAATCAGACTCCGCGTTTAATCGCTATAACAGGTTTCTTTTATGCAAATTTGTAAAAACGGGACGGAAAAATTTCGTAGCCTAAGATCCCGAAACACCCTAATTGGAAAAGAATGAATATTTTGCAATTTCTGAGGGAGGCAACTTGACTGATTGCGGACCCAAAAAATTCCGAGGAAAAGGCGAAACTCCAAGTAAAAGTATTTTACTTGGAGTTGTGTATGCAGAGAATCAAAAGTAGTCCTGGAAAAAGGCTTACAGATCAAAAAACTAAAAATATCAATAATGGTTTTCTTAAAAGTATATAAATTAAAGGAGTCAAGTAAGACACTTTCCAATACAAATTGAAAATTTTGATGAAACAAAGAGACACAAGCTGAACGTAATTTATAAATACATAATTGCTTATTAAATAAATTTTTTTATTCGCAAATATGCGAAACATTTATTATATTCTGTATTTTAAAAAATACGGTTTTTCGTTTAAAATTTAAGTGACTTGATTTATTTTCCCGCGACATTCCCATTTTTCACATTTAAGAGGGGATGGACTGCGGTTAGAAATAATTCAGCATGAGAGCTGTTATTATAATATATATATATATATATATATATATATATATATATATATATATATATATTTGCATATGTATATATACATATATATGTTTACGTATATATATATATATATATACGTAAATATATATATGTATATATGTGCATACATATATATATATATAATATATACATATGTATACACACATATATATATATATATATATATATATATATATGAAAAAAGTAAACTAATGTAGAAACTTTGTATAAAACCTCGAAGACTGCCCCTTAAGTAATATACTGTCAAAAAATGCCCGTTATTTGGTAAAGTTCAATCAAGCCGAAGTCATTTATAGCCGAAAGCACCTCATTAAGGCCCGAGATAATTCTCAGAGGTTTTCAAGTCTAAAATTAAGGGCCATAAACCCGCGTCTCTTTCCTTAACCAATTTTTAACCCCTAATCAAACAGACCACAGACGCTACAGTTCATAGAAAGAGAAAGTTTATAGTGCCCTAGCTGCCAATTTAAGAATTTCTTTAAAAAAGGAGATACCACCAATCGGAGACATATTTTTACTTAGATTTTTCGTGTTATTTCTATTAGATGATCTATTAATGTGTCCAGTTCTTATAATGAATTGGCAAACCGTCCGACCAATGCTCTGGTAATAAAGTTCTTCCGAAACTAAAATGGTGTCTTAATTCTGGTGTATAAATGATGTCTTAAATTCTGAACCAAAAGGAGATAGACATTTACTAAGATTTTTACTTAGATATTTTATGTTAATTGATCTCTCAGCATGTCCTGTCTCCTTGGGAATCCTCCTTACTGGTAGTAATACGGTAATAATGCTCTGTTAATAAAAGTCTTTAAAGACTAAAATGGTGTCTTATTTCTGGTAAATGGTGTTATAAATTCTGAACCAAAAGGAGATATGCACAATCGGAGACAGATATTTACTCAGAACTTTTACTTAGATTCATCTTTGTTGATCTCTCAGCATGTTCCGTCTCTATAAGTTCGAAATCCTTCCTACCGGTAATAATATAGTAATAATGCTCTGGTAATAAAGGAGACTAAAATGGTGTCTTATTGCTGGCCGTGACTGCAAAACCTTTGACATACACACTCACACACGGATATATATATATATATATATATATGTGTGTGTGTGTGTGTGTGTGTGTGTGTGTGTGTGAAAGAGAGAGATAATGTATATATAAGGTTATGATAACATTTTCTTACTAAATTTAATGCACTATTGACGTTGATATATTATTACTTAACCTTTTTATAAAAAATAAATTTCAATCTTTCACTCAAGTTAAATTCTTTAAATGTTTGCATAATAACTCTTTTTGAAATATTTTATAACGTTTAAAGAAGGTATCAAGGTTAAAACTAATTTTTCGCCTTAACTTAAAATGGTTAACTATAAATGCTTCATACCAGTTCATTTCATTATCACTGGGCGGAAAATGGACATCTGAATCTAAGTTATAAATGTTGTCTAAATAAACCCACAATGCATTCATTCAAAGATTAAATTGTTTAAATACGGCTAAAATATTAGCTGTTTAGTAAATGAGGAGGAATTAATAACGCAATGTTTCCTGTAAATATTAACAGCTATCCCCGTACAAAAATCTTCAGGATATAACGTCATTAACTCATAATTTTTATTAATTTATTCTCACTCCTCTTGTGAGTCTTATCGCAATTTTACCTCGCTGCCAACTGCACTTTCGACTTGGAAGTACGGAATCCATGTTTATTTTTAATTATGGCCGCAAGCTTGCTGTGTTTACACATGTTACATTAAGGGACGTCGTGATTCCATTGAACATTTTAAAGCGTGGGATATGTGTAGCTAAACGTTGATTAAAGTTAAAGCACGCTCAGAATATTCCGCGATGTAAATCACGGCACTAGAATTTATTTCCTCTTGATTTCATTTTGGGGAGAGAAGCATGCGCCACTTCCACGTTTAATTGCATAAAATGTAGTTACACTTTACAACTGGTTTTTGTAAATGTACAAATTATTAAAGTTAAATATTGTATCTGTATGATTGAAGAGTTAACATTTATGATTTTAGTGGAATACATTTAACCTTCAGAAAACTTTCAACTGGAATAGAATTTTAAATATTATTAAATAATAATAATAATCTGTATTTTCGAAATATTATTTAATGTTGCATTTTACCTCTAAATTTTAAATTAGTAAACTTATACTTTAATTTTTGTCTTTTTGAAAACAAAAGTTTTAATTGGAGAAAGTATAAAAGAATAAAAGTATAAAAGAAGTATAAAAGATAGCTCTAAAAATGTTTTAGTAAGCTAAAAAGCAATAAAATAACTTATATGTATATTAACTTCTTTACAAAAGAGAAATTTTTATTCACCAATTTATCGTGAGGCACCACTACTACGTTTAATTGCTTAAAATGTAGTTACACTTTACAACTGGTTTTTGTAAATATACAAATTATCAAAGTTATATATTGTATCTGTATGAAGAGTTACCATTTTTGAATTTAATGGAATACATTTAACTTTCAGAGAAATTAACCGTCAGAAAAATTTCAACTCGAATAGAATTTTAAATATTATTAAATGATAATAATAATCTGTATTTTCTTACGAAACTTTCTGTATTTTCTTTCGACACTTTACAACTGGATTTTGTAAATGTACAAATTATTAAAGTTAAATATTGTATCTGTATAATTGAAGAGTTACCATTTTTGATTTTAATGGAATACATTTATACTTCAGAAAAATTTCAACTGGAATAAAATTTTAAATATTATTAAATAATAATAATAATCTGTATTTTCGAAATATTCTTTAATGTTTCATTTTACATCCAAATTTAAAATTAGTAAACTTATATTTTCAATTTTCTCTTTTTGAAAACAAAGGTTTTAATTGGAGAAAGTAAAGTATGAAAGAAAGCTCTAAAAGTATTTTAGTAAGTTAAAAAGCAATAAAAATTTTATATGTATCATAACTTCTTTATAAAAGAAAAATTTTTATTAACCAATTTATTGTGAGGCACCACTTCCACGTTTAATTGCATAAAATGTAGTTACACTTTACAACTGGTTTTTGTAAATGCACAAATTATTAAAGTTAAATATTGTATCTGTATGATTGAAGAGTATATTTATGATTTTATAGAATACATTTATACTTCAGAAAACTTTCAACTGGAATAGAATTTTAAAATATTATTAAATAATAATAATAATCTGTATTTTCGAAATATTCTTTAATGTTTCATTTTACATCCAAATTTAAAATTAGTAAGTTTATACTTTCATTTTTGTCTTTTTGAAAACAAAGGTTTTAATTGGGGAAAGCAAAGTATAAAAAAAAAGCTTTAAAAATGTTTTAGTAAGCTAAAAAGCAATAAAAAATCTTATATGTATATTAACTTCTTTACAAAAGAGAAATTTTTATTAACCAATTTATAGTGAGGCACCACTTCCACGTTTAATTGCATAAAATGTAGTTACACTTTACAACTGGTTTTTGTAAATGCACAAATTATTAAAGTTAAATATTGTATCTGTATGATTGAAGAGAATTAAAAAATTGACTTAATTGGAGAAATTAAAGTATAAAAGAAAGCTCTAAAAATGTTTTAGTAAGCTAAAAATCAATAAAAAATCTTATATGTATATTAACTTCTTTCCAAAAGAGAAATTTTCATTAACCAATTTATCGTGAGGCACCACTTCCACGTTTAATTGTATAAAATGTAGTTATACTTTACAACTGGGTTTTGTAAATGTACAAATTATTAAAGTTAAATATTGTATCTGTATAATTGAAGAGTTACCATTTTTGATTTTAATGGAATACATTTATACTTCAGAAAAATTTCAACTGGAATAGAATTTTAAATATTATTAAATAATAATAATAATAATCTGTATTTTCGAAATATTTTTTAAAATTTCATTTTACAACCAAATTTAAAATTAGTAAACTTATATTTTCAATTTTCTCTTTTTGAAAACAAAGGTTTTAATTGGAGAAAGTAAAGTATGAAAGAAAGCTCTAAAAGTATTTATTATATACTGAGGACCCTATGCTTTTATATTTAATCACAGAACTCATCTTAACAACTGGCTTTTTATCCCATAGAAGCTCCTACACAAATTAAGCACATTACAGCTTTTATATAGGAGTTATTCAAGTAATTTTCTCTTTTATGCACTGTTTTAAAACTGTTTTTACACTTTAGTGCATTTTTTATATTTTTTATGTTAAATAAAATGATTTAAAATGTTTTTCTTATATTTACAGTATTAAAAACAAAACACATAAAGTGATTTGTTATTAATACAGTAAATATAAAAGGCTAAAAATGAATTACCGCCAATTAGCAGTACAAATTACAGTTATGTTATGATTCTATCTAGTAAAGTTTTTCAATCAGTCCACACTAATAAGAAAATAAAATTACATACATTTATCGACGGATTTCTTACGCTGACGCTTTGAATAAACTTAGAACGTTTTTTTATAAAAAAAGGAGGAAAACACATGCATGCACAGTGTAATACATCTGATTTCAAGATTCTTTGCGTATTTCTATTGCTAAAAAAATATCAATGTTGATAGAAAATTTTTCTGTATCACCCAAGAGTTGCATGCAATGTATCGTGAAAAAGAAATTTAACCCATCACAACGGTATGTTGAAATTTAGCTTTGATTTGAGAGTAATATTTTCAGTATACTGTTATTACTTTTTGTTCAAAAAGTATATTACTTTAAAAAATTATATAATCCCGATAACAATCTACTTGAAATTAAAAAATGTAACATTTTTTAATTTCAAGTAGATTGTTATTGCGATTTTTCCCAAATTACCAGTGCGTCGTGATGATAAGACATTTTACAAGAAAAAAAGTATGAACTGAATCGAAAGTCAAAAGATTACTTCCAGTTTGGTGAGATTACTAAGAATAGAAAAGTAATTTCATCTTTCAAACATTTTGCTTTTTGACACATATTTTTGCTGTGGTATAAAGAATTCAGAAGAACTGGTTAATTGTCGGTACATGTAACTGAAGCATGTAAAAAGGTTAAAACTGAAGTGAAATAAATATGATATATTTTTCATACACCAATTAATATGTGATTCATTCATAGGTAAAATATATTTTTAGGATAAAGTCTAGAAAATCTTTTAAATTATGGTTTTTAACTCCTTCACTTTCATGAAGCTTTAATAAACATTATAGTTTCAAGACCAAATGAACATAGAAAGGAAAATTTAAACATTTATTAAATAATTAGTAATATAAGGTTTATTTAATATAATACTCTTAAAATGTTGTTTAATATTGTAATTATTATTTATATTGGTTTAAAGTTATTATAATTGCTGTTTATATATAATGAAATATCCAATGAATATGCTATGAAATAAGCTATAAACAGATTCATGAATTTTGATTTAAAATTACGTCCTTCAATTAAATGATTACATGACGTTTCAACGTTCATAGCCAAAAGCTTATTTTGAAAATAAGAAAGACAAGTTTGGATCAACAAATTTGGACATCTGATGGCTTTTTTTTAATGTCTGGTTTTAAACCCTAACTTATAAGCATATGTATTACTACTATGTCCAGACTGTTGCCTTAGGGAACAAAATTATTTTATAAGTAAAGAAAACTAAAATAATTTAATACACGATTAATCCCATTGATTTCTTTATTATTTCAAGATTAAAATGATCTAATACTGATGAACGGTAAATATTAAAATATTTGGAATTAAAGCTAGATAATTTCTGTTTTTATATACAATATTTAATCTTTTTCTATCCTTATATAATGATATAATCTTATTTTACTCTATTTTATCCTACTAAAGAATAAGTATTAAATTGAACCGTAATATTAGACTTTGTTAAAAAAACTGTAAGAAAACTGTAATGAAGCATTTTAAAGTATTGTACCACTATCACTGCAACGCAATTCATCATATTACTACTTTTACAATAATTTTCTCTTCACTTCAGCTCATATATAGTAGAACATAATTTTAAATACATTATTCTTTTTCTTTTACAGATTTCTTAACAGAAAATTGTGAAGATCAGGGAAAATCGAATATCTTTTCAATCTTCTAAACAATTTATTAAATCCTTTTACTTATTTATTAAATCCTTCACTACTTAAAAATTTACAAGTAAACGAAAAGAAAATCAGCTTCTTATTTCAGCAGAAAATTTCTTGTAAGCACATAAAATATGCCTCTTTAAACTTTGCGTATAAAGTTCAAATATAATTTTAGAAGGAAAATATTTAGCTTATTTAAACGTACTCTAGATTTAACAACTGATGAGTCACATAATACATTTCTCTAATAAAATCAGTAAATGGGAATGATATCTATTTCCCTATATAAATGAAAACTCTACTAATTAAAATATTAAAATACATTATTTATTTGCAAACACACTATGCTAAGCCTACTTTTCTCTTGCCATTTATTCCTCTATTTTTCCTAAACTTTTTAAGCCTCACTAAACATTTTCTTTCTCTTTACTCAGAGACTGGACGCAGTCTCAATCTTGTCGCAAGCGTAATTGAAGCATAAACAAAATAAAAGAACAAGTCCAACAAGCATTTTATATCCCCATTTTTAAAACGAATACTCACGTATTTTGACACACAAATTAACTATCCCAGTTGAAAATAACTAAAGATTGCTGCAATGCCGAAGAACATTTATCTTGGCGATATTGACATTAGAGGCAGATAAACAGATAAGGAAGGTTGTAAACGAAGAGTCAAAGAATAATCACAGTTCTCAGTAACAAACACGCAAGTAGAGGAGTGATTAGAAGTAGGAAAAATCCAGTACGCCTAAGAATGATAAGAAAACCAAAAACACATTTTATGTCAGAGGATTGATTTTTTCTTAATAGTGATAGATAATTGCTGCAAAAATGTTTTTAAAATATTTCATATTCAGTATGACTTTATTTACGGGATGTCTTAAGATATGTCAGGGTTTCTTAATGTTTTAGCAGTTATTCCACATATCGTCATAGACTGTTCAATTATATATATATATATATATATATATATATATATTATATATATATATATATTATATAATATATATATATATATATATATATATATATATATATATATATATATATATATATATATATATTTATACATATATATATATATATACATTTATATAATTATATATAAATATATATATATATATTATATATATATATATTATATATATATATATATATATATATATATATATATATATATATTATATATATATATATATATATATATATATATATATATATATATATATATATAAATGTATCATATTGAAATCATATAGATATAACGGGATAAAAGTAAAGGATACCTTACATAAATAGGAAATCTTGTTTTTAAGTGATTCTAAAGTAATATGAAATATTTAAAAGCGGTTATTTTTTATTTATATAATAAATTAAGGAATAGAATAGTTCAAAGTTATAAATGAGGTTTGCATTTTTCCTTGAAAAAGAAACACAATGTTTCTATTCTAATTTATTATTCAGGAGAATTCTTAAACGTGTAGAGGACTTGTTCAATTCTAGCCTTTACCATAATTCTTTTATGTTTTAATCTGAACATTAGTTAATATTTCTCTATTCTTAATAGCAAATTTAAAGAGTTACAGAATTAATAAGTTCATCTGTATGTATAAAAGCATTAAAATGGTGAAACATAAGTCCAATATAATAGAATCTACTTTTACAATATCACGTTTTTCTTCTATAGTTTTCTTATATTCCTGCCATATAATAATCGAATTTTTTTAAATGAGTTCTTTTTCTTGAAGGTAAAATATTTGTGCCTTAACATATTTCTATGACATTTGGACTGCTTATATTTTAAAACAAATCAAAACGTTAAAAGAATTTTTGTTAATAAGTTTACCCCAAGAACATGTATATTTTTGTAAACATGTACCTTTCTACCTTTATTATAAAATATTTTTATAGAGATGATATTACGAAGAGATTGATAAACTAAGAATGTTTGTAATATGAAGATATTCAATAACACAATGTACACTATGTAATGCAATATAGTTAAAACTCTCCAAGTGCCAGATAAATATAGCATTTTAAAGATTTTATATATGTAACGTCTGCCCAAAAACATATGGAATCAGGAAGTAATTTTAAAAATTAATATGCAATATAGTTTCTATCTCTCTCTACTTTATATTAGATAACTGTTTTTACCAAAATATTATATAATTGTATATTGAAAACCAGCTCATACCAATATATTTTAGCTTTCTTCATAGACATTTGAGAAACAAATTTTATGATTCTTAAGGAATGCTAGTAAAACTAAAAAAACGGTTATGTAATATAGGGTTGAGTGAGAGATTGGAATTATTAAGTTTATTACTATGAAGTTGTATTTTTATTAAGATTTAAAATTACCTTCTAAATTAATAAAATTCGTGGCAGACTGTATAGTTGAGAATTATTTGTATTATGTGATTTACAAAAATACTTCCTTCAGAATGTCGTATACGAAAGACTTATTCTAAAACCTAAACCAATGTTTAAAATTTTCTAATTAAGAGTTACGAATAAAAAGTTTTATCAGTGAACTTTCAGGCCTACAAATTTTTTTAAGTTTTAAAATTAATTTCTTATTTAATAAAATTCATGGCAGACTGTATACTTGAGTATTATTTGTATTATGAGATTCACAAAAAATACTTCCTTCATAATGTTGATATTGTTCAGTCGTATACTAAAGAATTATTCTAAAACCTAAGCCAATGTTTAAAATTTTTTAATTAAGAATTACGAATAAAAAGTTTTATCAGTGAGCTTTCAGGCTTACAATTTTTTTTAAGTTTTAGATTTAATTTCTTATTTAATAAAACTCATGGCAGACTGTATAGTTGAGTATTATTTGTATTATGTGATTTAAAAAAAGTACTTCTTTCAGAATGTTGATATTGTTCAGTTGTATACAAAAGAATTATTCTAAAACCTAAACCAATGTCTAAAATTTTCTAATTAAGAGTTACAAATAAAAGTTTTATCAGTGAACTTTCAGGCTTACAATATTTTTTTTAAGTTTTAAAATTAATTTCTTATTTAATAAAATTCATGGCAGACTATAGTTGAGTATTATTTGTATTATGTGATTTAAAAAAAGTACTTCTTTCAGAATGTTGATATTTTTCAGTCGTATACAAAAGAATTATTCTAAAACCTAAACCAATGTTTAAAATTTTCTAATTAAGAGTTACGATTAAAATGTTTTATCAATTAACTTTCCAGCTTACATTTTTAAGTTTTAAAATTAATTTCTCATTTAATAAAATTCATGGCAGACTGTATAGTTGAGTATTATTTGTATTACGTGATTTAAAAAAAATACTTCCTCCGGAATGTTAATATTTGTCAGTAGTATACGAAAGACGTATTCTAAAACCTAAACCAATGTTTAAAATTTTCTAATTAAGAGTTACGAATAAAAAGTTTTATCAGTGAACTTTCAGGCTTACAATTTGTTTTTAAGTTTTAAAATCAATTTCTTATTTAATAAAATTCATGGCACATTGTATAGTTGAGTATTATTTGTATTATGTGATTTAAAAAAAATACTTCCTTCAGAATGTTGATATTGTTCAGTCGTATACAAAAGAATCATTCTAAAACCTAAACCAATGTTTAAAATTTTCTAATTAAGAGTTACGAATAAAAAGTTTTATCAGTGAACTTTCAGCCTTACAATTTCTTTTAAGTTTTGAAATTAATTTCTTATTTAATAAAATTCACGGTAGACTGTATAGTTGAGATGTAATTTAAAAAAATACTTCCTTCAGAATGTTGATATTGTTCAGTCGTATATAAAAGACTTATTCTAAAATATAAACTAATATCTAAAATTTTCTAATTAAGAGTTACGAATAAAAAGTTTTATCAGTGAACTTTCAGGCTTACAATTTTTTTAAAGTTTTAAAATTAATTTCTTATTTATTAAAATTCATGGCAGACTGTATAGTTGTGTATTATTTGAATTATGTAATTTTAAAAATACTTCCTTCAAAATATTGATATTTTTCAGTCGTATACGAAAGACTTATTCTAAAACATAAACCAATGTTTAAAATTTTCTAATTAAGAGTTACGAATAAAAGTTTTATCAGTGAACTTTCAGGCTTACAATTTGTTTTTAAGTTTTAAAACTAATTTCTTATTTAATAAAATTCATGGCAGACTGTATAGTTGAGTATTATTTGTATTATGTAATTTTAAAAAATATTTCCTTCAGAATGCTGCTATTTTTCAGTCGTATACGAAAGACTTATTCTAAAACATAAACCAATGTCTAAAATTTTCTAATTAAGAGTTACGATTAAAAAGTTTTATCAGTGAACTTTCATGCTTACAAATTTCTTCAAACGGAGAGGTCAGTTTAAATGAATTTCATGCGCATTAAACAATTTCTATTAGGTAAACAGCTTTAACTGAAGCGTGTAAAATAACTGGCTAAACATCTGAAATAAAGAGATGACAGAATAATCCCCAGCTAATAAATCTTGGATAATTTTTCCTTCGTAACTCTTTTTTGTAACTCAAGCCTCTCTTAATAGACCTACTTTAGGCAAAATTGTAGATTGCCGTCAGTTACTATGACGACAAAAGTAGCAGCTTGAAACAAAATTTACACACGTGGTAATCTAAAGGTCAAAGTCGCAGGTGAAGAAATAAAAGGAAGGAAATTGTGAATGAAGCGAGGATAGAATAAAGATATAGAGCATTTTGCGTTAAGGTAAATATATAAGAAATGAGTTGTCAAAAAAATTTCTCAAACTTGTAAGGGAAAATAATACATAATTAAATGTTGCGTTGTTTTTTAACCAAATTAATATGTTGGAGTAACCGAACGTTAAAAGTCGTGACATGACACATGATGAAAATTTTGCGCATGGAAAAAAATGTAAGAAATAATAAATATATAAGTAATAAATTTTCAAGTATACTTTCTTAATTTTTATAAGAGAAAATAGAGCGTGCGTAAATGGTGGCTCAGTTTTTAACTACATTAATGTTTGTAAAATGTCCCATTAAAGTTCATGATACTTTCTATACATGACATATTTTATTTTATGGAAAAACATCTAAGAAATTATAAATATGCAGGAAAAAGTTTTCGTAAATGATTTTTTTTAATTTTCAAGAGAAAATAGAGAGTGATTAATTGCTGCCCTGGTATTTAAACTGTAAGATATTGGCGTAAAATATACTGTTAAAGTTCAGGACTCTTTCTAGAAATGACACACAAAGAAAAATATATTTGTAAGGACAGCAATTTAAGAAAGTAATGAAAAAACAGAAAAATATAACGAAATAAATAAAATTCAAATAAAACACAACCTCGATTCATCGAGGTTTAGTTTTACTATCGAGGTA
>CM063504.1:50956218-50961218 GCA_032207245.1 Pardosa pseudoannulata | reverse complement strand
TTACGATGTTATATCATTTAAGAAACACCCCCTAACATCGTTCAACATGGCTATTTTACAACATTAAATTTTTATTCTAAGGTATTTTAAACAAAAAAAAGTGTTCAATGTTAATTTTTATGTACAGCAATAAAGTAAGATATATTACTTGTATGAAAAATATGTCAAAAAAGTTTTAAAAAAAACTTTAACTTTTAGACCTGCACCCGGGTGCTTAAAGGCCTCGTATTTGCGTAAATTTTTATATAATTAAATGTCCTTCCATCTAAATCCTTTTCAAAATACTATAATATTTTCAAAAGATTTTCTTTTGAAAAAATTCGCTTTTTTAAAGGTTAGGTTAGGTTTAGTTAGGTTAGGTTTGGAGCGCTACGGTCTACTGTTTTGCACACGAGGGCTAATAAGACCGGGACCTACTGCTTAAAGCCGATTCCGAACGGCTACGAACATCCATGCCATAGCGGGATTCGAACCCACGAACTCCGGTACCGACGATCAGCGCCCTAACCAATCGGCCAGCGTTCGTCTACTTTTTCAAAGAAAAATAGTTTCATTTATAATCTGTGACTTGTAAAATGCAGTTTATAATAATATATTAAAATGTTGCTTGTTAAAAATTTGCAGCATAGTATAAATTACAAAAATACACAGAAAAATACGGAAAAATAAAGAAAATTAAATATTCCGGCAACTGAATTTTTTTTACCCCAAAATAACCATTATTCTTGCACCGTTTATTTTTACATTTATAGGTAGATAAACCAAAAACTTACAAGTAATATCATAGAAATCCTAACTTCGTGTCTTTTTCAATAATTTGTTTGACCTTTGGAGCATTCCTTAGTTTAAATCGAAATATTTCTGAAATTATTGATATTTTATTACACTCTTTAGATATACAAGTGCTTTTGTGTTAAAAGCATGGGATATTTGCGTACAGAGACTTTTATTTAAACCAAAATTTGATTAAAATTTTAAATATTGTAGAAAGTGTATTATTGACCTTTAAACGTAAAAAAAATGCATACCCGATTAAATCGCGAAATAAGCAGTCAGAGAGTCAATGCCAACCGTCAATAATCAATACAATAAGTTACGGCATGTGGAAAATTCAGAATTAGAAGCATTATTGAATGACACGATTCTGTAAATGCAAAATACACTAAATTAAGCAAGATAAGAAACATTTATAAGACTTTTTATAAGAAAATAAATTTTTAAATAACATCTTTTTTTTCTTTATTTTTACACTTCAAAGGGGGAAAAAGCTTCATTTTCACACATTTCAGAATAAGGCAATGAAAAAAAGAAAACTATGGTGTCTATTGGACAGAAGAATTACAATTGCAACAAAACTGTGTTTCGAACGTGGCAAGGATAAAAAATATTCTCGACCTAAAAAGTACAAAACTAATTCCATGGAAGTGATACCTTAATCATAAACAGGCAAAAAGCATAAAAAGCAATCATTTTGTCCTAAAAGTTCAACGAGAAACAAAATGGCAATGACTGTTTAAGCTATCATTTATTTTGTTCTGTTCACGGATTCAGCACCTAATGATCAACTCGTTGTGTGTAATTTTCAGAATTTCATTTATGGCAAAAGAAATTACGCAGTTGCCAAAATTGGTACAACACGCGAGATTATAGTTTTCGGTCAAAGAATGAATACCTAATTATGTTTCATTTGAAAAAAAATAGGCATTAGCAGTTTTCGACACAGAAAATGCCATGAATGTAATGTTTACACTATGGTTTAAAATTGAACTGTCATGAAGAGAAACAACAAATAAGATATACTAATTCTCAGTACGAATTTAATGAATGTACCGTATGCTTTTTATAATCTTATAATTACTGTATGATTGTGATACTGTATAATTACTGTATCAAGAAAAAAAACTAAAAACTGAAATTTAATTTGTCTTCATTTGGTTCTTTACATGTTATGCTACATTACGAGAAATGTTTTACCTTTTCTTATATCTAAATTTATACCAATTAGATTTCTTTGGATGAAACAAGAACAAACTGATAATAATAAACATATATTTATGTATTCTTATGTTTATATATATATATATATATATATATATATATATATATATATATATATATATATATATATATATATATATATATATATGTGTGTGTGTGTGTGTGTGTGTGTGTGTGTGTATATATATATGTATATGTACATGTATATATATATATATATGTATATATATATATATATATGTATATATAAATGTATATGTATATATATGCATATATATATATGTATATATGTATATGTATGTGTATATATATGCATATATATGTATATATATATATATGCATATATATGTATATATATATATATATATATATATATATATATATATATTTCGTTGATGTACAAAAAAATCCGATTTAGTCAGAAATTACATAAACTGTTTGTTTATGTAACCAACTCATTAGTTTTTCTAGCCTTTTTAGTCGAGAAAAATTTACTACGTCATTTCTGGCAATAAATTACCTGCAATTACAAAGCAGAAAATTAGTTCTCCACCTATAGTGTAGATGTAAGGAAATGTTCAATTAAAAAACGTATTGTGACTTGGTCAACTTTTTGTACGCCTACGATATACACACATAAACACACGTACACGAGGGTATATATTTTTATGTGTGTGTGTACGTATGTAAGTACCTGCGTGCATTTGTCTTAAGAGAAGATATTGTAAGTAATATTAATGTATTTAAGTGTGTGTTTATAGTTAATGATGTGATAAAATTTGGAAATAACTCTTGGCTAAAGACAAACTTATAGAAGAATAAATTTTCTTAATAACTTTTTAATATTATTCAAGTGCTGATGAAGTTATAGCTGATTAAAATGAAGGAAAAATTAAGAAAATAATAGAAAATCAAGTTCTTTTGAGATATATAACTTTTAATTGCTGTATAAACTTACACTTTATAAAGAAAAAATAAATTCTTGTTCCATTTTATAAAGAAAAAATAAATTAGCTTAATATAAAAATCTCAGTTAACCGTATCTTTATGCATAAATATCGAAAAGGAATGCTTGAATTAAAATACGAAAATTTTTCTGCCTAGTGCAATCTAACCTGTTGGATGTGAAATCGAAATTAAATGCATAAAAATGTAATTCCCATTAAGAATACAATTCACGTAGTTTGGAATCCTGATCTCAATTTTAAACAAGAAGGCGATCGTTAACAGAAAGTCTTTTGAAAGTATACATTAGCTGTTAATTGCCTTAAAAGCATTGACTGAACTTTTTCATGCTCCTTCAAAGTAATGCGGGGTACGGCTTTGACCCTCAACCGTTTCGGCTTTTGTTACTCGTGTAAAAGGTAGGTTGTCATAGAAACGATGCACAGGTCAACGGTTAAACGGAATCGCGGCTATTATGTTCCCCCCATTGAAAGAGTCGTGAAGGAATAAGGAAACAGTTTAAAGAATTCATTGGAGTAGAGTTTTGACATTTAGATTTAGAACAACTGCCGGCTTGTTTACTCATTCATTAGCTGGGACTACAATTTATTTACATGAAAGGTGTTTTGTTCCTTTTGTAGGGAGTTCTAAGAATCAAAGAATATTGTATTTTACGTTTAAAATAACTTGAAAGGACAAAAGACAGATTCTCCTAAGGACATAGTTTGATTTGAGTTGTATTTTGATTCAACATAAAAATAAAAGAAGGAAAATTGTTTTGGGAATTGTTATACTTAAAATGGTGTTCTAGATTATGAAAAAAATTATTAACATATTTTATGCGGAGCCCGTACTAGTACATTTTCTGACGATTGATACTTGAGTGGGGGACACGTACTAGTACGTTTTCTAGAAAGTGATACTCGAATACAGACACGTACTAGTACGGTTATGGATTGGTTTGGAGCGCTACGGTCTACTTTTTGCAACATGAGGGCTAATGAGACCGGGACCTACTGCTTAAAGCCGATTCCGAACGGCTACGAACATGCCACTGTGGGATTCGAACCCACGAACACCGGTTCCAAAAGGCCAGCACCCTAACCATTCGGCCATCGTTCGGCACGTACTAGTACGGATTAGTGTAATAACATGGTTTATTTGTAGGTACAAAAATAACAGTATATACAGGAAAACGAATGTTCTTGTCTACTACATAGGTTCTGGAAAATTCTAGACAAATAAAAACTAGAACACTTTTACATTATTAGTTTTATGATAGCTCTTTCCATTCTTTTATAATGTAAAAATGTTTATATATAACATAATTCGGAAAAAAATAAAACTATATACTACTATATCCATTTGAATTTTCGTATTTACGATACTATTATAAATAATTTATCCACTAAAAAATACATTTTTTGTTTACAAAAATCTTATGGTTGTTATTTATATATTTCTACTTATATATTTCTTTATATATTTCAATATAAAATATGAAAAGTTGGTTAAAAAATTAAATAATTTTCAATCTACTGATATTTAATTAAATAACTAAATTTACGCGCAAAACGCCTGCTCCCAGTTCTATTCCTCTGCGAAATATACCCGTACATAAAGAGTTAATTCAGAAATCCCATCATAACTTTCTGAAAAAGCTTTATAAGAGATTTAACACGTTGAATGCGACGGAAATTTTCAGAAATGTGGTATAAAATGACAATTTGACTGAATCACATTATATTAATAAAACAGTTCTGAATATTTTATTTTCCAAGAGTATTGATTTTGGGTTATTTTCTTAGAAGCCATTTATCGATATTATCACTAATGTACGAGTTTATTCGTAGCTTCACAAAAATGGCAAGTAAATACAGTACGAGATAAATCGTAGTTGGCGTTGTAGAAAAGAACGCAATCTACGAGTTATCTCGTAGTTGGCAGTCAACGTGTTAAATTGCTGGACGGTAGAGGTAAAACAAATACCTCTTTATAGAAACATGTGAACAAAACAAGAATTGCATTTAAGAGAAAAATTTTATACTCATATAAAT
>CM063504.1:50921218-50953718 GCA_032207245.1 Pardosa pseudoannulata | reverse complement strand
AAAGATTTGAGCTTGCCCCAAAGTGTGCAGCACAGAGTTTATACCTATTTTTCTTGCTCTCTGCATATATATATATATATATATATATATATATATATATATATATATATATATATATATATATATATATATATATATATATATATATATATATATATATACATATATATATACATACATATATATATATACACATATATATATGTGTGTGTGTGTGGGTGTGTGTATAAATATAATTCTTACTATGTTTAAGTATTACATTAGTAGAGATATATCGTAGTTGCTGATAACATTTCAAAAGCATTCCAATTAGGAGTCATAAGCTATTAGACTTACATATCCTCAGACGGTTTCCTTTGTTTACATGGGAATGAGAGTATAATGGAGAACAGAGTTTATCAGTGTGTAAGTTCACTCCTTCAAGAACAGAATCATCCTACATAAACGCAACATAACGATAATCTACCTACGTTCCGCTGAGAAATATTCAGTAAGACAGGATACCAGGAGATACCATTGATGATTTAGTGTTGAGGATGAATAAACCAGTGACTTTGACTTCTGTACAATTTCACCTGTTGGAGTTCCTTGAGAGATATTTTAAAAGTAATCTAATTAGGAGTCATAAGCTATTAGAGTTACATCTACTATTATCCTCAGAGGATTTCCCTTGTTTACATGAGGCTGAGAGTAAAATGGAGAACAGAATTTATGAATGTGTAAGTTCTCTCCTTCAAGAATAGAATCATCTTACATAAAAGCAACAAAACTATAATCCACTTAATTTCCGCTGAGAAATATTCAGTAAGATAGGATGCCAATAGATACCCTTGCTGATTTAGTATTAATGATGAATAAACCATTGTTTTAGACTTCTGTACAATTTCTCGTGCTTGAGCTCCTTGTGAGATATTTTAAAAGTAATCTAATTAGGAGTCATAAGCTATTAGACTTACATCTACTATTATCCTCAGACGGTTTCCCTCGTTTACATGGGACTGAGAGTAAAATGGAGAACAGAGTTTATGCATGTGTAAGTCTCTCCTTCAAGAATAGAATCATTCTACGTAAAAGCAACATAACGATAATCCACTTACGTTCCGCTGAGAAATATCCAGTAAAGTAGGATACCAGGTCATACCCTTGCTGATTTATTGTGAAGGATGAATAAACCAATGACTTTGACTTCCGTACAGTTTCTCGTGTTTAGGTTCCTTGTGAGAGAGCATTCTGCGATTCTGAGTGTTAATTACTTATACAAATGAATGTAAGAGATTGGGGTTGTCCCCTAGAAGCGATCATAATTATTCTATTAACAAAAACAGGGATTCATTTGAAAATCTGTTAGACATTTGGACTATCATTTGGACGTCGGTCAGATATTTTGCATACAGACTGGATTTTCAATGTAACCTATTCTATATAAGGGATAGTCTTGTATTATACAATAAATGTAGTTCCCCCACATAGTATAAAATGATGACACATATGCACATTGCTTCACATAAACAGAGATACATATGCGTCCAAACCTATATGTCTGAATTTCTTATGGTTACCCATACTATAAAATGCACATTCTCAAAATTTCCCATTATTAAACTGATTATTTCGTCAGTAGACATATTTTGATAAAAATTATTTACTCGGTCAGATATTTTGGATACTGACAGGATATTCAATGAAACCTATTGTCTAATAGGGATAGTCTTGTATTATACATTAAAATGTAGTTCCACCACATAGTATAAAATGATGACACATATACAAATTTCTTCACGCAACAGAGATCCAAAGCAATATGTCTGAATTTGCTTATGGTTACCTTTTCTATACAATGCACATTCTCAAAATCTCCCATTATTAAACCGATTATTTCGTCAGTAGACGTATTTTGATAAAAAAATATTTATTTACTTTGAATAAATTGGTATTTTAATTAATTAAAATGTACGAGTAGCATAAATTTTTAATAATAAAAGACTAATGAACTCCTTATTAGAACTCTGGAAGATTAAAAGTTTGAAGAACGAACTAGACGACGGAAACTCAGAAAAAGATTTGATTAAAAAGCAAAAATTATAATAATTTATACAGAATGTTTCAATTACTTATGGGGTAAGACATTTTTAAGCAAATGTTGTCAATAACAGGAACGGAATTATGCTTTATAAATATGCTTTATTTCTATACAATGCTTATAAATCTGAGATACGAAATGTATGAAAAGGAATTCACTAATGAATTCAAAATAAACTAATTCTAGTAACTTTTTTTATATTCTTTCATATCTGATTAGCATATCTGAGAAAGAATATTAAAATTAATCTACGAGGTAACAAAAATGTAAACATATTTAATAATAGGATAAAATTATTTGTCTTTTCGTTTAGGCTTTACTTGCTTTATACGCTTTTTTTAATCTTTTATTTATTAAAATCGACTACAAGCAATGTTTCGGTAAATAATAAATGAAAAACTCTAATACGTGGAACAAAGTCCCAGTCCAATATTTTCTTTCTCCAAAAGATAATTAAATCTATTATGGCGAACAACAAAGAAAAATGTTCTTACATTGATGAAAGACAAATATAATCAGTCCCTAAACCAAAGATAACTGTAAACATCCCAAATATAAAAATAAAACAGGACAAACTTTGTTTAACAATTCTATATTAGTAAATTTTTATTTTAGATATGCTGACAAAAATGAAAATGTATATATATATATATATATATATATATATATATATATATATATATATATATATATATATATATATATATATATATATATATATATATATATATATATATATATATATATATATATATATATATATATATATATATATAGCTTGATGATTTTCTATCGGTAAAATTTCGCATTTGAAAATTCCTATTAAAGCATTTGTTTGTTTATCAGGTAATAAAATATAAAGAAATATTTTTGTTTAGAAATTTACTCAAAATTGTTTCTTAAAAGAATTAATAAAGTAGACAAGGCTCTCTATTCAATAGCCTTGAGATAATGATGCCATTATTAAAAATGTATTAATATAATTTCTTTGATAAACATTGTTTTAATTTAAAAGGAAGGAAAACTAATTTTATTATTCAAAAATATAGATTTATATCTCTATATATAGTCATAAGGAAGCAAACCTCAGTAAAACCCTTTATTCTTCGAGTCCATCCATCGGAATGTATGTTCATGAATTTCTTAAATCTAAGTCATTATAGATAATAATAGATTATTCAATGCTGAGATAATGATACTATTATTAATTTAGAAACAGATGAATATGATTTCTTATATAAACATTGTTTTAATTTAAAATGCAGGAAAACTAACCGTGGCGGGTGACTAACGTGGTCACCCACCATGTTCGTCGGTCCAACGCAAGTTGGAACATGTACATTCGTGGTGTCAAATTCACAGGTTTAATTAACCTTCTATCATAGTTTACGATACCTCATTCTACATGAATATGTACAATGCGGAAAGAAAACAAGCTTCGCGCTACTAGTCATTCTTACAAAAAAGCATCATGCGGGATTAAGCTGATTTTATTATTTTCGTGATTTTTACACATTAAAAGTTATTTAACCCCTTAATGCACAATTTTTTTAAAAAGGCCGGCCAAAAAATGAATTTTTTAATGTAAAAAACACAATTTAGAAAGCCATTTTGCCAAAAAAAAAATTGCAAAAATACAAAAATAATCAAAATTTTTATTGCATTTTTGGAATTTCATAAAATAGCTGAATATTGTAATATTACACGCACATCGGCCTTTTTTTAATCTTTATTTTCAAATTTCCATTTCAGAATAAACATTATTATCAGTAAAAATACTTATTTATACTTTTAAAACATAAATAATAACAATACTAGTATTTATAAAATTAATCAAAATTTTCTTTTATGTGATATATTTTGAAACAAGGAACAGATATCAAGGTAGAGATATGAAAAAGGAAGAGATAAGTTGTAAGTGATAGGTAGAAAAAAATATTTTTTATGCTTGAATAATTAAGTGTTATAACTTACAATCCCATGTAAATGATAAATATCAATAAAACTACTTTTTTCTTTCACATTGTTATTTTCAATTCTAGATTGCATTCGAGTGTGAAAAAAGTACAACGCCGCTCGAATTATCTCGCGTGTGCAAGTTAAGGGGTTAAGATCTCATGTTTCATAATAGATTTCGGTCGTCTTGGATAGATTTTAGATACATTGTGGTCGTTTATTTGTATCGCTCAACATTTTTTAAAAATAAGAACAAAATTTGTAATTGAAAGTGTTGAATGAACATAGTTTTAACTTAAAGTGTAGGAAAAGTTACGTGATTTCTGAAAATATAATTTTACATTTTTCACAAAAAATAGTCAATTACTATCACAAAAATGCAGACCTTATTTAAAATAAAAATCTACACAATGTACAGCAGAATTTTTAAGAAAAATTTTAGATCTTGCAGAAAATACATTTTTTTCCTGACAAATTCTTACGTAAGGATGACAGGATTTAGGTGACAGTTTTCAGATTTTTGTGTCCGTACGTGTCAAAGATGTAAATATTGTAGGTTTTCTCGGAATGTATGGCATAGCCCTACAAAAATTGATGTATGGTCAAAATAAATATAAAATGATCCTTTGTTCTTGACATCAAATATCAGTGGATTGCATACATTTGCTATCTATAATGAATTTGAAGTACTAAGAATGTATAGTACAATTTGATTCGTAAAATCTTTATTCAAACAGTTTACACACAGATTATATACTTACTTTATCAGTTCTTCATAAAATTAAATTTTTTGCTCATTTATAAAGAATTTTTTTACAAATTTTTTAATAATATTCTAGGTTTAAAAAAATATTTCATTTTTCTTTTCGAGTTGTATAATTATATAACACTTATATGCAAGATAACTTTTGAAACATGTATATTAGAAACTAAATTTTGATATGAAATCCAAGTAAAAAAAAATTTTTTTCTGTAAGCCACAATTTTCAAGGTATATAACCTTTTAAAATTAAAAAAAAATTGTTAACAGATTGAAAATTAAACAAGTAGCTTTTTTCATGCTACAGAATTAGATATTAATGTAGTTGAGATTCGAGAAAGGAAAACGATATTTAGTTTCTAATTGATATTAAAGTTAGTTTGTAAATTATAAATTTCTTTCAGTTATTTTGCAGGTAAGTGGATTTTTTATTTTTCATCAGAAGCACATATTTTATACTTAAATTACTCAAATTTATATTAAAAATTACTTTAAATAACAAAATTGAACAATTTTTAAAAAGATGTATCCGTTTTAAAGATTTAGGAAAATTTTAAATCCAAAAAATCCAAAGCGTTTTGATTCTAAAAGAAATTAAAAAATGCCTTATAATGAACACTTATTCAACTCAAAAATGACTATGTTTTTTAAATAAATACTTTATTATATAAAGGAGTATGAAATATTAAAATGGAATAAATGGTAGAAAACATAATGATTTAAATGAAATACTTAAAAGAAATTGTATGCATTTATAAAAATCACAATATATATAAAAATATATAAATAATGATTTATGAATGAAAAGAAAAGTGATTGTAATATTGGTTTGATTATAATTTTAATTAGATGGAACTGATATGTATATTTATAAAAACATAGTATATAATTTTCCTGACAGCAGTAAGTCTATTATTTCTAGGATTTTTTATAATTTTTATAGTAGAAATTAAACGTTAATGGTAAAAAAGTTGTTTGTTTCAGATTTACTCGAAATGGTATGGGAATATTCAATTGATTAAGTATTAATATAATAGTGTTAGGTATTAATATTGTACTGCTCCATCAAGAATATATAAAGTCCAGATTTAATTACAAGGCAGGATTGTTTTCATATATAAAAGAAAAATATACTCTTTAATAATAATTTTAAATCTTATTAATTTACATAAATACACACACACAAATATATATATATATATATATATATATATATATATTATATATATATATATATATATATATATATATATTGGAGGGGTGTATGTATATATAAATGAATTTTCAACTTGTCTGATTTGGTGTTTGTATGTACGTTTATATGAATGAATTCTCAACTTGTCTGATTTGGTGTTTGTATGTATGTTTATATAAATACATTTTTTACTTGTCTGATTTGATGTGTGTGTGTAAGTTTATATAAATGCATTTTTAACTTATCTGATTTGGTTTTTGTTTGTATGCTTATATAAATGCATTTTTAACATGTCTGATTAGCTGTGTGTCGGTACGTTTGTATAAATGCATTTTTAACTGGGCTGATTTAATATTAATCTAAATTAGCAAATTTTTGAAATATTTATCAAACTATTCTAGTACAAATCTAAATATTTTAATAATAATATAATAATTTCTTTAGTAATAAATGCTATAATAGACTCTAAATACTTTAAGTACCAAGCGATGTAATCATAAAAATTCAAAATATCCGAAAGGTAGTAGTCACCCACTAGAGGGTTAAAGTATGTTTAATACTAATTTAAAATAGACTCTAAATGCTTTAAGTATCAAGGGATATAAGTATTACGTTTTAAACGATCCAAAAGTAACAAGTCTCCCAGTAGATGGTTAAAATATGTTTAATACAGATTTAAAATATTCAATTTATTAAAAAATTCCCTTGACGTTCTAAAAAATATCTTTTTATACACAGTATTTGTTAATGTTTGATTATAACTCAGCTAAAAATAAACTATAAAATTTTTTATTCGTGCTACAGAAATTTTAATAAATATATATCTTGGAATGAAAGTTTAATTTGTGATTTCTTTAACAAAAAGAGATATATCTGATAACATTTTGTAAAAAATGATAATCTTTTTTAAATGATAACATTTTGTTTAAAACATCTCAAGCCGAAATTGTCATAGTTTATATAAATTTTATTTTAAAACTTGTCCTTTACATTGTTAGAAAAATAAGAATAAGAAATAAGAAAAAAGATTATTTAAAGAAATAAGATTATTTTCCTAAAAAATAAGAATAAATTTGAGTATCGATAAAAATGCACAAAAAAATAATGTCTGGTTCTTTATCTATATTTTAAATGAAAAAAATCAAATCTATTTAAAAATGCACCCATTATTATTTGTCTTTCCTGAATAAGGACTTTTTAAAATTCTATATTAGAATTTTTTGTTTAAAACATTTCAAGCCGAAATTGTCATAGTTTATATAAATTTTATTTTAAAACTTGTCCTTTACATTGTTAGAAAAATAAGAATAAGAAATAAGAAAAAAGATTATTTAAAGAAATAAGATTATTTTCCTAAAAAATAAGAATAAATTTGAGTATCGATAAAAATGCACAAAAAAATAATGTCTGGTTCTTTATCTATATTTTAAATGAAAAAAAAAATCAAATCTCTTTAAAAATGCACTCATTATTATTTGCCTTTCCTGAATAAGGACTTTTTAAAATTCTATATTAGAATTTTTTGTTTAAAACATTTCAAGCCGAAATTGTCATAGTTTATATAAATTTTATTTTAAAACTTGTCCTTTACATTGTTAGAAAAATAAGAATAAGAAATAAGAAAAAAGATTATTTAATGAAATAAGATTATTTTCCTAAAAAATAAGAATAAATTTGAGTATCGATAAAAATGCACAAAAAAATAATGTCTGGTTCTTTATCTATATTTTAAATGAAAAAAAAAATCAAATATCTTTAAAAATGCACCCATTATTCTTTTCCTTTCCTGAAAAATAACTTTTTACAATTATACATTAGAATTTTTAATATGTTATATTTATAAAGCTAAATATTACAATAGGTTTTCAGGAATAATTTTGTGTTTAAAATGCATAAAACGTGTATTTAAAATAACACATAATAATGCTTATTTTAAAATAACCCTTCGACAAAAGTTAACTGTTTAAATACCATGGTGTAATATTGAATTTACCAGCGTTACAGAACATAACAGTATCACTTTGTTATTTTTAAAAAGATATTCCATTTTAATATACAGTTTTCTGTTCAAAAAATAAATGCCAAAATCCCTTAACCAATTCCGTATGTAATATCCCCCAAAGACGTCATAAACTTTAGTTCAAAAGTAAGATCTGCTACACAACTATCAAACTTTATACCGCGCACAAAAAAGTTAAGTTCACTTTTATTTTTAATCCCCACGAGAAGAAGCGCATCATCACACCTTAAAAATTCTAAGACTAAAATAAAAATAATTCGGAATTCTTTTGCGATTTACTTATTCCGTAGGAAAAAGAGAAATAAAAAAATAGAAAATTTTGTCTTTGAAAATTTATTTTAGAGCCATCGTTAAATTTTATGATACAAAACTAAATTGCACAAAATTGCTGAAAAGAAATACCCTAAAAAAAAGTAGTTTCTTAGATTATATGAAACATTAGTTATGTATCTATAGTTCATTAATTCGTTTTCAAAAGATACAAAATTAAATTACACAAAACTGCGTAAAAGAAATTCCCTGAAAAAAATGTTTTTTAATTTTATAAAACATTAATTGCGTATCTTTAAACATATTTCTTAGATTATATAAAACATTAGTTGCGCATCTTTGCTTTCAAAAGATGCAAAACTAAATTACACAAAATTGCTTAAAAGAAATGCCCTGAAAAAACTAGTTTATTATATTATATAAAACATTAGTCATTTGCATATCTATAGTTCATTAATTTGTTTTATTCAAAATTTTTAGAGTCATCGTTAAATTTTGTTATATAAAACTAAATTACACAAAACTACTTAAAAGAAATGCATCCGAAAAACAATTTCCTGGGTTATATAAAATATTAGTCACTTGCGTATATGTACTTCATTAATTTGTTTTCAAAAGAAAAGTGGATATAATAATACGAGAAATTTTGTCTTCCAAAATTTATTTTAGTGTCATCGTTAAATTTTAGGATACAAAATAATATTACATAAAATTGTACTAATCAAGCACAGTAAAATAAATTTATACAATTGTGCTATACCAATATAAAAAACTATTCAATTTGCGTCCAGACTTCGGTCTGAGTATTTAAGGTTTAAATTATCCTAACAATTTAACATTTTGTGAGCTAAAACAAGCCCACAGTAATAGACAAATAATCAGAAAAAATAACGAAGGCTTGTTCATGTGCAAAAATATTTTAAATATATTTTTAACTATTTATATTTTACAACAATATCCATCGTCTATACAGACAATATACCTATTTTACAACAATTTTCATCATATATACAATGTACAACCTACTCAAACAATGAGAACATATCCCTTCAAAATTAATATGCAATTCTTGATGTTCTCACATATTTAGCAGTTGTTTTAAATAAAGATTCAGAAAATTAAAACATTATAGAATACGTGAATGCATTTTATTATATCGAAGCATCTAACAACGGTTATTAGTAAAGAAATAAAACTAAAGAGAAGCTCACTTAAGATTTAACTTTTGCTTTAAATTATAAACTGTTTCCGTCTAGAGAATCGGAAGAAAAAATTGTACCTGCCTGGCAATTCATTCGAGGAATACTAAGCAAGGCAGGAGCACTATTAAATAAAAAATTTTAATTTAAATGCAGACATTCAAAAGTAGAATTTTTTAGAATTTCAGGTACATTTTCAGAATTCCCAGATAAAACATAAAACTTTTCTGATCTCAAAATTAACAGAATTTATACGAAATCAACAAAATTAATGATACTGTAAAAAATAAAAACATTGTATGTGGAAATAAATCAGACTTTATCATATAACATTTATTCAGCAAAACTCATGAGTGGTAATTTTTAATTTTACTGAAATTCTTATACAACGAAATATTTCCTCCATTTAATCAAAGCCTTGAATATTTTCTTGCATTACGGAATGCATGTATCTTTTTAAATACACAATTATATTTCAGTTTTGAAAAGCAGTTAAGAATTTGTCACTATACGTTTCCTTCTCTGATTCACTACAAACAAACACGACTACAGCGATATGAGTTTATAATCAAGAAATGTTTAACAACCTTTTAGATTTTCAAATAGACATTTTTATTCATTAATTTTAAATATAACTATATCTGAAGTTCTTTTCCGTAATTTGTCTAAAAGCCTAATTTAATAACCGTCATAATGGCGTAATATTCTGATATGCTCTTTAAACATGAAGATTTCAAAATACATTAGAGTTATTAGCTAAAAGTTTAATAGTCAAATGAATTGCGCCATAAGATACCAAATAATAGTACGTAGTAATAAAACGCATATATAAATTGCCATAACAAGAAATGAAATACACAAAATAAAATAAAATATAACTTTTGTAAATATTAGTATGCTAACAAATGCAAATAAATATACACAAAAGTAATATATTATATTATGTATGATAACAGAAAATAGCTATCTCAATTATTAATTTTGAACTCATTGTAAAAAGTAATTTTATTCCTATTTAATAGATTAATTGATATACTTGATACTGAGAATGAATAGATAATTTCTATTTATACATATATTAAAACATTGAAAATTAGCCCATCTCAATTAATTTTTTATTTCTAATATAAACTATATAGAAATTGATTATCAATATGCTCTAAAGAATTAGAGATGATAGATACGCCATATCATCTTACGTTTATCAGAATTGAACAATCAGAAATCATCACCAATGAATATTTTCTTTTGAATACCAATTGTCAATCACTTCTTTAAATATATTTCTTAGTATTTATACGCATCACGAGATTTTTATTAATGCAGTAAATAGTGTATTTTAGGCTTAATACACATTAATAAATGATAAAAAATCTATGATTAAGAATTAAAGTATTATTACCAGTGTTACCATGAATAAACTGATATACGAAATTTGAAAAATGAATAAATATATATATACATATAATATATTATATATATATTTTAATTTCCAGGCCAATCATCACAGATTTTTTTTTTATTTTCAATTTTACCGCACCCATATCACAGAAAAATTGTGTAGTATTAGGGTTTTTTCATTTTAGGACTTAATACACAAAAATAAAATACAAAATTTGTCAATCAGACTAATAGAAATTCATTTATTCAAACCAAGTGCAATTAATTTTTGAATAAAGAAATTATATATTAAATGAAAAATGAATTTAATGATATGTTATATTTCTTGAATATATATTAATATATATATATATATATATATATATATATATATATATATATATATATATATATATATATATATATATATATATATATATATATATATATATATATATAATTTACATGTGCCCTTTTATATCATGAAGGCTTTGTTGATTTTTTTTATTTTAATATGTATTACCAGCACACATATCCAGAAAAATTGTGTTATGGAGATTAGGGTTATTCAAAATTTTTTAAATACTGTAGATAAATGTACTATCAAAAATAAAATACTAAATTTTTGTTGGGAATCTAAGACTAAAACTGAGCAAATTTCATTTAGTTCAATCTCAGGAAAATAGCAATATAATAATATAACAGGCAAAATATAGGAAATAAATATATATCTATAGCAGCAAAAGAATTTATAAGAAATGCAAGTTAGTATTATTTTGAAGAATTATTAATTAATCTACCAATAAATGTATGAATTTTAATATGATTGTATCCAGAAACATTTTTAAAATTATTAGTTTAAATGCAATGTTTTTCAGAAAAATGCCTTATTTATTTCTGTAATTTGTTAAAATTTATTATATTAGAATTTCAAATAAGCTTTGTTATTTTTAAAGGAATCTTTTAAAAACATTTATTTATTTATTTTTTAAATTCAGAGCAGATATAATGGTTTATTCCTGTTTAAGGGATGTATTAAAAATACAAGCTTCAAATGAATATCTTCAAACTTCAGAAAGAGAATTCATTGGATATGCTGCTCAATACTTAGTTTTCCTCGAATAATCCGTCACTAAAATAATCGATCGTACTAGAAAAAGATTTTCAGAATAAATTCAGAATTATCAGTTGAAATATACTCACCAAGAAAATATCTTATTTATTTAAGACATTCTTATTTTTTCTTTCTTTACAATTTAAAATTAAAATTGATATTAACATATCAATTTTCAAAGAAACATAAAAATAAATTATATTCAGAATAGATATGCAGAGTTAATATTATTTATGTAGAACAGAAATCAATTATCAAAATGTATACTCAATACAAATGTTTCATCTTTGATATCTGTATTTCACTGTATTTCGATCTTCTCAGAAAAATCTTTTAAGAAAAATCTCAGTATTAATAGTTTAAATATACTTCTTTATGAAAATACCTTATTTAAGCATTTATTTCTTTATATATTTATTTAGAATGTGAAACAGGAATTGATATTAGCATAACAATTGTAAATACAAGTCAAAATAAAAATTGTATATTCAGAATACACACACCTAGTTAATAATATTTATTTTAAAAGAAATCAAATTTGAAAATGTGCACTCAAAAGGGTTGCATCTTTGATCTCTGTATTTCAATACAATTAACTTTTCTCTCCAATTTGAAAGAATCTAGGAATATGAGAATATGATAGTACAGTACTCAGAACAAAAATTCTAATTTTAGACTCAAAAGATTAAAACAAAAATGAGTTCAAATAATTTTCTTATATCTTGTAGCATTTATATTGAATATTATATAAATGAAGCTGAAAGATTCTAAATAAGTAGACGTGTGTTCTGAAACATACATTAACTTTCGATAAGCGGAAATAAAATAAAAGTTATGGATTTAATAAACCAGTATTCCGTTCAGCAGTATTTGTTTCTATAAAATATTTTCAAATATTCTATTTCGTTTCCTTATAAGTATACTTAAATATAGTAACATTTGCACTGGTTTACAAATATCGTAATAATATTTTTTTATTAATTCTCCACTTTCATCCACTTAAAGAGGAAATATCTTTTAAATGTTCAATTAAGGATGTTTCAAATGAATTTATATATTCTTTACAATATTGAGATAAATATATGTTTAATTGAAATTTCTTACGATTTTCGAATAATAAACTGATATACCGAATTAAAATGAAAAATGAACTTTAATGAGTTTATATATATATATATATATATATATATATATATATATATATATATATATATATATATATATATATATATATATATATATATATATATATATATATATATATATATATATATATATATATATATATGTGTGTGTGTGTGTGTGTGTATATATATATGTATATATATATGTATATATATATATATATATATATATATATATACATATATATATATATATATATATATATATATATATATATATATATATATATATATATATATATATATATATATATATATATATATATATATATATTTACATGTGCCCTTTTATATCATAAAGGTTTTGTTGATTTTTTTTTAATTTTAATATGTATTACCAGCAGACATATAAAGAAAAATTGTGTTATAGAGATGAGGGTTATTCAAAAATTTTTAAATACTATAGATAAATGTACTCTCAAAAATAAAATACTAAATTTTTGTTGGGAATCTAAGACTAAAACTGAGCAAATTTCATTTAGTTCAAACTCAGGAAAATAGTAATATAATAATATAACAGGCAAAATATAGGAAATAAATATATATCTATAGCAGCAAAAGAATTTATAAGAAATACAAGTTAATATTTTTTAATATTTTTTATTTATTAATGATAAGACCATGATTTAAAACTCATTTCAAATTCGGAAATATTTAAACTGTCGGACTATTAGAGATTTATAGATTAAAATTTGGTTTCAATAAAATTATTTAAGTGAAATGTAAATTTTATTTTTAAAATTTAAACATTTATAAGGAAGACAGAGAACCTAAAAATATCCTTATTATATTAGCCTATATTTGATTCATTGTGAAATAAAAAATACTTTGTTTTGTAATAAAAAGCATATATTTTTTAAAAATATAAAATATATACTCCGGATGAAAAAAATAGAAATACTCTTACCCGCAAAATAAATTTTAATACATATACATTAGATATTATTTTTTATCTCAAATAAAAGCTATTATCTTTTATATTCTGAAAACCTCAATTATTTTTACACGAGAAATGTTTTTAACTTTACAGTATGATATAGGATGATACAGTACGGTACAGTATAAGTTAAATTTCTTAGCAGTTTTTATTTTATTTTCTTAGAACATTAGATACCATAAAATATTTAAATTTACAGAATAAAAAATAAGTTAATCTAAGAATTGGTATAAAAGAATTATTTTTAAAACACTATATCAAAAGCTATCTTGTCGGTAAGTAAATTTTATTTTTTTTATTTGGTGTATATTTTTAATGTTTCTCTAAAATAAATATATACGAATGGTGGCTTGCGAGCTGCATGCAGCTCAACTAATAAATGAAAAATATTCGTTATATTTTAAATTGCTTGAATCGAATAAATACATGAAGCCATACGTAATGATTCATACATTATTTTGGTATTCTTCGGTTCGACAAGACTTACCCTTCATACAAATATATTTGTTGTAACACTAATATACTTTTCTGACTTCGTGTAGGTTGATTAGTAGGTTGATTAGGGATCCCATTCATTTAGCAAAAGATCAAAGTCTCTAAATGTTCCTTAAATCGACAAAATCAATTAAAAAATTTCGGAAAAATGTATTAGAGACTAAGTACGAAAATATCATCACTTAAAAGGTATTCTGGTGACTTTCCTGGTGCTTTAATCATTCTTGAGGGTGAGAGCAGGAAAGATACTGTATTGGCTAAACTGATTTCTAAACATTTAAAATCCCCCGGGTTTCCAATGGTCCTAGGAACTTCAATATTTGCACTAAGTGTAAAATTGAAGAGATCACTGAACGACACCTGATCAACTGCATTAATTTGGTAAGCAGGGATCTTTTGAAGAGACCAACTTTCGTCTTGTATGTACTTAAAACGAACAAGCTGGATCTGTTCTGGATCTGGTCTGATTCAGATCAGAGGTATAAGCAAGAAGTACGACAATTTTTAAAATGCAGTCTATCGTTTATTGCAGCCTTTTGTTAGGCAATTGATGTTGAAGCATTGTACTCTACGATGAAATTTATTAAATTTAAGTTCTGCTCAGAACTGATCAACCAACACTTAAACTAGTTAATAAGAAGTTCAATATCCAAAATCTGCAATCTGATTATAAGAAATTAGTTTCTATATTATGAATTCATTTACCATGTATGTAATAACGAAGAGTAAATAACATTTTTAATGAACATGTAAAAACTATCAAAAAATACATTATGAATCTGATTTTTTTATATCATGACATTTAGGTGTGATTTCAAAGCTTTTCAGTTAGGTAACTTTGTCTCTGACAACAAAAAATCAGGCCACCATTGATATATACCAATGAAAAAAAATACATTGTGAATCTAATTTTTTTATATCATAACCTTTAGGTGTGGTTTCAAAGCTTTTCAGTTAGGTAACTTTGTCTCTGACAACAAAAAATCAGGCCACCCTTGATATATACCAATGAAAAAAAATACATTATGAATCTAATTTTTTTATATCATAACCTTTAGGTGCGGTTTAAAAGCTTTTCAGTTAGGTAACTTTGTCTCTGACAACAAAAAATCAGGCCACCATTGATATATACCAATGAAAAAAAATACATTATGAATCTGATTTTTTTATATCATGACATTTAGGTGTGATTTCAAAGCTTTTCAGTTAGGTAACTTTGTCTCTAGCTACAAAAAATCAGGCCACCTTTGATATATACCACTGAAAAAAATACATTATGAATCTGATTTTTTTATATCATGATCTTTAGGTGTGGTTTCAAAGCTTTTCAGTTAGGTAACTTTGTCTCTGACAACGAAAAATCAGGCCACCCTTGATATATACCACTGGAAAAATACCTTATGAATCTGTTTTTTTTATATCATGACCTTTAGGTGTGGTTTCGAAGCTTTTCCGTTAGGTAACTTTTTCTCTAGCTACAAAAAATCAGGCCAACCTTGATATATGCCACTGAAAAAAATACATTATGAATCTAATTTTTTTATATCATAACCTTTAGGTGTGGTTTCAAAGCTTTTCAGTTAGGTAACTTTGTCTCTGACAACAAAAAATCAGGCCACCCTTGATATATACCACTGGAAATCACAAAATTAAATAATTTTAAAGGTAAAGCTTTATTAAAAAACTTGTAAAGATTTATTTTAAGAGGAATAGAACATTTGTTTTCAATTTTATCAACTTCTTAACTACTATTATATATGCTCTAAGTATACAGGAAGATTCATGGCATAGACTTGCGTAAAAATATATATCGGGAAATAAAAATCCTTTTCTACTTTCTTGCGGATAAAAATATTCAAGAAAAGCCATGCTTTTCACGCTATTCTATTTATCGACCTTTTCACTGTCTCCCTCTATAGCTTCATATAAGTCACATCCATTTCTCATCCTCGGCCTAAACAAAATGTAGCAGTAGCATTTTCTCCATCTTCTCGGACATGCATCTGCACTCAGACTTGGAGCATCATAAGACCCAAACCCCCACACCCTGGGGAATCGTTTTACGGCGATTATGGTAGACGCATTTGTGAGAGGTTCTTTGTAAGAGACATGACCAGCTTGGGATGAAGTGTAGAAGTAAAGCAGAATATTTTTCTAGAACTTGCTATTAATAATTAGCGTAAAACTTACATCTATAAAAATATCTAGTAACTAAATAATCAACACAGTTTCTTTTTTTATAATTTACTTTTAATTCTTAATGTAAATAGTAATAGCACACTTTATAACTAATTTCTTCTTAGGAAATATTTTGTAATTTTTTTTCAGTAATTATAATTGTGCTTTCTATTTTTTTCTATTGACTTACTTATTGATATTTGATAATATATACTTTTTATAAAAGCTGAAAAGGTATTTTTTTATCCGACTGAGATAACTGGTAAAACTACTGAACAATTTATACCCAAATTTTAACATTTCGTTTTATAACCAAGAGTGTCAAGAAGTACACAATGCATCTTGTAGAACACTGTCTTCAATTTTAAAACGCCGAACGATGGCCAAATGGTTAGGGTGCTGGCCTTCTGAACCGGAGTTCGTGACTTCTAATCCCACTATGGCATGGATGTTCGTAGTTGTTCGGAATCGGCTTTAAGCATTAGGTCCCGGTCTCATTAGCCCTCATGTTGCAAAAAGTAGACCGTGGCACTCCAAAACGTAACCAAATACTTTTAAAATTTATTGATTACGAACCACAGTATAAACTGTTGATATTCTACTCATTTAAATGCTTGCACGTAACTCAGTTTCGTGGTACTGTAATACAAACAGTTTCTTTGAATTTCATCAAAGCCAATCACGCAATTTATTTTCAGGTACTTGATAAAGAAACTCTGATGCATTCAATGCCAATCTGGCAATTTATTTTACTTCCCCAATCCTCTGACTTCTGGTTCAAAAGGACAACATTTAATTCATACGATGATCCATCTCAACACTCTACTCATCTGACTTAGTAACGAAAAATCTCAATAAAGCTGTGATACTCCAGTAACGTTTGAATTGCAAAACACTTGCACACTGTTTTGGAAGTCAAGTTTTACTTTTTATAAACGCAAGAAAAGAAGCAAGCTTTTATTTTACTTGCTTGGTGATTCACGAGTTACAAATATTATTTCTTGCAGTCTACAGGTATTAGAATTCGAAAAAAAACATTAATTAATTAATTAATTAATGCTCTTTTGAAACTTTTATTTCTGCAAAATATTCTTTGGAGTTTTGTTATTATTTCGGAAAATAAACCAAATTTTATTTGCTTTCTAATAAAAGCATAATTTATTGAATTTAACATTAATTGCTTGTAACATACTTCAGTATTGATTCGGATGCACATAACCAATTTCAACTTAAAATTATTTCCCAAAGAAGTTACTATTTTCTGAAAAAAAAGTGGCAGATAAAAGAAATTATTTAGTGATTAATCTAAAACTCACTTCTTTCATGTATGTATATGCATAATACACTAAAAAACCTCAAGTATGAAAATTCTATTTACATAACTTTTCTAGAAATTACTTCTAAATCGATAAAATAATATAGCAGTTAAAATTCACCTTGCCATCCAAAATAATTTCAATAATACAAACCGTTCCTCTAATTATTAAATAATTCACAATTGGCATCAATATTTATGTCACGAGTTTTTGTAACCAATGTTTTAAAATGCAATTGTGTTTCGAGAAAGAGTAGTAATTTTACAAAAGCAAACGAGAAATGACAATCCCCTCATTTAAACAAAAACAGGCAAGAAATTATTGTCACGGTAAACTTTATTAGTTGCCAAAGCGTATCAAAAACGAATGTAAATAACGTCACATAAAGCGAGAAAATAGTACTACACTTCTCTGATTGAATTCTCCCCGACGCTATACTGCGGCAGATTCAAAACAACTTTTCTCCCCATGTGACAGTGCTTTCTGAGTCAGTTACAAGTGTAGACAGCGTCACGTTGAGAAAACCTGTTGATAAGAGGGAACTCAAAAGCACATTAGTATGCCGGAGTAATCTATTTGTCTGCTAAAAGTGTTGCCATTATCATGTCAGAAATATATACGCGAATACGTCCCCTAGGATTCAGGTGAGAAACATGCAACTAAACTTCGAATCCGGGCTGCATTTTTCTTAATGCATTCGCTGGAACAGTGCGTGATCAATAAAACCTAGGCTGTTGTCGGCTGGCATTTCATAAAATTTCTAGATGCTACTCTGGAGGATCGAAAGATGTAATATTTTTCGAGAAAGGCATAAAAAAATACTAAAATTTATGATTCTTACATCATTATTACGTAGGCGTTTGTGATGTGGTTAATTTTAAATTTCTTTTATATCTGAATAATAATAAATTACTTGGAATACATAATTTTTATTTTTAATATTTTTTTTCAGATATTTAAAATAATGAAACAGTTAATAATTAATTATGCTGTCTACAATACTTTTAATTAAGTATAAAATTTATTCCTCTAAATATAAAATAATTTATAATTCATGTTAATATTTATGTCACCAGTTTTTGCATAACAAAGTTTTTAAATGAGATTGTGTTTCAAGAAACTGTAATACTGTATACTGTATGACAGTTGTACTGTATACTATATACTGTATGTAAACTGTAATACTGTGTGACAGAGCAAACAAGAACTGATGCTTCAAATATTTAATAAAAATAAGGAAGGAAACCCTTATTTCGGTTCACATTGATTGCCAAATCGCATGATTATGAATACTGCAATATAAAACTAGAAAATATATCTACACTTGTAACTTGGTCTTAATTTAGGGTAGTAAATTCGAGGCACATATTTGGCTCACCATTTTAAAAAGGCCTCAATTTGAGGTATTTATTATATACTATAATCTAAAATCGCATTTTAAAAGATAGACAAAACGTAACATGTGTAATTGAGCTATTTAAATTATTACATCTTTAAATTACATACAATGAATACATAATTGAACATGTAAAAAGATAACGAACTAATATAATTAGTTATTCTGCTCTGATATTTTGAGTGTGGTACCTAAATTTTTAGAAATCTTCCTTTCGTTAAAAATATTTTTGAAAATGGACAACTAAGATTCAGATATCAAAATGGTAGATATATATATATATATATATATATATATATATATATATATATATATATATATATATATATATATATATATATATATATATATATATATATATACATATACATATATATATATATATACATATGTATATATGTATACATATATACATATATATATATATACATATATATATATATATATATATATATATATATATATATATATATATATATATATATATATATATATGTAATATTAAAATCCCTTATTTACGTATTTTAATATTAATTTAATAAATTTTGTTCATAAAGGGAGTTCGGGGTTTGCGCGGTAATTCTGATTTTTCCCTCCAGACACGCTATAGACTTAGTTCAGCATCTGTCTGGACTACTTTAGCCAATAGTTAGGGAGTTCTCTTTAAACATGGGTAATTTGTTTGGTTACACGTGATCTACTTTAACCTGAGAAAGCCCTACTTTATAAAAGCGTATGTGCGGGATATACGAAACATTGTCTGTTTGCACGAAGTTAATAAGTTCGGCATGGGTATTTTGTACGGATTTCATGTGTTTATTACCAGAAATAAACTGTGTTGTATTTTGAATATATGTCTCGCGGCCAATATTCCACAGTTATATATATATATATATAATATTATATATATATATATAATATATAATATGTATATATATATATATATATATATTATATATATATATATATATTTATATATTATATATATATATATATATATATATATATATATATATATATATATATATATATATATATATATATATATATATATATATATATATTTACAGATACTACATTGCCGTTACAAGACCAGTGGGTCACTCAGTTTTCACAGGGCCCTTCTCTTTTGTAGATAGGTCCTTGATTGTAATATGCTAAATTACTGATTGGGCTGAACGACGGCCGATTGGTTAGGGTGCTGGCCTTCGGAACCGGAGTTCGTGGGTTCAAATCCCACTGTGGCATGGATGTTCGTAGCCGTTCGGAATCGGCTTTAAGCAGTAGGTTCAGATCTCATTAGCCCTCGTGTTGCAAAATATGGACCGTAACTCTCCAAACCAAACCAAACCATTACTGATTGGAATGCATGCAATAAATTAGAACATAAGCATGTTTATAGTGATGTACTTCGTTTCGAGAAAAAAACATGGCAGAAAAATAAATTGTTTGGGGGATTTTCTAAAATTTGTTTAACGTTTGTGTATTCATAGCACATTTTAAAGTACTTTAACTATAATTGTCTCTATTATAACCTTTCCAATAATTAATTCTAAAATCAATACTGAAATGTTAAAATATTTTTATGCAGTTCAGAATAGCTTCAATTAGTTATACAAATTAGCCCTCTAATCATAAACAAAATTAGAACTGACAAAAATATTTATGTCACGAATATATATATATATATATATATATATATATATATATATATATATATATATATATAGCAAAGTTTTTAAATTCAATTGTACTTCAAGAATCTATAAAATTTTGCAGAAACAAACTGCAGTGTTGTAACAAGTCAAATTGTGGTTGAAGAACAAAAAATATTTGACTAAATCAGAATAGAGCTGACGTTTTACTTAATTAAAAAAATTGAAAAATCATTGTTTCGGTTTATTGGTTGCAAAAGTGCATTAAAAAGTAATTTAAATGCTGCCATTATAACACGAGAAAATGGGACTACACTTTTTTGATTGAATTTTTCCTCACGTATGTATGCAGGCTACAGATGAGTCAGATTTGGTGTCATGTGGTGAAAACCTGTTGAGAAGGGAAAACTAAAAAAGAACATTAATCTGCCGGAGTAATTCATTTGTCTTCTGAAAATGTTGCCATTATCATGTCACAAATGTATACGCTTTTAAGTCCCCGATGATCTAAGTGAGAATAACCTTCTAAACTGTGAATCTGGGATGACTTTTTCTTAATGCGTACTCTGCAACTCTACGTAATCAATAAAACCTAGGCTGTTTCTGACTGGGCATTTCATAAAGATACAGTTCGTCACCCTAGAGGATTAAAAAATGTATTCTTCTAAAAAGATATAAAAAGCTGAGACTTATAATTATTGTATAATTATAACATTTGTTCATTTCAAAACGATATAAGTATATCTCATAGTTGCAAATTAATTTTTTTTTTACTATTCTGAATAATTATTTAAATGGTCAAAATTATGAAACCACCATAAAATTTGTTATACTTAAAACAGTACTTATAGTTCTTCATATTATTCTTTTACTCGATAAATATTTACAACAAAGTATTTAATATTCTAGCTTTATACTGCAGTGTAGTAACAGGTCAAATTGTGGTTGAAGAAAAGTATATTTTACTAAATCAAAATAGAGCTGACGTTTTACACCAATTAAAGAAATGGAAAGTCTCATGTTTTGGTTTATTGGTTGCAAAAGTGCATTAAAAAGTAATTTAAATGCTGCCATTATAACACGAGAAAATGGGACTACACTTTTTTGATTGAATTTTTCCTCACGTATGTATGCAGCGACACATTCAAAACAACTACCTCTATCCGTGTATTGCTTTCCGAGACAGTTACGGTCAGACGTGGTGTCATGTGGTGAAAACCTGTTGAGAAGGGAAAACTAAAAAAGAACATTAATCTGCCGGAGTAATTCATTTGTCTTCTGAAAATGTTGCCATTATCATGTCACAAATGTATACGCTTTTAAGTCCCCGATGATCTAAGTGAGAATTAGTGTCTGAACTGCGAATCTGAGATCACTTTTTCTTAATGCGTGCGCTGCAACTCTGCGTAATTAATAAAACCTAGGCTGTTACTAGGGTAGGGCATTTCATAAAGATATGTGTCACCCTAGAGGATTAAAAATACAATCTTCTAAAAAGTTATAAAAAGCTGAGATTTATAATTATTGTATAATTATAATATTTGTTCATTTCAAAATGATATATGTTTATGTTACAGTTGCAAATTAATTTAATTTTTTTTACTATTCTGAATAGCTATTTGAATGGATAAAATTATGAAACCATCATAAAATTTGTTATACTCAAAACAGTACTTATAGTTCTTCATATTATTCTTCTCTCTAAATATTTACAAGAAAGTATTTAATATTCTGTTTGTATACTGCAGCGTTGTAACATTTAAATTGTGGTTGAAGAAAATATATTTTACTAAATCAAAATAGAGCTGAAGCTTCACCTAATTAAAAAAATTGAAAAATCATTGTTTCGGTTTATTGGTTGCAAAAGTGCATTAAAAAGTAATTTAAATGCTGCCATTATAACACGAGAAAATGGGACTACACTTTTTTGATTGAATTTTTCCTCACGTATGTATGCAGCGACACATTCAAAACAACTACCTCTATCCGTGTATTGCTTTCCGAGACAGTTACGGTCAGACGTGGTGTCATGTGGTGAAAACCTGTTGAGAAGGGAAAACTAAAAAAGAACATTAATCTGCCGGAGTAATTCATTTGTCTTCTGAAAATGTTGCCATTATCATGTCACAAATGTATACGCTTTTAAGTCCCCGATGATCTAAGTGAGAATTAGCGTCTGAACTGCGAGGTGTCCTGACTATTTCTCAATGTATTGGCTGAAAAACTGCCTTATTATTAAAACCTGGTGTTTGATAAAAGATTCTAAGTGTTAAGGTATCCGCCTAAGTTGAAAACGTCATTTTTTGCCAAAAATGATAATTTTTTTATTTCTCTATTGTAAACTTTCCACTTTTAGGCTTAAAAATCTGTTACTGTTATGTCTCTACGGCATTTTAAATAAAAGTTACAACTGTTTAAACATTAGTGACTACTGTCAAAATAAACCGAAAGTTGTGCATTTAAAGCCTTTTGAAGAGCATTTTTTGGACAAAAGATTTTAAATTTTCATGAAAATTAGTTTAAGCATTTTTCTACTATTTTTAGTAATTAGCAACTTGGCAATTAGAAAAGTTTTGAAGCAAGAAAGTGTGGGGAATTTTAAACATGTATTTTAATTTTTTAATAGTTAAAGTTGCTTTCATAAACTTCAAATGCGTTTTTCTCAGAACGGTATTTTTAATATAATGTTGAAACTTGAAATGTTTTCTCAAAAAGTTCTTAAAATATTTTATTGAAAATTATTATGAATGATTATTATGAATCATTATGAAATTATTTATGAACATTAAAAATTAGACATTTTGAAAACACCCGATTTTTTACCAAATTTTCTTTATTTATTAGAATTTTTATAAAACTTTCTCTAGAAAACATTTTTAAGTTCAATTGTCCATGATAATATAAAAAATAAATCTAAAAATGTAAAAACATGAACTAGTTTCTACGTTTAAAGAAAAAAGTTCTCCGAACGCAGACGAATACATTAATGTAGAAGATTGAAATATAAATTCTTCAGAAAAGATATAAAACCTTAATCTTAGGATTCTGACATCATTGAAATGAAAAATAAATACGATTCAAATGACAAACAGATGTGTTATCTTTAGCAACTGCATTAAAAATAAAATATCATTTTACTATTTCAATTCTTGCTGGGAATTTAGTATTCAAGCTATTTTTCCTAAATAGTTAAAATAATGAAACCATTAAGAAAAGTACTATTTTTTAGAAAAAATTTTAAGTATTTCTTCTTTAACTATAAAAAATTCACAGCTGGCATTATTATTTATGAAGCGTGTTTCCGTATATCAGAGTTTTTAATAATGCAGTTCTGATTCAAGATGCAAAAACATTCTATTAAAGAACAATAACTGCCACTTCAAGCATAAAAAATACAAGAAAGCTATTGCGTCATACAGCTTAATTAATTTACAAAGCACATTAAAAAGGTAGTTTAAATATTGTCATATAAAGCATGAAAATGAGATTATACTTTTGCATTGTTTGAATTGTCCCTCATGTCTGTTAATTAAGGCCAATTTCAAAAACTTATCCTACTTCCACTTCCACTTTCACCTCCAAAAATGTGATGGTGATTTCTGAGCCAGTTATGGTCGGAGCTGGTATCATATTTAAAAAAACCTATTGAAAACAAGGAACTGAAAAGCTCATTACTTTTGAGTAATTCCATTTGTAACTACTGAAAGTGCTACAAATATCATGTCAAAAATATATACGTGAATACATCCCAGAAGATTGAGGTTAAAAAAAGCATCTAAACTGCAAATCTCAGCTGCATTTTTCCTAATGTATGCCCTGGAACACTGCGTGATCAATAAAACTTATATCGCCGTATTCTAAATGTTTCTAGTCATCACTCCGGAGAATTTAAAAAAAACATATCGTTCGAAAAAGAAACAACAAAAAAGAAAGGTTTATTATTCTTATGTCATCATGACATTCAAGAGGAAAAAATAAACATGTTATCTTTAATTTGTATGGACATTAAAAAATTTTACTTGAAATTATTTAAATAGTAGAATAATTTATATATATATATATATATATATATATATATATATATATATATATATTTTTTTGGTTTGGTTTGGATTGGAGTGCTACGGTCTACTTTTTGCAACACGTGGGCTAATGAGACCAAGACCTACTGCTTAAAGCCGATTCCGAACGGCTACGAACTTCCATGCCATAGTGGGATTCGAACCCACGAACTCCGGTTCCGAAGGCCAGCACCCTAACCATTCGGCCATCGTTCGGCATATATATATATATATATATATATATATATATATATATATATATATATATATATATATATATATATATATATATATATATATATATATATATATATATATATATATATATATATATGTGTGTGTGTTTTCTATGTAACTTAAAAAAGTATACCAAACACACAAAAAGTATACAAAAGTAAGTACTATTTTAATTATTAAAATATCATTAATGAAATTCCAAAATAAGTAGAGTTGTTATGATAAATCGAAAACAAGATTAGTTTAATGGAGATTTTAAGTTTCAAAAGGAACTATCTTACCTAAATAACATTGGTTTATTGTCATACTTTATTATTTTTCAAAATATGTTATGCTCTATCAAAATTTTTTCTGTAAAACTAATAGCATTATTATTACGAGTTAAAGAAAACTGTAATTTTCTATTTTCTTTTCCACATACGATACTTGACAGTTCTTTAAATTATGATTTATGTACTTTTTAAAAAATCAAACTAAATTAAAGGACTGCATAAAAAAATTTAAGTTTAATTTATTACATTTTTTCTGTTATAAATTTATGCATTAATGAGTATAATATCTAACGTATAACAAAGTATGAGTTATGTACTTTTTTAAAAATCTCTTTAAAGTATGAGTTATGTACTTTTTAAAGATCGAACTAAATTTAAGATCTACGGAAAAAAATTTAAGTTTAATTTATTACATTTTTTCTGTTATAAATTTATGCATTAATGAGTATAATATCTAACGTATAACAAAGTATGAGTTATGTACTTTTTTAAAAATCTCTTTAAAGTATGAGTTATGTACTTTTTAAAGATCGCTTTAAAGTATGAGTTATGTACTTTTTAAAAATCTCTTTAAAGTATGAATTATGTACTTTTTGAATATCGCTTTAAGGTATGATTTATGTACTTTAAAACCAAACTAAATTTAAGAATTACGAAAAAAAAATTCAAATTTAAATAGTTGCCTTTTTATGTTATAAATGTATGCATTAATGGGATTAATATCTAATGTATAACAAATGCTTAAGTGTTAAAAAGTTACATAAAATTTAAATAAAAAAATACATTTGTATACATCTACTCAATTTCTGTTTTTATACTATTAAATTATAAAACGAGAAACCGTTAAGCAATCATTTAAAATTTTATGCCATAAAATATATGCATAAGTATATATTTACCCAATTTCTGTATATATTAAATTATTAAATTACAAAATGAACCACAATTTATGAAATATTTAAAAACTCATATGCAATAAAATCCCATTAGTTATTTCTTTTGATATACAATGTAGCAAGAAATCAAGAAGTAATGTCCCTTCCAAGAGGAATTCATCTACCGCATTATAGGTAACACTCATCGTAATCCACACAACAACTTACCACCTAATCCTGTCAATACAAAATTACCGAAAGAAAGTGGACTTACATACATTCTTTCGGTTAGATTTTTTTTTCTTCCTTCGCTTGCTTATGAAACCAGAGCTTATTGCCATAATGCTATTCATAGTTTGCTGCAATCCCTTTAGGTATATATTTACCGATATATATATATATATATATATATATATATATATATATATATATATATATATATATATATATATATATATATATATGTCAGGATTTGAAATATAGAGTAATTTAAGAGATTTAATTAGGGATTCTTCTAATGGGAGTAACGCGCCTCGCGTTATTAGTCACATAAATACGGCTCACGCGCAGTGATATGGGCAGAGAGCAGTATGCTCTGTCCACGGTCAGAGCTATAGTTCCTCAAAGCAGAGAAAACTGCCTTTGTTAGCAGTTGGGCGCCAATATGAAACACTATTGTTGAGTATAATGTTGGTGAGTTCCAAATAAAGAATGAAAATGATGTCAGGACTCTAGTGTCGTTTAGTGATACCTGATATATATATATATATATATATATATATATATATATATATATATATATATATATATATATATATTCGTATATGTATATATATATGTATATATATATGTGTACATGTATATATATATGTATATATATATATATATATATATATATATATATATATATATATACATATTTCTTACTTACTATTTACTTACATATTTACTTACTATATATGTATAATACTAGGCTGTTTAAGAAAATATATTTTTGTTTATGGGATAAAAATCTACTTGTTAATGAATTTTAGCAGCAAATAAAATGCGTGCAATTAATTTAATTTTCATATTTTGTTTAAAATGTTATAAAAAAGTTTTGGGGAAATATTTATACTTGAAAAATATGTTAATTGAAGGATTTAAATAGAATTAAGACTTCAACTATTTAATCAAAAAAAACCCACTGATTTCATAATTTTACAATTTTTATAATATTTAGAGCTTTGACACAAACAATATGAAAATAGCTCAATTAACAGTCATGAAATGAAAAAAATAAACAAATTTGTTCCCAGATGTAAGTTTTCACTTTAAAGCCCATTTTCTTAAAACTGTGTTTTTTACAGTTTCTCTGCACACTACAAAAATGTATTTTTAAATTAACCGATTTTTAAGTTTAGTTTAACAGTATTACTTTGAAAATACATTTGTTATGATTCAAATGTACTATTAATTCTATGCATGTTTTTAATTATGCTGTATAAAGTATGATAATTGATGCTTTTTAAAAATACAGCAATTCATTCATATATTTTAATACATAGTAAATTAAGTAGATAATGACACTGAAATGGTGCATTTACATTATTAATATGCAAACAGAATCTCTAATAATTATTTTTTTAATATAGTGCTACGTGCAGTTGTTTGAAGTTGAACTGATATGTGAACAATTATTTTTAATCCTAAAAGTATATTTCTTTCTTACTGGCAATAAACACATATACAATTAGTAAGAAGAAAAGATGTAATTCTAAGATTTTTGTTTAAACTGAACAGAAAATTAATAATGTGAGACGAAAATCAATATAAAAATCATATTTTTAAGTCTTGTAAAGGTGACCCATTTAAACTCATATATATACTCAAAACATAATTCGTCTAACAACACAAACATATTTAGTACCAAACATATTTTGTAACAATCCACAGTAAATATAACAATAACACACAATTTAGTTAAAATATCCTAAGGTTAAACAATGATTCTTCTATATTAAACTATATGATTCGTAATGCATTTACAGATTGAATCAATACTTCAAATAAAAATATATAAATTCAAAAATTAAGGAAAATACGGATTCATTCTAGAATGTATAAATATCTAAGCTGTATATATGAACTAATTTCATTAATCAGGAAATATTTACTTAAAGCTAAATATTTGCTTTAAAATATAATTTGTTTTATACCAGATAATGTCTAATTCCAAATTTGAATGTGTCTGGGGTTAGTGAAATAATAAGGATTACTAGACTAAAAATTGATAATTTAACCCCTTAATGCGCAGTTTTTTTAAAAAGGCCTGCCAAAAAAATCAATTTTTTTAATGTAAAAAACACAATTTAGAACGTTGAATTTAGAAAAAAAATATATATTTTATACTTGAATAAGTAAGTGTTATAGCTTACAATCCCATGTAAATTATAAATATCAATAAAACGATTGTTTTTATTAATATTATTTTCAATTCTCGATTGTATTCAAGTCTGAAAAATTTTAGCAACATAAAGTACAACGCCGTTCGAATTATCTCGAGTATACACAGTTTGGCCAGTTTAACGCGCTCGAGTTAACTCGAACATGCACGTTAAGGGGTTAAATGATCACATTAAAAGAAACGACTGGTTTTGAGCTCTGCGGGTTATTATTATATTTTTCGAGTCCGAGCATCTACAAATGTCCATGCTGAAAAGCAGCACGGTTTACTCTTCCGCTTGTCCTTTCAAAACTGAGAAATTTTAGAATTTAAAGCACATTATCAAAGTCCTTGAAAAAAATGTAAAATGCCTGATGCCTAAGTAATACAGGTTATAAAAATAAGCAAAATTTTTAGACATGTTATAAAAATTTAAAAAAAAACAGAAATTGTTTAAAACTTATAATGTTTTTTTGTTAATTAGAACTTTAATTATTTAATCTTTAAAGATAATTTATTTCAGACAGCTTATTCGAATTAAGCGCAAGCCTAATATTTACACTCAACGTGATATTTAAATTTTATTTTTTACAACTAGTAAAATAGATTTTTCCTTACTGCAATATTTTATGAAAATTAAGGTAAATATACGAAATTACCCATAATCATGATAATTAATAACTTTATCTGTTGAAAAAATTAAAAGTTGACCAATATTTTATTCTGAACAATAGATTTAAACTTAAGAAAATATAATATAGATTTGTTAGAATAAATATTTCAACTGACATATTGTGTATTTTGACTTACAAAATATGTCTAGATTGTAAAACATAATGTTACAGATTTACAGATAACACGTGTCTAGCCCTAAATGGATGTTTATAATATGAATTCACATAAAAAATTATTTCCACATATTTCTTTAATGAGTTATTGGAACTAAATGTTAATCACTCAGTTTCTAAAAAGTTTAGTCAGACAATAATGGGTACTTCAAGATAAATATTTTAATTACTGCCTATTATATCCTTTAATTCTAGTAATAGGCAGGAATCAAGAAGACCAATTACGTACATCCATTACAGGGAAGACCGTTCTTCTGTATGAAAACATATGATTTTACGCATAATTCTAATCTTATAATTAGACAAATATTCACTCTTTCCCCTCCTGACACACTCGCAAATTGTATCGCGTGACCAGAGCTTTTTAAGAGTCTTTAATTCAAGCAAGACGTTTATTTAACTGTGATTTCAAGTAAAGCAATCAATATAGCCGTAAGGCTAGTTAAGAAAAGTGACAAAGTAATTGTATACCCGAGATAAGTACTAGTAAACAAAACAATTATCATCAAATTAAAAGGACCAAAAAATAATCCATCATTACTCCCTCTTACAGCTGAGTTTTTGATAAATCTCTAAAACTTAATTTACTAATATTCAGTGAACTGTAGAAATTATATATCGAAACATCCTGAAATATGTTAAGATTACCTCTATGATAGTGGTCTATTACCAATGCAAAGGTGCAAAATATGAATCTTGTATTCAAATATTTACCATATAAAAACACTAAGAAGGTATATATTTGAAATTTTTTAATCTCAATTTTCTATTATGCTGTGAACCATGTTAACGAACCTCAAAGAGCCACATATGTTAATCTATATATACGAAACGTTAGTAAAAATTTTAGATAAACGTGTCTATCTGTCGCGTCTAATCCCTATCTGAATAAACTACTATTCAGTGAAATGTAGAGATTATATATCGAAGCATCGTGAAAGATGTTAAGATTTAGTCTATGATCATGGTCTATTACTATTGTAAAGGTGCAAAATATGAATCTTGTATTCAAATATTTACCTTATAAAACACTAAGGTATATATTTGAAATTTTTTAATCTCCGTTTTCTATTATGCTGTGAACCATGTTAACGAACCTCAAAGAACCACATATGTTAATCTATATATACGAAACGTTAGTAAAAATTTTAGATAAACGTGTCTATCTGTCAAGTCTAATCACTATCTTAATTGACTACTATTCAGTGAACTGTAGAAACTATATATCGAAGCATCGTGAAAGATGTTAAGATTTAGTCTATGATCATGGTCTATTACTATTGTAAAGATGCAAAATATATATCTTGTATTTAAATATTTACAATATAAAACACTAAAAAGGTGTATATTTGCTACTTGTGAATCTGAATTTTCTATAATGTTGTTGAGCCACTTTAACGAACTTCAAAGAATACCACAAATGCTATTCGATATATACGAACCGTTAGAAAAATTTTAGATAAACGTGTCTATCTGGAAACGCGTATACTTCAATTTTTTTTTTAAATTTACCTGCATTCCAATTTATTTTCTACTGTTTTTTCCCCTGCTTTACCTTGAATAGTTTTATTAATAAAACTCTATATCTCGAATTCTGAACTCTATCATTTGCAAATTTAATTTAAGATCATTGTTTAAAATCAGCTATGGTAATCTTCGAGCTGTATCTGGGCATAAAACAAAAGTTAGAGTAGAGGCAAGAAATTCAAGACATTGGGATTTAACTGAAAGGTAAAGATTGGATGGCATTAAAGAGAATGAATGTAGTAAACTATCTAAATGAGCTTGTAAATGTGACCATGTCTCTTTCTATTTTAGGAAGTTTTAACAGGCGAAGAAATGAATAATAAAGTGCAGATTGATTTAGATAATGATAGGAGATAAAATAGGAGAAAATACAGGTAATCCAAAAGTTAGAAGATGCCGAGAAAGCAAATGATACTGTAATAACAGCATTGGAAAGGATAGCTTCTCCGCCATGCCCTAAATAAGAAAAATTTTCGATCAAAATAAAAAATGTCTATTTCAAACAGTATTAACAAACTTTTGTTTTTCATTGGGAGATGTAATTATATTATGCATTATAATAATTACATTACAATATTTTATTTACTTAATATATAGTTACGACTTGAAAAATTAGTTTTTCTAAATTGCAAATTAGCAAAACCTACGTATCTCTAAAACCTGTATATCTCGACTTTTTTACATTCAATAATTCATTAATTGATGAGTGTATTAAGTGCTGATGTAATTGAAAAAAAGCAAAAATCTATTAAAATTATCTTTGATGAATTAAATTGAATTAAGGTTGTTAAAATTGTAGTTGCCAATTTCTTGTTAAATTAACCATAAATAAAAAAATGAAGAAATTATTTTACATTTATTTCTGTTTGATGATTTCTCCTGGCGTTATTACTATCTCTCAGATATATTAAAGACCCTCTTTGTTTTTCTCATTGCAAAGAGAAATTCCTCACTTTTTCACTGTTTGTGTGGAAAAACTTAATTGATTTTAATCATTTTGTTAAGAAATCAGAAACGAGATACCGTTTTCAAAATTTCAGAAAAATTTAAAAATAAAAAAATTTTGTTCGCCTATTGAAAACAACATCCGTTATATCTGATTTAAGATTGTTAAGGATCA
>CM063504.1:50893718-50916218 GCA_032207245.1 Pardosa pseudoannulata | reverse complement strand
TGAACTCATGCCACAGAACCAAACGATCAATTCAAATGTGTATGTAAATATCAACTCGACAAAATGAACTATTCAATTGAAGAAAAGCGGCAGGTATTGTCAAATCCGAAGGGTGCTGTTTTCCATCATGAAAGCCAAACACATCTTTGGTCACTCAGCAAAATTATTGGATTTTGTTTTTGGATGCTTTGTCTCACCCACCATATAGCCTCAGTCTTGCGCTATACTTGAAAGCTTTTGAACACCATTTTTAAAATAAAATTTTTCAAAGGTACAGCCATTGTTTGCACAATAAATTACAGAGCTTATGCTATTTATGTGGAAATTAGCATACCTTCCAATAAATTTTTATAAAGTAGTATTAACGTAAATTATTCAGTTAAATATTTTTTTATATCTATATTCTGATATCTATATCGTTTACATAGATATTAAAGTTATGAATATTATATAAAAATTTATCTGTGCTTTCAACAATTGTACGCATAGAAAATTCCTTATTTTAGTAAAATAATTTTTAAATGGTAATTTCTAATTATGAAATAAATTTTTTGAGACTAAGTCAAAAAAACTAATAAATGTCAAATTTTAAATCAAAAGGGGAAAATTAGATGTGTTATTAATCTCCCTGACAAATAGAGATGGGGAATTAAAACTTCTGTAACGAAATAGAAGAATGAAAATTTTTCGATATTTATAGGGATATTAATTATATATTTGCATTAACATTTTCACCGAAAGAAGTTACGAGAGAGAGAGAAAAAAATGTCTTTGTAAAGTGTTAAATATTAAGTATCAAAAATGTCTTAATGTACTGTTAATAATTCTTAATACTGTTGTTAATAATTACGTGTGTAATATACAGAAAAAAAATTGAAACTTACTTTGTAGACAAATATACGACGATTAGTACAATGATATGAAGTAAATTATGCCATTCAGATATTTTGGAAGTAGAATTGCTTCAAGGACATCTAAAAAGAAGTGAAAATACTTAATTAGTTATTCACAGCAGATAATTTATGAAATTTAGTTGCATCAAAATTTAATTGTAGAAATATATTTTTCAATGTACTTATATGCATACAAATTTATATACACACATGTATAAATGCGCGTTATAATGCAAGAAAATAGCACGAACTCAATTTTTAAATTTGAAACTCAATTTTCACTGATTGGTGGATGAAATTCATTCATAATCGAAAGATAGCTTTCGCACAAAATGATAAATCACTAACTCATCCGTGATTTAGTTTGCAGCACTATGGTCTACTGTTTTGCTACACGAGGGCTAATAGGCTGAACACGAAGTCTGCTTAAAACCGATTCTGACTGGTTACGAACATCCATGATATTAACGGGTTTCGAACTCACGAACACCGGTACTGAGGACCAGCGCTCTACATTGCAGCCATCATTCGGAACTCACCTCTGGACTGCACACTTAATAGTGTAGAAATGCAAAAATCATCCTTTTTAAAAATCAAAATCAGTCGAATTGAGCGGTTTTTTCTGAGTATGTCTGTGTGAAATAATAAAAAAAAAAATCTGAGCAGCAAAAATATGTCACCATCATGTGAGATGGTAAGGGTCAATTAACATCTTTGCATTGAGTAAAATAATCCATGAATTTCAACAGGTTTTGGGGGATGAAGCGGGCACTACTCAGAAACATATATCTGCCATGCCCAGAATAAACTTGTTAAATGTTATGCATAGTGTAATGTCTTTCCCTACAGCTGTACGGACGACATATTGAACACTTGTACTCCTTAACAATGTAAAATGTTATACAACTTTCAAGTCAACTATTAGGAGAAGAAATAATGTCACTTTCTTACCAAGGATTGTTTTTTTTGGTAAAAAACCAGATTTATATATACATGCATACATACACACAAATATATATATATATATATATATATATATATATATATATATATATATATATATATAATATATATATATATATATATATATATATATATATATATATATATATATATATATATACATATATATGTATGTATGTGTGTGTGTTTGATTGAAGTAAACCGCATAGTTTTACCTCTATTTGTTGCATAATTATTACATTTCAAAGTTTTTTCTGACTTTTTCTTTATGAACCATTATATACAAACAGTATACTTAAATATATTCATTTCAAGCGTATATGAAAATACCAAATACAGAAAAAAAACGGACATAGCCAAAAATATCTTTTGGCTATGTCCATTCAGTGTTTCATTCAGTGTTAATGAACAAACATACCTGGTATGTTTAAAAATTATACTTTTAAATGTGTCACCTCGAAAGGAGAAATATGGTAATTGTATAAATATTATATTACACACTATGAAAGTATGTTTAACGTATTTTCCAAAATTATTAAGTAAATCCTATTTTACTGTTTTTCATTTTATATAATTAATGTATGAGTTTTTTAATATTTTTTATATTACTGTATATATACATTTTTACTTCACATATCATTCTGCTGATTTTTTCACGAGTCCATCATAAAATTTTTTATGTAGTAATTTTTGAAAAAATGTCTCTCAGCGTAAAACGTCTCATTGAAATTTGCATTCATCCAAGATGTAATGGTATTGTACGAGATACAAAAATGACTACAATAATATTTTTAAATGAGGAAAACTTTTTTAAAACTACACAAAATATTATAATTTAGAAATTGTTTATCTGAAAGCTTACAAACAGAACTTACAATACTAAAAATTTCCTTATTCGTTTCAAAAAGTTAAAACAATTTAATTTTATCTGTGATTAATCTTTTATATTTTGTTCTGCAATTAATATCGTTTCATAAGGTATCTTATCATAAAAATATATTTACATTTTAGTGAAAAAAAAAGAAATATTTTACTCAGAATCTTTTTACAAGAAATATACAAACAATAAGTTAATATTTAATATTATAGTAAAACTTGCATGAAAATTTTTATTTATTATTGAAAAACTATAAAAAGAGAATATTTTGTAAATAGAATGCTAATTAGACCAGTACCTACTGAATAAAGCCCACTCCAATCTGCCGTAAAGAAATTTTCAATAGTGTCTAATACCGAAGATCAAAAGTAGCTTTTACACATGAATTTATAAAAATTTATTTTTCTTTATTTTAAAATTTATTTTTAAACTATATAAAGAAAATGTTTTGTTACTAGAATGCTAATTAGACCATTACCTACTGAATAAAGCCCACTCCAAACTGCCGTAAATAACTTTTCAATAGTGTCTAATACCGAAGAACAAAAGTAGCTTTTACATTTGAATTTATAAAAATTTATTTTTTTAACTATATAAAGAGAATATTTTGTTACTAGAATGCTAATTAGACTAGTTCCTACTTAATAAACACTGCTCCAAATTGCCGTAAAGAACTTTTCAATAGTTTCTAATACCGAAAATTAAAAGTAACTTTTACAATTAAATTTAAAAAAATTTAGTTTTTTATTTTAAAATTTATTTTTTAAACTATATAAAGATAATATTTTGTAACTACATTGCTAATTAAACCAGTACTGAATAAAGCCCACTCCAAACTTCCGTACAAAAACTTTTCAATAGTGTCTAAAACAGAAGATGAAAAGTACCATTAACACTTGAATTTATAAAAATTTATTTTTTTACATGAGAAACAAAATGGCGTGGTAAACAGACCGTTCTTTAAATCTCCTAGTATAAACAAAATCCTTCAACATCCGCTTTTAACAACTGCACAGCAGTAAATTAGTTCGTAACACAAGGGAGAAATACGGAGCCAATGAATTTTAATTACCTACTTTGGAAGATCAAAATCGGATAAAGTAAATTTAATGGAAGAGAAAAAGTTAAAGAATTTAAACCCTGGGAGAGATGGGTGTATAAAGCATTTATCTCTTATTTTAAATCACCTTATATTATTTATTGTACTCTCTAGTAATTGATGATTCGTTTAAATTCTCAGTACTTCAAATACGAATTCTACTCTATTGGATTTAAAAAAAATTGGAATCACTCATGGGACTATCATTTTGATCGAACTTTGATTGGAAGTACAGAAATCACTATAATATGTTTATTTTTTCATATCGACGTACTATTAAATTTATCTAGGACCACTAAAAAAATAGTTTTGTGATACTGAAAGGGAAATATATATAATTAAAGTGACCTTTCACTTATACAATTTTCAAGAGTCTAAAGAAAAAAGTTCTATGAATGAAAGACCCGCACAAAGGAAAGATCACATATTTTAACAAACTAATTTTCACAAACAAACACACACACACACACAAATATATATATATATATATATATATATATATATAAGTATATATACATATATATATACATACATATATATATATGTACATATATATATATATATAGATGTATAGATATGTATATATATATATACATATATATATATACATATATACACATATATATATACATATATATTTAGATATATAGATATTATATATATAGATACATTTATATATATATATATATATATATATACATATATATATATATATATATATATATACATATCTATACATCTATATATATGTACATATATATATAATGTATATATATATATATATATATATATATATATATATATACTTATATATATATACATATATACATATATATATAATATATATATATATATATATATATATATATATATATATATATTATATATATATTATATATATATATATATCCCTCCGAGTGGAACACATCGTAGAAAAAGTCTCCAAAAAATACGCTAAAGGTTTACTGTGTCAGTGGCCAAAGCGTTCTATGATTTTTTTCCTTCACCATTTGTCAACTAGAATGGAATACGGGAAACCCACCCTCATTATTGTCACTTTACTTCTGGTTATATATATATATATATATATATATATATATATATATATATATATATATATATATATATATATATACAGATATTATAGATTGTTAATTTTTAAAACACATACAGCTCGTCAAATCTCGAAGATCATCATATAAGAAATAATTGATTCTAAAGTACAAATAAAAATATTCTTGGAGAGACTTATTTATATTTTTTACGAAAGACATCCAAGATATTTAAGTGGTGCAGTTAGAGATACATCAGTTACCGCAAATGAAATACTTCGAATAAGAGATTAATAAAGCCATGAAAAGCTATCAGCATCTTTGTGCCTCAATTGGTAGGGGGTATCCCTCAATAAATGTCAGTCAAAGAGGGGTGCAGCTCCTAAACAATAGTTCTGAACTTCCTACCGTAAAAGAACTGGCAGAAATGTACATTACATCTATTTTCAGAGAGTTTTTGGGGTCGAAAATTGTATGTGGCAACCACTTTGAAGACATCATCGGTTTGGCGGAATTGTACGTGCAAACCGCTTAGAGGAATATATATATATATATATATATATATATATATATATATATATATATATATGTATATGTATATATATATATATATATATATATATATATATATATATGCAAGGTCAGTACTGTCTTATTAGCCACTTGAATGCACGATTTGGTAACAGAATAGGAAAATTAAAGTTTAGAAAGATATAAAAATTGAATTAAGAAAATATTGAAAGCCTTGTTTATTGAAAAAAACTTGTGTATACAAATATAAACTACAATAAATGTAAAATAAAAAGAAATTTAATGAAGAAAAGCTATTGAAAATTAAATCCATGACCAAAAAGCTATTGAACTCTATGTGATCAAACAAATAAAACTGCGAAAAATGCCCCAGCAAAACCAACAGCCCGAAAAAAAAACCTAGAAAAATAGTTTTAGACATAAATCTATTTTATACTGGAAATTCCTTAAAGCTGATGGCATTCTTTTGAAAGTAGACAGCCCCAAATTTTTCGCACGTAGCATACAAACTACAATGGACGAAATGGATAAGTTGAGCCGAGATGGACCACGTCTGAACAAAAATAAAGCTGCAAAATCTGGAGCCAAAGAAAGCAGCTTAGAGTTTTCAGACAGAAAAAAGCTTCTCTAAGAAACTGAAGTTGGACCCATGAAGCAATCAAGCTCTTCCTTTTCGCAATAAAAGCGGAATGAAAGATACGGAATGGGAGGAGTATTTTAAGCACGGCGTTCAGATATTCTCTGGCTGATCCGGATCATAGAAATGTCCCCCCTCCCTTTGGTTTTTATAACAAATATTCAATATAATGGCAGTTGTTGATATAAAGCTATGATATCCAGTTTCAATGTGAGATATGGTTTGAATCTATGTCCCTCAGCTTATAAGAGAGACATTCTTAACATACTTAGGAACACAAAAACAACTTGGACAAAATAAAGCAGCAAAACAGAAAGCTTGAAAAAGCTGAAAAAGTAAATTATAAATATTAAATACTCATTTGCTTCTTATGCAATCATTACTCCAAACCATATGATCATGGATTTCTGCTCATTAGGGATTTAAATTACTTTCTAAATGGTTTAGGGACAATTCCTAGTTTCTCAATGGTTTACGGACAATTGACAATGTATGGACAATTCTCTTATTTTAGAGCTAAATTCAGAAAGATAATGAAATGTATCTTAATATAAGGATGATATATAATTAAATTTTCATAATATACACTCGGACTTATTTTAATAAGTTCCCTTGTAGTTATTATTATAATGCAACTTATATATAGTCGTTACTTATATATCTACAACATTATATAAATGATGTAAGGGTATTTCATGCGTGTGCAATAAGAAAGTATTTCTTTTTTTCATATTTAACTATCAATTTAGTTTCTTTTTAAACTTAATCTGCAACAATATACTCTTCTTAAAAAACTACATTCTTTTCTTAAATTTCGTAATATATTGATATAAGTTTTAGAAATTATGGAGGAAAAACTCAAAAATTAGCAATGCTTAAAAACTTTTTATCTCTTTTAATATATGATCTATGCTGGAAACAAATTCACACGATCCTTGAGAATAATCAGATAAATGTTATTCAAAAGTTCTAGATTTTTATGATACAGTGTTAACATTCTTTTTCTTTTTTCGTATGTGTGTGATTCCTAACTACAAAAGGCTTCGAAATTTCACTCAGAAGTGCGAGTTTAATAATGTCCTTTACATGATCTAAGTTAGTGAATGTGTATCGAAGTACTTTAAAAAAAAATTATAACAACTGTCTAAACTCTATAGACGTCATATTTTGGGGGTTCTTCAATGAATATAGGTATATGTGTGTGTATGTGTGCATGTGTATGCATGTAAATATAGAAGCAAATCTACATGTATATATGTGAAATTAGTTATACAACCATACTGGTTGAAGTAGAACAGGAGGTCCCCGTCACTGCTACCTGAGTCGGAACTCTATAGACGTCATATTTTTGGCTTCATCAGTAAATATATGTATATGTGTGTGTATGTGTTCATGTGTAAGCATGTAAATATAGAAGCAAATCTACATGTATATATGTGCGATTAGTTATACAACCATACTGGTTGAAGTAGAACAGGAAATCCCCGTCACTGCTACCTGAGTTGGAACTCTATAGACGTCATATTTTTGGGGTTATCAGTGAATATATGTATATGTGTGTGTGCGTATATATGCATGTGAACATAGAAGCAAATCTACATGTATATATGTGCGATTAGTTATACAACCATACTGGTTGAAGTAGAACAGGAGATTCCCGTCCCTGCTACCTGAGTCGGGTGACCTCCCATATATATAGATATCCATTCCTCTCTGTCTCCATAAGCGCGGGCTGCATAGAGATTACATATTACCAGCCGCACGGAAAATGGGATCGCGGCACGGTGACTCAGGTCCTCGTGACGTCAGACGCGAGTAAATTAGATTAAAGATGACTCTATCGATCATTTTCGGTTCGGCGACGGGTAATGTATTTACCCGGTTTTCTCTTTAAGCAGACCCTCGTTACCTATTCAAAATGGATTTGTCGGATTTTCTTTGCCCTTTTTTATTTGGCTTTTGGGTGAAAAAAAATGTGCCTGCGACGATCGTTTCATGGTCTCCTTTCCGGAATTAGAAAAATGTTTTTATTTGCAAATACGATGGGAGCGAAGACCTCTGTAAAGTTGAAATTTCAGCTTTGTATCCAATTTTTGTTTCATAGTGGAAGAAATATGGGACAATCGTTTCATATTCTCTTCTTCGAAATAGGGAAAATTATTTTATGCGCAAATACAATTATGAAGTGTAATGCATTTATCCTCTTTTCTCCTTCAAGCACATGCTCGTTAACTATTTATAATGGATTTGACGGATTTTCTTTGCTATTTTTTGTTGGGGGGGGAGAGAGAAAGAGAGGTTTAGTGAAAAAAATATGCGTCTGACGATCGTTTCGTGGTCTCCATTCCAGGATTATTAAAATGTACAATTAACAAATCCAAAATTTAGGATAGCGTAGACCTTTGTTAACAGAACATTTCAAGTTTTGTATTCCAATTTGGTTTTCTAGTGGAAGAACTACATAAAGGAATCCTTACATGTCCACTGTGGAATTCGGAAAATACTTTTGCTTCCAAAAACGATGATAACGTGTCATGTAATTATCCTGTTTTCTCCTTCCAGCAGATGCTCGTTAACTATTTATAATGGATTTGATGGATTTTCTCTGCTGTTTTTTTTTGAGGTTTAGTGAAAAAAATATGCGTCTGACGATCGTTTAGTGGTCTCCATTCCAGGATTATTAAAATGTACAATTAACAAATCCAAAATCTAGGAAAGCGTAGACCTTTGTAAACAGTACATTTCAAGTTTTGTATTCCAATTTGGTTTTGCAGTGGAAGAACTACATAAAGAAATCCTTTTATACTGTCCACTGTAGAATTAAGAAAATAATTTTGCTTCCACAAACGATGGTGACGTGTAATGTAATTATCCTGTTTCTCCTTCCAGCAGATTCTCGTTAACTATTTATAATGGATTTGACGAATTTTCCCTGCCATTTTTTTTGTTGGGGGGGGAGAGGTTTAGTGGGGAAAAATATGCATGTGACTATCGTTTCCTGGTTTCCATTCCAGGATTATTAAAATTTACAATTAAAAATTCCAAAATCTAGGACAGCTTCGACCTTTGTAAACAGAAAATTTCAAGCTTTGTATCCCAGTTTGGTTTTGCAGTGGATGAACTACATAAAGAAATAATTTTATACTCTCCACTGCGGAATTACGAAAATACGTTTGTTTCCAAAAACGATGATCACGTGTAATGTATTTAGCCAATTTTCTCTTTAAGAAGGCCCTCGTTACCTAGCCAAAATGGATTTATCGTATTTCTTTTGTTTTAATTTTTTCAGTTTGATAAATATACATGAGACGATCATTTCGTGCGCTCCAAGATTAAAAGGTTTGTATTTACAAATTCATGATATAGCAGATCTTTGCAAGTTATGAATTTCAAGATGGGTATTTCAATATAATGATGACGTTTAATCATATAGCCGATTTTCTTTTCAAGCAGACACTCGTTACCCAAGTAAAATGCATTTCTCAGGGGTGTTTTTGAATTTTATTTAACTTTTATGTGGAAAAAATAGGCATGTGAGAATCATTTCATCGTCTTTTGTCCATAATAAGAAATCATCTTTTATTTTCAAGTACAACGGAAACCTACTTTTGATAACTATACATTTTATCTGTTTATCCAGTTTTGGATTACACATATGGGGATTGCTTCATAGTCAACTTTCGATGAATAGGAAATTGTTTTTATTTGAAAATGCGAAAAAAAAACTCTAAGGCTCGTAGTCTAAATTTTAATGGCTTATCTACTATGTGTTCCAGAAAATGCTAAAAATGCTTCAGAAAAAAAGTGAGTTTTACAATAGAAAATAAAAATTAGCTAAGAAATAAAAATATTTCGAAAATTAGAAATTACTTTTATTTGATAATGTGAAAAAACACAAGACTTGTAAACTATCAATTTTAACAGCGTATCTATCATGTCTTTCATAGAATGCTAAAAATGCTTCACAATAAATGGGAGTTTTATAATAGAAAATAAAAATAGGTTAAGAATTAAAAACATTGAAGAAACCAGACAACTGTTTCAAAAATTGAAATATTTTTCACTCCGTGCCATATATATATAACGGAATATTATGGAAAAATATATATACATATTTGATATATAGAGAGTGTATATATATATATATATATATATATATATATATATATATATATATATATATATATATATATATATACACATATACACGCATATACATATAAATATGTATGTGTATGTATACATATATACATACAGAGTGTTGTTAAATTTTAATTTTTATCTCCCAATGTTCACTTCTTTCTTTATATTCCGTTGCTGAACTACTTTACCAGACAAACAAAACGGTTAGACTTGTATCCTTCGAAATTCTTCTTTCACTATTCTCATAAAATCTATAGAAAATGAGAATGAATAATTTAACTACCTTCAGGAAGACAATTTTCTTCTCCTGTCATCATTTAACACATTCTTACTTTTAATACGATTAAATCTAATTAACTTCCGAAATATAATTTGCCAAATATCACTGGAGGGTTTGTCAGAGACTTGTTTCCTGAAAGCGATCAGAACATAATTTTCTTCATAATCTTTATACAGATATACATATGCTATTTGCGGTTCCTTGTAGCCAAATGAAAAAATGAGATATCATATATTAGTCTATGTGTGCTTATTCCACAGTGGCCGTGTCTTGATCCAGCCACGTAAGTATGAACTATGCAATTAGAAGAATATTCCAATAATAAAAGAATATTATGAAAATAACAACTTTTCTAAAGTCGCAAATCTCTATCGTTGAGGAAAGTATAAACATTTAATGTTAACAAGTTTAAATATCAAATGACAAACTTAAATAAAAACAATGACGGAATCATGTAAATTACATTTCTCTCTCCTATTCCCATTTTCTTACAATTAAATGTGATAATGTTGCTGCAATTAGAAACAGAAATTGGAAAACGTAAATGTACGTCAGAGATCACCTGGCATAGAGTTTGACGTGAACCAACATAATCCTACGTGAGTTTTCTGGGACAGCATTCTACATTTTTTTACTTAATGTATCAACAAAAATTCAAGAACAACAATTTCATCCGTTTTATGTACCTCTTATTACGGTTTATAGTAACATTAAAAGGAATTTAAATTTCATATGTGCTAAAAGTAATTTGAACTCTCCAGATTTTTGGAGGAAAACAAATTTATTTTGAAAACAAAAAATTAAGTTGTAGTTTTGATCTTGTATTAACCCCTTCCCGGTTTTTCCCGAGCTGAACTCGGGCAGGCGAAATATACCATCCTGGCTCATCCCGAGTGTAGCTCGGGCACTGTGCAATCAGTCTTTCCCGAATTATTTCACATGTGCTTTTTATGGTTTCGAATGCTTTTGTTTACTTTTCTGGCTACTAGATTATTTACTGCTCAAAGAGAGACAGCAGAGGGAAGAAGGTAAGGAGAGAAACAAGGTTCTACTGTCCAGATTGCGATGTTGGACTCTGTCCAGTACCGTGTTTTCGATTTATCATACACGACCATATTTTGATTAATAATTTCATAATCATTTATGTAAATGTGAAGGACATAAATAAAATTTAATTCAAGATAAAAGGTAGGTATTGTAAGCTTTATATTTATAGATAATGTGAATTGACTCCAAAGTCTAATGATTTCTGCCGTACAGCAAGCCAACTATACATGTGAATTACTCATTTATTTAATTTTTTACATTAATTTTTAGGAAATTTTTTATGCAAATGATGCTATTATGTTTAAAAAGCTATGTATGTATAAAAGTAAGAATAAAAAAAATTAACATTTTTTGACCCATAATACTGAAATAAAATGAACCTGGAAAGGGTTAACTAAATTTTTCTCTTTTATATGTATCCGAATGGGAAGCAACGTTAAAATCAATGGCCCTAAACTGAGTTTCAGTGATAATATTAACAAATTAATTTCCGTTTGACAGTAAAATTTAACCTATTACTCTCTCATACGAAAAATATACCTTGAATAATTTACGAGATAAAGATATTTTCTTCTTGCTTTACTAAATTTTCCTTTGCAATATAATTTTGAAAATCTATGAATAATTCATAAAGAAGACATTTAGATATTTTCATAAAATTTCTTTATTTTACATTAAGGTCCATAAATAAATACAATTTCAAAACAAAATAAAAAAAACCTGAAAAGAAAAATGATTATATTTAAATTGCTAAAGACTTGATATAGTAAACAGGAAAACAAAACATTATATGTTTTCTTGCGTAAAATAAGAGCATAAGCAAAAATAGGGGGATTACAATTTCTTATCTAATTTCATTTCCGGTACAGATAGTCAAATTTCTGGGCAATAAGGCGCCAAATTCAAGGGACCACAAAGATGGTTCTTTACTGCAAATCTTTCTGGAAACCAAAGTCCCGGCTTATAACAGGATTTCCAGCGAGGAAAGCTTCTATTAAAGACCGGAATCGAATTTCGGTTCCTCCAGCGGATTGTAATAGAATAATCAGTGGAAGATAGCATGCCATTTTTGTATGACATAAAGAACGCTTGGCAAGCATATGATTTCATGTCGTCTGTAAGAAATTTTAAATTCACGAATGGGAAATTTGAAGAAGGGTGGGCTTGCACTGATTTAGTTTTGTGGGCCTTAAAGTGCTTTAGAATAATTTCCCCGAATTATTGCATAGTTTTACCTCCTTATTTTTATCTTGATCGTTCTGATTAAATGCCTAGTATTCCTTTTTATAGATGAATACAATCAAAGTTCTGACTTCCCAAAGAGGTCTTTCATCTCGTTGAAAGTGATTTTAAAAGGTGGAACAAGATAGATACTAAAATTTGATTCAAGTATTGAATAGAACTTGCGTGATTTATACTTCTGAGTTTTCAACCTTTTGCAATATTAAATTGTTTCTATTTTTTACTATTGAGTTCTGGTAGACAGAAAAATGTTAGTAGTTGAGTTAATGGCTTTCTCAAGTGCTTATTATTAAGGTATTTTAGATATCAATAGCCGCTTGAAAAGGTGACAGTGGACTTTTAGCTGAACGAAATGCAGTAAAAAATTGGATATTTCTATCTAAATTAGAAGCAAAATACAATTAACAATAAAATGCAAAATGAGGGTTTTTTTTACTATCTATCACCTTATAAGTAAATTTAAATATTATTATAACATGCAGTTGCATTATTAATGATAATAATAACTTTACATGTTTTGAAACAATTTTTTTTTTCTTATGAACATTTCAAGCATTATATGAGGTATTTCTAACAGTCACATCTCTTAGAATTTTACCATATATTTACAGTGCAGCTTATACAATAAAAATTCGTTAGAATTAATTTGCACCGGCAAAAAGTACACTATTATTCTTTTTTCCCTATTATTATTTTCAGTATTATTCTTTATTTTTCTTGCTTCATATCTACATCAAATGCTTAATGTAAAATCATTTTTATCTAAAATATTATTAAAGACTTATTTTAAAGAATAAAATGCATGTAACAAACAAAAATGGACACATTATGTGTAATGATTTTTATGAAGATCATTTTCAAGCACATTCGTTTAACATTTGTCTAGTCCGAATTTTGTTTTTAGTTCAAACAGATTTTTTTACTAATAAAAAACAGAAATGTAATGATGTAAGCTTTTCTTTTTCTCTAAAAATCATACATCAAGTTTTGTTTAATTTCGACATTCAGTTCTGAATTTATAAAACCCATTCAAATATTCCTAAATGACAAATATAGTTTTTTAAATATATGCTTAAAACTATATCAAACATTACCTAAAGTAATGTTCTTATAACGAAAATTTTTAAATTAATATCAAAATTGTTCATGATATTCAAAAACATAGTAAACAAAACTAATTTCCTGCTTTAAATGAACGTATGTCAGACGTTTGAATGTTACATTAAGAGGAATCGATCTTGAATGAGTATTTTCCAAAAAGTCAAACATTCTTTTAGGAAAGTAATGAAATAGTTATCTTTCCTATCGTTTACACAGAATGCAGTTATGTAAATAATAGCAGTGGAAATGATGTATGTGACTGGTGCACTAAAAAACTTGATACATCCAAAGTGCTTCGTTAAAACAGCTTATTTATTATTTAAACAAAACATACTTCTATTACATATTAAAGCACTGCTGTGAGCAACACTTGCTACAGGTAACCAAACTATCATCGTGCTTACATACGACCCGCTGCCTTTAACACACAGCACCTGCGTCTATACGGCAGTGAAACTCCACAGTAAAACTCAAAATTTGCATTAAAAATATACTTGCATAAACACTGTTTCATTCAGCTACATTTCAAATAAAATTAAGCCGAATGCACATTTGGATGGAAATAATAAAATAAAATAGAGCCAGCCACTTCTCCTTGCAAAACAGAAATACATATTTTAAATACGTCATTTTAATAGACACGAGATCTCGAGGTGCATTTTATAAAATTTCTTGGAATAGAGTGAGAACAAATAGTTAAATCAAAAAGTTACAAATAGTTACAATAAAACAATTACTTATTACAAATAGTTATATTAAAAGTTAAATCCAACAGTTGTCTTAAGACTATCATATTCATATCCTAGAATATAAATAGAAATACTTAAGTTTTATCTTAGGAAAATCTTTTAAATATATCCCAACTTTTGTATCATAAAGGTATATAGAATATAAATATTTGATTTAGACCAAAAATAAAAATAAACATATAGCAAATGCACAGGTCTCTATTTCGCTTCAATTGTTTGAGGAGAACTGTAACAGCTAAAACTGTTTACTATGTTTATCAGCAAATGATTGTTTAAGATAACTTGGAATTTCAATTTTTTTCCTATTTTTAAATTTGAAATGGAAGTTAAAAGAAAAGAAAGCACGATATATATATATATATATATATATATATATATATATATATATATATATATATATATATATATATATATATATATATATACTTATATTCACTTATTTAGAATTCAACAATAAACATTTCGGATAAAGGTTAGTTGATTTATAAAAACACTACAAGCATTTCGAAGATTTGCAATTGGTTCTTTTAATGTTATTTTAAAAATATACTACCTTAAATATATAAACAAAACTGAACATTGATTTTTACTTGCACGAAAGGAAAGACGAATTATTAACATGTGGATACATAAAAGAAAGCTATAAAAATTGTATCCGTTTAAATTTTTGTAATAGCAGTATATGACATACAAAATGTATCTTTTTTAAACAATCATACGCAGATTCTTTAAGACAAATAGTATAAAAATAAAGCTACTATATGTGTAACAAAAGTGAAAAGAAAAGACATGTGCATGGAATATTTTTCTGTATTAGAAAAGACAGATTTTAAAATCGAGTAAACAATTGTAAATATTTAGAAGTACGAAATGATTACACTCTGCATTTTTAAACTTTTTCTCAGTTGATTTATTGAAAGTAAATATACCTGAGTTAATTTTTCATGCTGATTTCGAAACTGCTTTTCATTTTTGTCTATCACGTTATGATTTTACTTTTTTAAAGAGGGCATTCAATATTTTAAATGATGATGCAATCAGAAATTAATTACCATTTATTTGATTAAACACTTGATAGACATTGTAAATAACTATCCCAGTAAGTTCATGACAGTGTTTAAGAAAATAAATTGCCAGGACCAGATTTAGCCTAATTGGGACCCGTAGCCAAAACTTCTTTCCCCCTCCCCATTGCTTCTCTACTTCAGTAATGAAGAACCGAATTTACATTAGTGCGGTATTCAGCTAAATTTTCGCAATTACGGTGGTCCAATTAAGTGAATCAGTAGACTGTATTTTTGTAAACATATCGCATTTTGCGATATGAAAAAATACAGGCTTTTCATAAGTCCAATTTGTCTATCGTAATTGCGAAATCTTGACAGAATTTCACCCTAGAAGCCATGAATTAATGAACTTCAGATTGTTTCGTGTTCATACGATAGATTAGTAAAGAAACTAACAGAAAACTGGCGGTTTTTACACTGTACTGATATTTTGTTTTAAAAAAGTTCATTAAAGAAGAAAACTTAATATAAAATTTCTATTCGATTTGGGAGGCTCCCTGTCATGCGAGGGCCCGGGCCATCTGCCTCGTATGCTCCTGCCTTAGTGAGACTCTGTGACTTGCAAATAATTTGATCTGAAACGTTGGGAGTAAAAGTTTAGCAGGAAGTTGAGGAGATCTAAGAGCAGTCTTTAGTTTACATGCATGATGTTTTTAATTCCAGAAGCAAAACTTATCCGCTATGGCTAAACACTCACAATTCAAAGATTTTATTTATCCCGAACTGTCCCAGTCACATAGAAAATATGGCAGTTTTGTGCACCGAGTTTGTTTCGTGTCTTTAGAGATCCAGTCGACATCCAACATTTTTCATTAAACATGTCATTGAAAATAAACTATGTACTGTCAGGAAAATAAATCAGATGGTTTTAATGGCATCTAAAAATTTATACTTTGACGGTATTGTAGTTTAATGTAATTCCTGTGAGGCTATAGTATTTAGATTTTTAACCAATTTTTGTCTGCATGCTATTCAATTAGACACCCATTTGACATTTTTGAAAACCAGTTGACGCCCATATAACATCTAAAATACCAACGGAATATCAACGGAACCTGCACTCTGTTAGGGAAATCAATGAGATTGTTTTAAAATCACAAAAATAATTTAATTTGATCATACGTGTTGTAACTTAATAACTACTTGAATAGTTACTACAGAGACAAAGAATTCAGATTCTTCTTTGTAAATTAATTTTCTTATTCAACCTTCCATAACAGCACACACGTACCTTAGAACATTCATTTGACGTATACAATATCCAGTCCACATCTATATGACATCTTGGATGTGTGCTGTTAGAGTTATGGCTTTACATTTATGTTAGAAAAAAAATGCGTTCGTAAATAATATTCAAATTTGAAATAAATTTCACTTCATATGACAAGTTTAACAGTATTACAAGTATTTTTAAACCTTCAAAATTCATAAAAATTTACCCAGTAACCTTAATTTTGAAATTTGAAATACATTCCACTTCATATGATATATTTAACAGTATTACAAGTATTTTTAAACCTTCAAAATTCATTAAAAATTTACCCAGTAACCATAATTTAAAAATTTTAAATATATTTCACTTCACATGATAAATTTAACAGTATTACAAGTATTTTCCAGCCTTCAGAATTCATTAAAAAATTACCCAGTAACCTTAATTTTGAAATTTGAAATACATTTCATTTCATATGATAAATTTAATAGTATTACAAGTATTTTTCACAATTCAAAATTCATTAAAATATTACCCAAAACCTTAATTTTGAAACTTGAAATACATTTCACTTCATATGATAAATTTAACAGTATTATAAGTATTTTTCAGCCTTCAAAATTCATTAAAAAATACCCAGTAACCTTAATAATACGTCACATTTTATGAAGATGCACCTTTAGGGATATTGAACACAGCAAAAATGAAAAGCACTAAAGTAGATTATTATTACCAAAATTGAATGAAACACACCCTTATGTGATGGGTTACATAAGTAACTGGTATTAAATAATCCCTCCAACGAGGGTGTGTTTTATGCAGTTTTATCTTATGGCTAATAATATTTTTTCTACTAATAGAATATGATCTCATAATTTCGTGTTGCAAAATAGACTGTGCTATTAATAGAAATATACTTTATGTATTGTTAGACTGTAAAATATTAAAAGTGTGGTATAAAGAATAAACTAGTAAAATAATTTTTAAATTTCCCTTTTTAGGCTGAAATTTGAAAGTAATGATTTAAAATTATAATTGGTTATATTTTAAAGATTAACTTTGTATATTTTATACTGCTCAATATATTTTTAAGTCAATTTAATTTCTATACTATTTAAAATTTGAAATATTTTTCCATTCGTTAAAATTTGAATTTCTGAAAAAAATATAATGTTAACCACTCTACTATGATTGTATGTAAGTTTATGTTTCTTCTTAACATATATTTATATACAATATATATATACATATTTATATATATATATATATATATATATATATATATATATATATATATATATATATATATATATATATATATATATATATATATATATATATATATATATATGTATGTATGTATATATATATATATATATATATATATATATATATATATATATATATATATATATATATATATATATATATATATATATATATATATATATATATATGTGTATATATATATGTATGTATATATATATATATATATATATATATATATATATATATATATATATATATATATATATATATGTCAGGTCTAAAAAAGGGGTAGTTGGAAATTATGTGAGTTAAAAACGATTTTAAAAAGATAACTCTTTTATAATAATAAAATAAATTAAAAAGACCCACTCTCGCATATGCTTTCAGGATAATCCGGTCAGGCGGAAGCATTTTTGAGCTATTTGATGAGATTGCAAACAGATAAGTTTCAATCAGCGCGTGAACATGGAGCTGTCAACAACTCTACGCGTGTCTTTGACGGAAAAATGTAAATGGCGCAAGTTTTACATTAACGATGGTTTAATAAACTTATTACTATCAAGAAGACTCTTGTTCATTCACCTTAACTGTGCACCACGACATGTCATATATATATATATATATATATATATATATATATATATATATATATATATATATATATATATATATATATATATATATATACATATATATATATATATATATATATATATATATATATATATATATATATATATATATGTGTGTGTGTGTGTGTGTGTGTGTGTGTGTGTCTTCATAATGTATATTTTTTTACAATCACAGCATATATTATACATGTATATATAACATATGTGTTTCTTCCTTTTATACCAAACAAAACCTAAAACATTCTGACCCTGTATCAAACACAATACGGTGGCCGCCACACCAGTTTACAGTTAAGTAGGAGATCTGGTGGGGTGCTTAAATAATCCCCATATGACACACTGTAAAAGAGTCCATTAAAATGAATGGATAAAACACTGTACCCATGGCCTACATGTAGTGTATGTTACAATGCACACTGTATACTGGTATCAAATGGAAAACGCACCAACGAAATTGCGGAGGGAGAACACGCAACCGTAAAATGGCAATAGCGTGGACATCACGAATGGAATAACCAGTCGCAATCAGCCTAATTACAAGATATCGCCCACGAACATGTGATCGAAATCCAACATAGAATTGTCATTAGTCTCTGTTTATAAATCCATTAGTTTTGCGGAATACACGTAGACAATATTTAGAAAATGTCATTGTAAAGGAACCGTAACGTAAATATATCTTAATTAAAATATTTTTGCTTTTAGTAAGTGTTCATTCGATACTGTCGCCAGTGCCACATTCTATTGTTACTTAAGCGATATTAGTCAATTTTAAATCAAAAGACAACATCAGAAGCATTTTTGAAGTGGATGGTATCGTTGGTGTGCGACTCCAAACCAAAACTTGTTTGCAACTCGAAGACTAGAACCTGCTGTTTATTTTTATTTATAATTGGAAAACTATAAAAAGAAAATATTTTATTACTAGAATTCTAATTAGACCAGTACCTACTGAATAAATCCCGCTTCAAATTGCCGTAAAGAACTTTTCTACAGTGTCTAATACCGAAGATCAAAAGTAACTTTTACACTTGAATTTAAAAAAATTCAAATGTCAAATTTTTTTTATTTTAAAAATTATTTTTAAACTTTATAAAGAGAATATTTAGTAAGTGTTCATTCGGTACTGTCGTCAGTGCCAAAATGGATTGTTACTTAAGAGATATTAGTCAATTCTAAATCAAAAGACAACATCGGAAGCATTTTTGAAGTAGATAGTATCACTGGTGTACGACTCCAAACCAAACTTGCTTGCAACTGGAGGACTAGAACCTGCTGTTTAAAGCGCATTTTAAATGGATAGAACATCAATTAAATTGGAAGTATAAGAAGTATGGGCTAGGATATTTAACAGAACACTCAGCTTTGTTTTGTTTGGAGAGCTAGGGTTTACCCTTTAGCCCATGAGGGCTAATGGAACGGGACCTACTGCTTCAAGCCGATTCCAAACGCCTACGAACATTTCAGCCAGCAGCAGGATTCGAACCTGCTAACTCCGGTACAGAAGAGCAGAACTCTACCATTTTTCATCGTTCGACCAGAACACCCTAGATACATTGCTGTAGACGGTGTTGCTCGTGTGCATTGCGAGATTAGTAACCCCCCCCCCTTAAAATTCTGGAAAAAATGCAATGTATTAGGACATTTATATAAAATTATATTTTCAAATATAATTTATCAAAATTGCATATTTAATCAAAATTTAATTTAAAAATGAAATTTCAATGCTTTTTTTTCCTTTTATCTATTTAAAAAAATTTTTTTTTGAATATTTTTGTTCCAGTTTTATTTTGTACATTTATTGAAACATGTATATAAGGATTTGAATAGACTTTTATGTGTGTGTATATATATATATATATATATATATGTGTGTGTGTGTGTGTGTGTGTGTGTGTGTGTGTGTGTGTGCGTGTAAAAATTTAACTTTTGTATAAGATTTAATGTCATTATTAGCATTAAATATTAATATTAAATTTTGATATATTTTTACAAAAAAATGGATAAATACATAATTTGTTCAATGTAGTTTGATACCTCCCCCTTCCGAAACTAAATTCTGGATTTAAAACAAGAATGCGGTTATTACACTGGTGAGAATTTACACTGGTGTAGGGGATATGTTGTATATGAAACCATCACTCAAAGACTTGGAGAGATATTCAACACTTGGTCAAAACAAATAAAAACTATCCACAGGAGCTTCTCTGATCAATTGAGACATATATGCCGTAGTAAGTAAAAGAAACACGCCTTTAAAATGCCTGAATAAAATATGGAGAGCAATACACAGCCGTTTAGATCTTCCCAAGTGTTTTTAGTCACTGCAAGCAAAAACGTCACTACGAGGTATTTTTTAAGTGAATGCTTAAAACTGGACAAATAAAAAAGAAAGCAAAATGTTAACTGTTATATCAAGTTTATACTCTTTTTTACTCACTTTCATAATTTTGCCTAATTCTTACAAATTTATAATAATTAATTTAAATAAAATTTTAAATTTTCTTATGAATATAAAAGAGTATTATAAACACATATAAAAAGATTGATTCTGTATATTACAATTATAAATTCAAGCTTGTGATATTAATTTAAGCTCAAACACATAAGAATAACGAAAGTCTGAGTTTGTAACTTTAAAAGGTTATTTTTTGAAGATCTATTAAAAGTAATCGAAACAAGCATATTTCAATAAATATAACGAAAAATTTCAATAATGCTGCTAATGCATATAAATTCAAACTTGTGATATTAATTTAAGCTTAAAAACATGAGAATAACGAAAATCTGAGTTTGTAACTTTAAAAGATCATTTTTTAAAGATCCATTAAAAGTAATCGAAACAAGCATATTTCAATAAATATAACGATAAATTTCAATAATGCTGCTAATACATATTTATGACTGCAATAATTCAATACATACTAAAATTGGGAGTTTTCTTTGAATATTACTTAGGAAATAACAATCTTCAAATACGCTTTGTATATTTAATAATTGTTATTTACACAACTATTAAACTGATATATAATTTCATGATTAGATATTGAAATTCACGTGAAAATAGCAATACATAAAACACGGTAAGCTGTAATTAAAGCTGTGATTAAAATGATTAAAGCTTTAAAGCTAAGCATGTTCTTTCACTCTAAATTATGAAATAACAATTATCAGATTATGCAATCTGTTACGATACACACAATAAAATAGTATTAAAAAATAACATAAACTTGATACATTAAGATAAAAATATGTGGTTAAGATAATATAAATCTATTCAGTATATCTACAATGGAAATTTAAGGCATAAACCGCAAAGCAGAAATTCAAAATGCAAAAATCCGATAACAAATAGAGAAATGCCGATACGACGAAAACCCAATCCTTGCAACAACACTGAGTAGAATCCTAAAGCCATTGAATTAAATCACGCCGCCCAAACATAAACCCGTTTCGCCCTTTCACCGACAGATAGCGCTTTCCCACAGTCAATTCCGTTTCTAGTAGAGGGGGAGTGAAAATCGTAACACCTGGCGACAAATACGCGACATCTGTCCTTTCTCAGACACTTTTCACGCTCAATTTGACAACAGCAACAGGTGTTTCGGCCTCAAATGCCACAACAAGGTATAAAAAGGTATGTGAGCATTTTATTTCAGATTTCTATTCTAGATAAGAAGAGGGAAAATATTTCAAAAGATTTCT
>CM063504.1:50883718-50888718 GCA_032207245.1 Pardosa pseudoannulata | reverse complement strand
GTATTTAATGAAAGAGGAATGTTAAACAAATTTGTAGGACATGCATTCAAGGACTGCAAATTAATTCATGTTTAGAGATACTCTCCAATCGAATTCAAGCTCTTGAACAGAAAAAAAAAGAATTGTTTTAAAATTGTATTAACCGAGACAATGTCTTCCCTCCCTGAGCTTCTTCGCAACAAAGAAGTAATTAAATTGCTTCTCTGTTATGTGTTTTTAACGCTCGGAATCCTCTTCAGACGGAAGTATAAATTAATTACAATTAACTCCGGAAAGGGGACATTAAAAGGGCCGCAATCCCGGGGAAGAACGGTAGTTCTTCATTCTTGAGATCAAACAAGTCCTACACAGGGAACTTGTGAAGAGAAATGAGATCAGAATATGCGATGAGGTAATTGGATCGTTTTCGGAATCTTCAGACAAAAACAGCCAATCCTTATAGAAGAATAAAAGTCAATGTTTAATAAACTCGAATCAAAATGCGTCCTTTCACGTTCTAAATGATTTGGGAAGCCGAGTGTTGCCAACAAGTAGATAATTTAATGAAATTAAAGTTAAATGCAGAATATAAATATGCCTTAAAGGAATTGGCTAATGTGTTTGATTGACTCAAATCAATGAGTTTGTTAATTCGAGAAAGGACAGTTGTAAAGTAATTTCAAACCCAATTAAAATATTCTTTTAATGCAGTATTGCTTTTCTCCTATTGACAGTGATTTTATGTTTTCTTTCATGATTATACAGCATTAAACTGACATTTCCACTACTTTGATACAATGCCTTATCTGTTAGTTACGGATATATACCTACTTTATTACTTTATATACTTTATATACTTTTAATTACTAATTTTAATTTCTAACCTAATTGACGTGTTGAATTTTAAAATAAGTTCTTTATTGCTTTTCTCATATTTTAAATGCTTTCATATTTGATTAAGTGATTTTGTACTATTAAAATGATACTTTTAACATTTAGGTATGGCCTACTATTTAGAAATAATTATCTATCAATTATGAATTTTAATTCCTTACTTAAATTACACGAAGACATTTTAATAGTTTTAAATATAGCGTAAAATAATTAAAATCTTATTCAAGACTATTTTTTGTACAGTACAGAAAATTATCTATACTCTCGAAATAAAATAAAATTTACAGTGAAGAAAGCACTTAAAATAATTTATATATACATACATACATATATATATATATATATATATATATATATATATATATATATATATATATATATATATATATATATATATATATATATATATATATATATCTTTTATTTGACTATATCTGCCTAGTAAAAAAATGATAATATAAAAATCAGGTTTACAGAAAGCTAATAAAAATTTAAAGAGATTAACAAAGAAAATAATTATTATAACATCCTCAGTAAAATTATAAAATTCTAATGAAAAATAATTTATATTTTGGTAAATGTTGAATTAAAATATGAGAATCGTTACAGCATTAACACATCAACCATGATTATTCATAAAATTGGGTAACTTCTTAAATTCATAAGGCAAACTTCTTCTAAATACCTAAATCCCATTTTATTATTTTGGTTCTACCAAAAATTACTAAAATAAAAATAATATTTATTTATAATAATATTCATAATAATATTCATTTAAATTTAATTTATAGTACACAGATATCTATGTTAAAAAAAAAGTTTAAAAGAAAGACACTAATTCATATTAGTATCATAATATCGCTTCTACATTTTAATTTCAAACTAAAATTTAACGTTATTTTAATGCATAGTTTTCTAGAAACAGTTTATAATATTTATAAATAACTAAAATAATTAATATTTAAGAGATATCAAGTTCCAGTTTAGTAATAAATATAAATATTAAATATAAACTTTATTTATCAAGAATCAACGGTTGTTAGTAACCCAATTACAGTTGTTTATCCTTTAAATATTCAGATTTAAATTTTTGAATAGTATACTTCTCTAAATAATATATATGCTTATTTAATTAATAAATTAAAAACCATCTTAAAATACTTACTCCTTAAAATTACAGGTACGTTTTATTTATTTATATTTTACCTATGCTATGTACAATCTTGGTATATTGTATAAACACTAAGATTATGCATTTAATAAAATTTATATGACATTCTACTTTTTAATTATAAAAATATTTTTCTCATATTATATTAAAACTAATTTCCTTTCTAAGTTATTAAAGTAAAACTAAAGTGTATATATGTATATATATATATATATATATATATATATATATATATATATATACATATATACACTTTATATATATATATATATATACATATATATATATATATATATATATATATATATATATATATATATATATATATATATATATATATATATATATATATATATATATACATACATATATATATATATATAGACATATATATATATACATATATATATACATACATATATATACATATATATATACATATATATACATATATATATATATATATATATATATATATATATATATATATATATATATATATACATATATATATATATATATATATATATATATATATATGTATATATATATATATATATATATATATATATATATATATACATATACTGAAGATTATGAATTATAAAAATGTGATTCAACAAGTATAGCTAAATTTATTGTATAATGTAGCAATATAATCGCTCTTTTTAATTTTTAAATAATATGTGGTTAGTTGTAACAAAAAAAACATAATACATATATATTTCTGTATTGATATGATTTTCAAAGCCCTAACAACTAAAAGAAAAAGAATGTCAGCTGATATCAACTTACAGTTACTAAACTATCTTTTCTAAAGCAAGTTTCCCTGTAGAGAAAAACATGAATGGAAACAAGGATCAAAACACAACTACTTACAATAGAAACTAAAAATAATAAAACGAAACTATGATAAGACAGAATAAAAAAAATACTCTCTAAATGGCAAACGTTAACAGTACAAAATGAAGTTTAGTTTCTGAATTACCTTAGTCTTTCTAACAAGCAAATATTGACGTAGCTATCTGAAAAATAACTATAAAAAATAATACGAGATTGGATGGTTTTGGAGCTAAGAAGTCATTTACAATAGTTAAAATAAATATTGAAATTGATTCCGAATTACTCTACTCTCGGGAAGTAAAAATATTGAAAATTAAATTTTCCAATGCTTGCGTAGTTAGGGGAAAATAATTTTAATCATTTTAAGTAATTTAAGTAACTGATTATAACTACAATAAAGTTAATTATTGTAAATCAAAATGAATTTTATAAATTATTCTACTTACGTACAGTAAAATTATTTAAATTCTTTAATGAGAGTGGGATGTGAGTTATTATTTTGGTTCTATCAAAAATTACTAAAATAAAAATAATATTTATTTATAATAATATTCATAATAATATTCATTTAAATTTAATTTATAGTACACAGATATCTATGTTAAAAAAAAGTTTAAAAGAAAGACACTAATTCATATTAGTATCATAATATCGCTTCTACATTTTAATTTCAAACTAAAATTTAACGTTATTTTAATGCATAGTTTTCTAGAAGCAGTTTATAATATTTATAAATAACTAAAATAATTAATATTTAAGAGATATCAAGTTCCAGTTTAGTAATAAATATAAATATTAAATATAAACTTTATTTATCAAGAATCAACGGTTGTTAGTAACGCTATTACAGTTGTTTATCCGTTAAATATTCAGATTTAAATTTTTGAATAGTATACTTCTCTAAATAATATATATGCTTATTTAAATAATAAATTAAAAACCATCTTAAAATACTTACTCCTTAAAATTACAGGTGCGTTTTATTTATTTATATTTTACCTATGCTATGTACAATCTTGGTATATTGTATAAAACACTAAGATTATGCATTTAATAAAATTTATATGACATTCTACTTTTTAATTATAAAAATATTTTTCTCATATTATATTAAAACTAATTTCCTTTCTAAGTTATTAAAGTAAAACTAAAGTGTATATATATATATATATATATATATATATATATATATATATATATATATATATATATATATATATATATATATATATATATATATATATATTTATATATATATATATATATATATATATATATATATATATATATATATATATATATATATATATATATATATATATACATACATATATATATATACATATATATATACATATAATATATACATATATATATACATATATATATATATGATATATATATACATATATATACATATATATACATATATATACATATATATACATATATATATATATATATACATATACTGAAGATTATGAATTATAAAAATGTGATTCAACAAGTATAGCTAAATTTATTGTATAATGTAGCAATATAATCGCTCTTTTTAATTTTTAAATAATATGTGGTTAGTTGTAACAAAAAAACATAATACATATATATTTCTGTATTGATATGATTTTCAAAGCCCTAACAACTAAAAGAAAAAGAATGTCAGCTGATATCAACTTACAGTTACTAAACTATCTTTTCTAAAGCAAGTTTCCCTGTAGAGAAAAACATGAATGGAAACAAGGATCAAAACACAACTACTTACAATAGAAACTAAAAATAATAAAACGAAACTATGATAAGACAGAATAAAAAAAATACTCTCTAAATGGCAAACGTTAACAGTACAAAATGAAGTTTAGTTTCTGAATTACCTTAGTCTTTCTAACAAGCAAATATTGACGTAGCTATCTGAAAAATAACTATAAAAAATAATACGAGATTGGATGGTTTTGGAGCTAAGAAGTCATTTACAATAGTTAAAATAAATATTGAAATTGATTCCGAATTACTCTACTCTCGGGAAGTAAAAATATTGAAAATTAAATTTTCCAATGCTTGCGTAGTTAGGGGAAAATAATTTTAATCATTTTAAGTAATTTAAGTAACTGATTAT
>CM063504.1:50871218-50878718 GCA_032207245.1 Pardosa pseudoannulata | reverse complement strand
TCAGTGAGACAAAAATTATCTACACTTTTTTTATAATTATTCTGATTTTGTGCTTCCTAACTTTTTACCTCACCCATTTGATTGTTATGCTGTTATACAAATGGCATTGTAATCAAACATTTAAATCGTCATCGTTCATAAGACTAAAATTATCTATACTTTCGTCATAATTATTCTTAAATTGTACTAACTCACTTCTTAAATTTTAGTTATTTTTCATAACTTAACTTTTTTCATGACTCATTTTTTTATACTATGCTAAAATAAATTTTTTAATACATTTGTTGACATATTTTCAATCTCTATAAAAAAAGTAATATTTTAGCTAAACGTAGAACTTCCTTCAACCCTTGAATTCCTTGAACCTTGAATTTTATTTCTATTTACTGATAATGCAAAATATACTGAAAAGTACCAGTTTGGAAACATTTTATAGTGATTTTTACCTCACCCATTTTACTGTTATGCTGTTATACAAATGGCATTGTAATCAAACATTTAAATCGTCATCGTTCAAAAGACTAAAATTATCTATACTTTGTCATAATTATTCTTACATTGTACTAACTCACTTCTTAAATTTTAGGGATTTTTTCATAACTTAACTTTTTTTCATGACTCAATTTTTTTATACTATGCTACAATAAATTTTTCAATAAATTTTTTGAAATATTTTCAATCTCTACAAAAAAAGTAATATTTTAGCTAAATGTAGAACTTCCTTGAACCCTTGAATTCCTTGAACCTTGAATTTTATTTCTATTTACTGATAATGTAAAACATACTGAAAAGTACCAGTTTGGAAACATTTTATAGTGTTTTTGCCTGTGTTGAACGATAACTTTAACATAAATATGCAAGGTGAAATTGTTATAAACATTGCATACAGTTTGAGTTAGTTTAAACAAATACTTAACATTTAGTTAATGTGTTAGTTTAGAGTCTAAGTATTGTTCAGCTTTAATAGCAAAAAAATTCACAAATAGTCTTTTTTCTTTTATTTTAAACTTTTAACTAATAGCTAATGTAATTTAACTAGTATTATTACTAAATTATCAGAGCTTTCTACTCCAGTTTTGATTGATTAAAAATAAAACATGATTGAAGTATCTTTTGTACTCTATATTTAAAATAATATGATACTTTCAAATAATAATTCTTTCTAAATGAACTTTTATTTATAATATTTCGAAACTTTTAATATTTTAAACTTTTAACTAATAGCTAATATATTTTAAGTAGTATTATTACTAACTTATCAGAGCTTTCTAATCCAGTTTTGACTAATTAAAAGTAAAACATGACTGATGTATCTTTTGTACTCTATATTTAAAAGAATATGATACTTTCAAATAATAATTCTTTCTAAATGAACCCTTGTTTATAATATTTGGCAACTTTTAATATTTTAAGCTTTTAACTAATAGCTAATGTACTTTTAAGTAGTATTATTCCTAAATTATCAATTTTTATATTATGGTGCAATAAATTTTTAATACATTTGTTGAAATATTTACAAAGAAAAGTAATATTTCAGCTAAACGTAGAACTTCCTTCAACCCTTGAATTCCTTGAACCTTGAATTTTATTTCTATTTACTGATAATGCAAAAATGTACCAGTTTGGAAACATTTTATAGTGTTCTTGACAGCCGGGATATTTTTACGGTTACTTTATCTATTCAAATTTTATTTCATGTGAATAAAATTGCTACTCTAAAGAGGACGTTGAAATTTGCCTCATCCGTATACAAAGCATGAATATTTTTCAGCTATTCTTTAACTATTCAAATTTTATTCAGTTTTCACAAAGAAAGAAAGATGACTTTAACACAAATATGCAAGATGAAATTGTTATAAACATTGCATACAGTTTGAGTTAGTTTAAACAAATACTTAACATTTAGTTAATGTATTAGTTTAGGGTCTAAATATAATTCAGCTTAAATAGTAAGAAAATTTCACAAATAGTCTTTTCTCTTTTAAACTTTTAACTAATACCTAATGTATTTTAACTAGTATTATCACTAAACTATCAGAACTATATTTAAAAGAATATGATATTTTCATATTATAATTCTTTCTAAATGAAAACTTATCATTTTATACTTACTTATATACTTAATATTTACAATTATATATATATATATATATATATATAATATACAGTTATATTATTTTATATTTATATATTTACTTTATATACTTAATATTTTATGAATAAAACGTGACTCAAGTATTTTTTGTACTCTATATTTAAAAAGAATATGATATTTTCATATTATAATTCTTTCTAAATGAAAACTCATCATTTTATAATTACTTATATACTCAATATTACTTTATATACTTAATATTTACAATAATATATATATAATATATATATATATATATATATGTATACATAATATACAATTATATTATGAATAAAACGTGATTCACATATCTTTTGTACTCTATATTTAAAAGAATATGATATTTTCATATTATAATTCTTTCTAAATGAAAACTTATTTATAATATTTAGAAATTTTAAATATTTTAAACTTTTAAATATAAGATAATGTATTTTTAACTAGTATTATTCCTAAATTATCAAAGCTTTCTACTCCAGTACCTTTTGACTGATTGAAAATGAAACATGACTGATCTATCGTTTGTACTCTATATTCAAAAGATTATAATACTTTTATATTATAATTAATTCTAAATGAGAACCTTGTAATATTTGGAAACTTTTAATATTTTACTGAGGAATTCTAATGAAAATATGTATCGTGAAATTTCAATTAAATACTATTATTTTCTTATAAGTACATTACGAAAAAATGTACTTTCAGTGCGTTTATAAGAATGGAAAAATGTAATATATTTTTTTAATGATTTTTAATTTTCTTTTATTTTAAACTCTTAACTAATAGCTAATGTATTTTTAACTAGTATTATTACTAAATTATCAGAGATTTCTACTCCACTTTTGATTGATTGAAAATAAAACATGACTGAAATACCTTTTGTACTCTATATTTAGAAGAATATGATACTTTCATATTATAATTCTTTCTAAATGAAAACTTATTTAAAATATTTAGAAACTTTTAATATTTTAAACTTTTAACTAATATCTAATGTATTTTTAACTAATATTATTCCTAAATTATCAAAGCTTTCTACTCCCGTTTCTTTTGACAGATTAAAAATGAAACATGACTAAAGTATCTTTTGTACTCTATATTTAAAAAAAAATATGATAGTTTCATATTACAATTCTTTCTAAATAAAAACTTATAATATTTGGGAATTTTTAATATTTTACTGAGGAATTCTAATGAAAATATGTGTCTTGAAATTTCAAATAAATGCTACGATTTTCATATAAGTACATTATGAAAAAATGAACTTTCAGTGCATTTTAGTATTATAGTATCATATTATCGCTTTTACATATTAAATTCAAACTAAACTTTAACGTTATTTTAATGCATAGTTTTCTAGAAGCAGTTTATAATATTTATAAATAAATAAAAGAATTAATATTTAAGAGGTATCAAGTTTCAGTTTAGTACTTAAAGAAATATAAATATGAAATATAAACTTTGTTTGTCAACGATCACCGGTTATTAGTAACCCTATTCCAGTTGTTTATCCTTTAAATATTCATGTTTAAATATTTGAATAATTATACTTCTCTAAATAATATATATGCTTATTTAATTAATAAATTAAAACTTTCTTTAAAAAATCTTAATTCTAATGAAAATGTGTGTCTTGAAATTCCAATTAAATACTACTATTTTCCTATAAGTACATTACGAAAAAATGTACTTTCAGTGTATTTATAAGAAAGAAAAAAATCTAATTTATTTATTTATTTTTTTATGATTTTTTAATTTAACTTTTATGAAAAAAATATACTTTTAGATAATTTGGCAAGTTTGGCATCAAACCATTAGAGAAAAATAGTCTATAGTTCAGTAATAAAGCTAAAAAAATTATTTTAATGTTTTAAACGAATTGATCCTTTTAGTATTTCTTCAAACATAGAACATACTAACTGTACTCTTAAACCTAAGTAAAAATCAAATATCAATTATTAAATAGTTTCTGAAAACTATGAGAAGTGTCTGTTTCAAAGGCCCACCTTCATTTGCATCACAGCATACAGAAGAACACTATGTCACACAGGGCCTGGTTATCGCACGGGCACTTGGGGCACGTGCCCTGGTCACAAAAATTTTAGGTGGCACGAAAATTTAGTCGGGTGTTTGAAACACATATTAAGTGGGGGAAAATTGCAAGCTTAAGCTAACATCGTTAAGTTTTAATAAATTATTGTACAAGGTAATTGTGTTGTTTCTATATTGTTTCCTATTTACTTTAATTTTACTGTTATTTACCTGATAATTAATTTCCTCAACAAACCTGGTGCTATTTTTATCCTATGGGTTATTGCATATTTATTATCAGATATCGAGTACATTAGATTCATGTTGTTGCAGTTCTCTTCTTTCTGATGATAGATGCATTAAACAAATGCAGGGAACAAAAATGTGTAATTTTTAAAAATATCATATTCGTAAACACGACATTATTATTGATATTTTCCTTATTTTTTGGGCAAAAATATCTTGTGGTGATCTAATTAAAGTATTAAATTATACTCACTTTAAAATATAACTCTACGATGGAGATCTTTTTCATTCAAATTAAGATTTTTAAAAGAAAATTACCTTAACCATATTGGATGAAGCAAATTTTTTTCTTATTTCTTAAGTAATCTCTAGAAAATGGCAGTGCTTCGAATTATGAATATATCCTTTAATAATAATTAAGGATATAATTACGTTTCTATGCAACGTAATAGCAGTAATTATAAGTGTACTTATTTGAAAGGAAAGGTATGTTTGATGAAAGACTATAACAATCAATATGCAATAAACGATAGGAAAAGAGAAAAATAACAATAAAAAAGCTCTCAGTGTATTGTGAATGTAATCAAATAATAAGCGCCACGAATTTCTGGTTGGTGCAATTAACTTAATGAGTCAATTTTCAGTTATTGAGTTACGGAGGGGAAAAGCAAACCTAAGCAGGTGATACAAACTTTAAATGATACTTTAAATGGTACAAACAAAATCAGCGAGGTTTTTTCAACACGATTTTTATTACTCTTTTAACTCTGACGTATATCGAGTACATTAAATTTGTGTTGTTGCAATTCTCTTCTTTCTGATGATAAATGCATTAAACAAATGCACTGAACAAAAATGTGTAATTTTTAAAAATATCATATTCGTAAACACGACATTATTATTGATGTTTTCCTTATTTTTTTTTGGCAAAAATATCTTGTGGTGATCTAATTAAAGTATTAAATTATACTCACTTTAAAATATAACTCTACAATGGAGATCTTTTTCATTCAAATTAAGATTTTTAAAAGAAAATTACCTTAACCATATTGGATGAAGTAATTTTTTTTTCTTATTTCTTAAGTAATTTCTAGAAGATGGCAGTGCTTCGAATTATGGATATATCCTCTAATAATAATTAAGGATATAATTAGGTTTCTATGCAACGTAATAGTAGTAATTATAAGTGCACTTACTTGAAAGGAAAGGTATTTTGATGAAAGTCTATAACAATCAATATGCAATAAACGATTGGAAATGAGAAAAATAATATAAAAAAAGCTCTCAGTGTATTGTGAATTTAATCAAATAATAAGCGCCACGAATTTCTGGTTGGTGCAATTAACTTAATGAGTCAATTTTCAGTTATTGAGTTACGGAGGGGAAAAGCAAACCGAAGCAGGTGATACACGGCTTTAAATGATTCAAACAAAATCAGCGAGGTTTTTCAACACGATTTTTATTACTTTTTTAACTGTGACGTATCAAATATCAAGTATATTAAATTTGTGTTGTTGCAATTCTCTTCTTTCTGATGATAAATGCATTAAACAAATGCACTGAACAAAAATGTGTAATTTTTAAAAATATCATATTCGTAAACATGACATTATTATTGATGTTTTTCTTTTCCTTTTTCTCGCAAAAACATCTTGTGGGGATTTAATTAAAGTATTAAATTATACTCACTTTAAAATATAAATCTACGATGGAGATCTAATTTTCATCTAAGCACTAAATAAAAATTAATCAAAAGATTCATCTTTTTTTCATTCAAATTAAGATTTTTAAAAGAAAATTACCTTAACCGTATTGGATGAAGCAAACAATTTTTTTTCTTATTCTTAATTTCTAGAAGACGGAAGTGCTTCGAATGATGAATAAATCCTCTAATAATAAGTAAACATATAATTACGTCTCAGTGCTACGGAATAGTAGTAATTATAAGTGTACTTATTTGAAAGGAAAGGTATGTTTGATGAAAGACAAGATCGTGAAAAATAAAGTTTTGGTAATAGATAAGAGTAAAATTTTTGTCATTTATATCATGTGTTTCTCAAAATGTAAATGATGAGTTAATCATCTAACAATAATGAATGATATAATTACGATTCACTGTTATGGAATAGTAGTAATTATAAGTGTACCCGGTTAAAAGAGAAAAGTGTGTTTGATGAAAGGTAAGATCAAAGGACCAAAAAAATTTTGTTAATAGATAAGAGTAAAGTTTCAGCCATTTGTATTACGTGTTACTCAAAGCATAAATGATGAATTAACCATCTAATGGTAATGAATGATATAATTACGTTTGAGCGTTACGGAATAGTAGAAATTATAACTGTACCCGGTTAAAACAGAAAGGTGCATTTGAAAAAAGGCGAGATCAAGGGACCAAAAGAATTTTGTTAATAGACAAGAGTAAAGTTTCAGCCATTTGTATTACGTGCTACTCAACGAATAAATGATGAATTAGCCATCTAATGATAATGAATGATATAATTACGTTTGAGCGTTACGGAATAGTATAAAATATAACTGTACCCGGTTAAAAGAGAAAGGTATATTTGAGGAAAGACAAGATCAAGGGACGAAAAGAATTTTTATCAATGGCTAAGAACAAAGTTTTAGTCATTTGCAACATGCGTCTCTCAACGTAAATGCGTCTGATATGAAGAAGCGACTAGAATAACAGTTTTCATAATAAGGAATTTCAATCAAGTGTTTTCGATTGAAAGAGAAAGGTATGTTCGATGAAGATCAAGATCATGGGAATCAAAAATAAGTTTTCTTAACAGATAAAAGTACAGCTTCAGTCATTTGTATGTTACGTGTCTCTCAATGTAAATGCGTTTGACATAAAGAAGATATCAGGATAATAGTTTTCGTGATACGTAATTCCAATCAAGTGTTTTCTCCTTTACTCCCAGTACAAAACTTCGATGATTAAACACCTTTGCGCGACGCTTTAATCTTCGACTGCATAAAAGGAAAACGGGGAAGGGAGTGAAAATGGTGAATTGAGAGAGCCAGTCCGCAGGCAAATTTCATAGATCGGCGGAGTGAGAATGCCGATCCATTTCCCCCTGGAA
>CM063504.1:50843718-50866218 GCA_032207245.1 Pardosa pseudoannulata | reverse complement strand
TGACTATTACACAATAAGGTATGCTTTAGAATTCGAAATTCTTTAGTTGGTGTTCTTGGTTTCTCAAACATTTGAAATCTTATATTCACAAATATTTCCGAGTCAATGACTTTTTGACATTGCCAGTTTTCTAACATTTAGCATTTTTCTAACATTTAACAATAATTCGAAGTAACAGAGAATAATTTGAGAATAAAATGACAAACTTCTTAGTTTCCTTATATCACTTTTATAAATTAACATTCTTTTAAAGTTTTCAAAATGTTTCTTAAGCAGTATATTTTGTTTTATATAAATCTAAAGAAGTAAAAATGTGTAAAAGTAAGCTCCTGTTAAATTCATTAAAATATCCTCATCATGATCTTAAAAATTATCGAAGTCACAAAACGACAAGTATTGCTGAAAATGCAGTTTAGAAAAAAGACGGAATTTTAAAATATTTTAGACAATGTATGAGAATTCAAATATTCATATGTTTATATTTCTTTTGAAGTTAAAAGTATGAAACTTTGAAACGTTTTCACTGGCTCTTAAAATCATAGTATCAGAATGAAATCAAACTATATAATTAAATATGCATTGGATGCATTTAAGAAACTATTGAAAACTTGGCTTGTGACTTTATATATGACATGAAATTCAATAAATTAAAAATTTCTATTTGTACACAATTTAGATTTCAAAAGCAGAAACTAAGATTGAAAGTTATATCTAAATATTTAATAATCTTGAATAATTGCATGTAAATAATTTATTAATATACGGAATTCATTCAATTTCACAATATATAAACTATATAGTTTGTATATTGTAGCTTTTTTTATCTTACCTCTTACACTTAAGAATCCTTTTCGAAATAAAGTTATTGTTTAAAACATAAATATCACCGATAACTGTAACGAAAAAGTTTACTTCCTTGTTCCTTTAACTATGTTCTTTATTCTTTTTTATGTTCTCTTAACTATGTTCCTTTAACTATGTTCCATTAAAAGTTTCCTCCTATGTTTTTACACGTGTAAAAGCACCTGAATATGTTGAACTGCGTTATATTCATTCTGAATTTAATAGTTATTTGAATCGATTAAATTACATTTATTTCATAATACTTATTTTTAAAATACACCTTATTGTTAAAATCCCCCCAAAAAAATAAATTCTCTTGAGAAGATTCATTTTTTGTATATTACTTTCTTTAAGATTTACTTTTTATTGAGATGATTTACTTTTAACCATTTCTAATGCTGTGATTAATATACTTAAGGCCAAAGTCGGTATTTCCATATATCTATGGTAATGTATTTTAACTCCTCTTGTTAGATCTTTCCTTTATTTATAACTTCAGAAATCCCTTATATAATAATAGCCTAAGTTATATGTCCGTCTGTCCTTCAATTTATGAAGCGGTTGGACCTGGAATGGATAGAGGCATCCATTCAAAGCGAATAAAGTTTATCTTCTCCTAAACTATCGATCCGATTCTAAAATAAATTGGTATAAATATGCTTCATATCACAGCAAAAAATACTGTCGTCTTTAAAACGTTCGAAATCCAACCCTTCCCCCCTTTTCGAGCGTTTAATGTCATCATTTCAAGCCCTATTTTCCCCAGTTAAGAGCAGGCGATTCAATTTATCCATTTATCACTTAATAAATAGGTAAAAATAACAATTCTTTCTAGCATTGTGACGTCATTCTTTTAAACATGTCATTGAATCATTTCATATTTTAACCTATTTAAATATCATCTACACTATTTTAATATCTTTTATCACATAACTTAGAGATATTATGTGAATGATTTTCTTTTATATTTGGCTTCAATAATAGATTAGGTACATATGTGATAATTTTAAATTTAATCATCGATTATTTTTTGTTGCTATGAAAATTTTATCACCGGTATTAACAACAAATTCTTTTCATATAAGTCTAGGAGTCTATTTCACGGACTAATAAATATCTAACTTTTAATTTATATATATTTGGAAATTAAGAAGCTTGTTCTTTTGTGTGTTTGTTTATTATACATAATTATACGCTTTGACTAAATGAATTCATTGTGATTCTAAACTGGATCGGGAGACTCTAGAGAAGTATGAAGATATAGAGAGTGAACCAGATAATTTTTAGCCAAAAAACAAACCATTTTTTACCTACCTCATAGGGTACTTAACAGTTCTGGAATATTAAAACTTTTACTAATCCCGTCATATAATGGGCTAGTAAGAATTTTAATAAACGTCATGACCACGGATGAAGAAGAGAAAACAATATTAGTAAGCCAATTTCTTCTGAACATAAACCTTCGTTTATTTGAATTAATTTTCATTCATTCGACACGAATTCTTTTCTAGATTGTATGTAGTATTTGCAAAATGTGACTCATAAATGTTAGGTAGTACAACAGAGAAATAAATAAGAATCATAAAGGATTGATAAACATTGAATTTTGCATTTTAATAGCACCAAGTGGGCATTTATCAGCATACATCTTACCAAAATAGAAATTAAAATAAAAGTAACTTAATCTAATAATCTAAATGAATTTATTTATTTAGATCAATCTCAAAACAAAAAGAATTAAAATACGTCATTGTAAAGAAAAATGTAAAAGAAAATAAACTTAAATGCAATATTCAGAAATTACAATTGTAGGATTATGAAAAATTAGAAACAGTGTTCTGGATTTGGTTATAATTAAATTCAATAATTATTAAATCCATTAAATTTTATTTTTACATAATACTCATTCTTAAATCCCAAAATTGTGTTAAAACTTTTAGTTTTTAGCAATTATTACAATGTAAAAATTTATAACAAATTAAGAAGTAATTATAATTTTAACAAAAAATTTACATTTCATTAATAATATTTAATATCTCATTAATAATAGTTAACAATTAATTCCCTTAATAATAGTTAAAATAGTTCGAAATTACACATATAGTATACAGTGAAAATTTTCAAAGGTTTTCTAAGTTTTATTATAAATAAATTCAATAATTATATGAGTTCATGAAATTGTACTCTACATAATATTCATTTTTGAAACTATTTCTAGAAACTGAAAACAGCATGTATAGTTCAAATGTTTTCTAAGTTTTATTATAAATAAATTCAATAATTATATGAGTTCATGAAATTGTACACTACATAATATTCATTTTTGAAACTATTTCTAAAAACTAAAAACAACATGTATAATTTTAGTCAAAAAGCTTACTTTCCGTTCCATTTAATAATAATTATAATAGTCTAAAATTACACATTTAGTACACTGTGGAAATTTTCAACTGTTTCTAGGTTTGAATACAAATAATTTCAATAATTACATTAATCCATTAAATTCTATTCTTACATACCATTCATTTTGAACGCAAATTATTTTTAGAATATAAAAAGAAGCAGTTATGTTGTTATTGAAAAAGCTTACTTAACATTCCACATTAAATAATAATTACAATATAATAAAATTACACATTCTATTCTGTTAAAAGTTTCAACTGTTTTCTAGATTTCATTAAAATAAATTCAATATTTATTTAAATCCATTGCAGATCATTTTTCACTTTATTTTCATTTAAATTAGATATAGAGCGACGGCAAAGAATATTTCGAAACAGACGTAATGAAATTTTCGAATTCCATGAAACAGTATTCTCCTGCAGATAATTCTACATTAAGTTAGAGAGATATGCTAGCTCAATATTTGATAGCATTTGCTCCGTAATTTCATCATTATTTGTTATTCTCTAATATTCTAATTCACTAAAAATATTCGCTTTACTCCATACTTTAAATTTACGTATGAGGTTCTGGAATATCTTCAGTTTATCATTTAAAGTTAGCAAATATATTTTACAGTGTTTAAAACAAATGCAAATTTAAAAAAAAAATAAAACAATATATATTAAAGTCCAAAATAATTAAACATTTGATGAAAAATTTACAATAACTCTTATATTTAAAATAACAAAATGTAGAAGAGTACAAAATTAATAGAATCTAATTAAATTGTTTGTAACTGAATAAAAATAAGTAGAGATAGCAGAATTTTTGTTATTAGTGAAAAATCACTTACTCTGCAGATTAACATATTATATGTACAAACTATAATAAATTACAAATATTTACTATTGTTGATTTATTTGGTTTAAATAATCCGTAGGCTGAAGTAATCAGTACTGAGGTAAAGATAACGATCGCAGTGTGATTACTGTAAAGTTTTAATTATCACTAAAATAACCTAGATAGCTGGATAAAATTTATTCTGCATATTAATTTGTCTTTATGTATGAAACACTGCAAATGACAACTGTTAATGTTAAGCCGTTTAATTCCAAGAATAAGTAGGCTGAAGTAACTCAAAGTTTGGAGAATATAGAGGCTCACAGTGTGATTACCGTAAAGTTTTAATTATCACTAAAATACCATAGATAGCGGGATAAAAATTTATTCTGCATATTAATTTATTTTTATGTATAAAACTCTGTAAATGACAACTATTAATGTTAAGTCATTTAATTTCAGGAATAAGTAGACTGAAGTAACTCAAGTATGGAGAATATAGAGGCTCACAGTGTGATTACTGTAAAGTTTTAATTATCACTAAAATAACCTAGATATCTGGTTAAAATTTATTCTGCATATTAATTTGTCTTTATGTATGAAAAAGTGCAAATGACAACTGTTAATGTTAAGCCGTTTAATATCATCAATACGTAGACTGAAGTAACCCAATACATGGAAAATATAGAGGCTCACAGTGTGATTACCGCAAAGTTTTAATTATCACTAAATATGACTTACATATCTGGATATTTATCTGCAATTTAAATATATTATGTACATAATGTTATAAATTACAGCTATTAATACTGATTATTTTAGTTTCAGGTCTCTATAGAGTGAAGTAAACCAGTATATGGAGAAGATAGTTTCGCTGAATGTTAACCGTAAAGTTTAAATTATCACTAAAAAAAACCTAGATATCTGGATACTATATATATATATATATATATATATATATATATATATATATATATATATATATATATATATATATATATATATATACATATATACATATACATATATACATATATATATATACATATATATATATATATATATATATATATAATATATATATATATATATATATATATATATATATATATATGCATATAAATAGTACATGTATAATAAATCATGCGAATTCTTAAAATACCAGATATCTTATTTAAAATTTTAGTACTATCAAGAGTTTGATTAGCTTATAATGTTAAACAAGGTTTCGTCTAATCTACGAAAGAATCCTTATTTTCAGTGAGAGTCGTTATAAAATCAATGTAATATTTTAATTGAGTAGTTTTAGTAAATTACGTATGTAATGTGTGTATGTGTTTGCGTGGGTGTCTTCGCATGTGTATATGTGTGAAAGCGTATGCTTAAGAATTTATTTAGCACATTAACATGATCTTTAATAAAAAGTAGTGCCATAAGGGAATGTAATCTATTTTTGTATCAAGTAAATTCGAGAATGACAAGATGAGGCGACAATAAAAACCAGAAATGGCACTCTCTTTTCAGCTAAAATACCCATGGGGAAATTCTTTAATTTAAGGCTTTTACGAGTTAATAAGAATTTTTTTCGTAACGGGAAGAAAGAAAAAAAAATTGGTATTTTACCTTATCTGGAACAAAACATACACCTAAGCAACTAAGTGCTTACTAAGTAGTATTAAGCATAACGAAGAGCTTTTAAAAAGATAGTGTTTCTTATGTGTAAATTTGCACGGCATTTTTCCGGAGAGTGCTTCATTGACTAATGGAAGAATTAATGCTGAATTGTTCTCAAGATCACAAAAAAATGCGAGAATCAATTTTGTGCAGAAAAATGAATATTAAATTATCTTCTACGCATGTAGAGATTTGCCTGTTTTATGACATGATATAATATTCACTATGTATTTTAGGCTTGATTTCAAATTTCGAGTGCTGAAGTATTAAATATTAAAATAATAACAAAAATTCCGAAGAAATTACAAAATAAAAATCACATAAAAACGTATATATATATATATATATATATATATATATATATATATATATATATATATATATATATATGTATATATATATATATATATATATATATATATATATATATATATATATATATATATATATATATATATATATATATATATATATATTAAGGTAAGCACTAAACTGTTTTAGGGCCGCATTTGTAATAGCAGGCAAAATATTTTAATTACCAGGAACATGCTTGGCTATATCGATAATCCATATACGGAATCAGAATACTTGCACCGGCTACGCAAAAACTTCGTAAAAGTTAGGCAGAAACTTCTTACAATTAATTCCTCATCCGAGTTCCATAACAGACCTGTAACACGACCGACAGCCAAAAGAATCGTATTCAGATATTGTCTCATCAAAGTCGTCTAATGGTTAACCGCGATTAATCTCTGTTTAAACGGAGAATTGCATCCCACCATTGGTTGGTACCACGGATTAATTTTGTGTACCCGTTAAACGACATTTGTGAGACATCTGTGAGCTTTTAGAAATGTCCTCAACACTAGAGACTAATCACGTAATTCGTAATTATTTTGGATAATTTATGAAATAGCCTTTTTCTGTTGCTTGCTGTGCAACTGGATTTCAATGCGTTGCCCCAAATGCACATAGCTTCGTTTATAATTTCTAAGAATGCTTAGTTTCTTGAGATAATTGCCATAGGGGTACGAAGACAAGTAAGTAGGCAAGGCTGCTCATTGGGTGTTTATTACTTCACTTTATGCTTTTGAGAATCATGGAAAACATTCTATCTCAGTGATGACGTTTATAATTTTCGGAGATTTTTAAAAGAGTAACAAACATTTTTCCAAATATTTTTTAAAAACCTTAAAAGTTAATGTGGTCAATCAAATAAGTTAAAATTATGAGTCTTTCTAGTGTTAAGAAGTTTTATATTTTTCATCTTGTATGTAAATTTATAATGAACCAGACACTTTAATGAAAGAGAGGCACCAGATATATGTCTGCATAAGAAATGCCTGAAAAGTGAAAACAGTGTTTCTTCACGATAAATATTAACTAAACTTTAAAAAGTAAGGGCACTTCATATTTAAAGTGGAAGAGCTGCAACTATTTGTAAAGCATGTCATTTTTTATATCTAGCGCTAACAACAAGAGAATTATGGCTCATGACTTAGAACCGGTAAATAAACGAAAGCGATACGGTTTTAGACATATCAGAAATTCAATTTGTCCCTTCTTCTAGTATGTGACTCTTGATTCCACTCATGGCTTTCTTGTTCAGCTAAAACTTACTTTTCAATTTCTTCGCAGTACTAATAGAGCACATATAGGTTGCTGTTTTTTGACTGTCATATTTAAAGGCAGACATTTCATGCGCAAATTGAACTGCCGAATTCAAAGCGTTCTGCCGTTTTGTCGTACTAATTCCACTAGACCACCCTATTTTCATTTGTTCGGTTCAAAACTAAAACATTGTTCTTTCTTTAAGAGAATTTTACAATAAGTATTTTCCAGTCTTGATTCCAGACTTTAATCATTTGTTTCTACATTTTTCTCGATGTTACAGTATGTTTTATCGGTTTTTAAACACTAAAAAGCTTTTAACATTCCTATGCATCATCTTGTTTGGTAATATTTTTTTCAGTATGCACCTATTCGATTCCTCGTAGATAATAAAATAATACAAATAATGCATAGGAGTTTACTGTGATAAAATATATATGCATGTCTATATATGCATATATATGTATATATATATATATATATATATATATATAAATATATAAATATATATATATATATTATGTATGTATATATGTATACATACATATCTATGTGTGTATATTTATATTATTATATATTTATACACACACACACATATATATATGTATATAAATATAAATATATATATATATATATATATATATATATATATATATATATATATATATATATATATATATATATATATATATATATATATATATATATATATGACAAGTCGTGATAAAGAATTAAGCCGAATGGACAACAGTTTTCTTGATAATAATAAGTTTTATTAACTCGTCGTTCTTAAGGAAAGCAACTTGCGCCATTTTCATTGTTCGTGGCGGAGCTATGCTTAAAGGTGTTGACCGCTCCATGTCCACGCGTCAAAAAACTTATCTGTTTGCAAGCTCATGAAATAGCTCAAAAATGCGTCCGCCTGATCGGATTATACTGAAAGCTTAAGTGAGCATGTGTCTTTTTCTTTTATTTTATTATTATAAAAGAGTTCCCTTTTTAAAATAATTTTTAACTTACATAATTTCCAACTACCCCTTTTTTAGACCTGACATATATATAAATATATATATATATATATTCATATTTTTTTGGTAGTGAAATATTTTTACCTTAATATTTGAAACATGAAAGTTTTTTTCCACAGTCGTCAGTTCCCTTATTCACGGGAGCTGTAATCTCCTTGAACAAGTAACAAACTATGACAGGAGAATGATCCAGATGAGAAACTTCTCTCTTTCTCACGGAGCGGGTAAATACGAGAGAGGTTTTAATGCGATAAAAAAAAAGAGGGAAGACATTACGGCGGAAGTTGCTTTTAGTTTACGCGTCCTTCGGGAGTTCGTTCATTTTTAACGCCCGTCATTCTCTCCCAATTTCTCCTATACGGCGGGGGCTTTTTAATACTTTTTAGCTGGAATCCAATTAAATAGGTCGCTATAGGGCAGATGACAGCAATACTGACGTGTTTAGTTGCGCCTGATACCAGAAATGCTGCTTTGAGAAATAATAAAGAAATTTCTTTGGGAAAGGAGTATCTTGTACTAGCTGGATATGTTGTTTGAAGGCATGACAAAATGTTTTTGTGTGAGTGTAAAAGAAAAGACATGTTTGTCTTATTTTTGAATGCTTTTAAGTACTTTAACCTGTGACATACTTATGGAAATAAAGATGACTTTTTTCAATCTGTTTTCGTATGTATGTAAGGTAAGCAGTCTATAAAAAATCATTTTATGATTACGAAACCAGTGTAACCGAGCTTAACATTACGGGTTCTCCAATTACCTGAGGAAAATATTTAAGAATTTTGTTAGAAATAAGATTTAAATTTTCCTTCAAAGATCTCTTTCGTTAATGAAATGATGATGATATAAGAATAAAAGATTATTTTAAATTATTTCTGAAAATCTCATTAGTATAACATAGAAAACTATGAATCCAGTATTATAAGCTTGTTTTATGAATAAGAATTTTCTGTATGAGAAAGTCTTAACTTTTTATCATCATTTATGCTGGGTGCTTTTGTGTATTGGTATATTTATAATCATTACCGTGTATATTATTGTTAATGATACTTTTGTTATTGTTAATGATACATCTGTTAATATTTTCATAATTATAATAATCATTATTAAGATTTTCCTTATTATTTTTACTAATAAGGAATCCATAATAATATTGTTAGTTATAACTATTAGTGTGAATCTCGATTTTAATTTTTATGTAAAGATAGAGACTGTTATCAGGATCAAAGCAAGGAAATTTTTAATTCAAAGAAATTTTAATGAGAAAAACTTCAATATGATATGATAACACATGCCATTTAATATTAATAGTATTTAATATTATTTGATACCAGAAAAAAGTTAGATGATTGTTCTACATTCTGCGCTATAAGAACTGTATTACTGTTAACTGTATAGATCTTTGTAGGTTTTCTTTGTTTTTAAAGCAAACACCCGCCGGAGTTATCTACCCTATACCCTAGGGGGTTAACAGATTGGGTCTAGTCCAGAAAGACCCACTCTGGCTTTTCTGACCCAGAAGAGCTTGGATGGGAATTTATGGGTTACTAATAAAAAAAACACTTTTTTAAAACAATACACACACATACATACATACATACATACATACACATACACACACACACACACATATATATATATATATATATATATATATATATATATATATATATATATATATATATATATATATATATATATATATATATATATATATATATATATATATATATATATATATATATATATATATATATATATATTTATATATTCATATGTATACATACATATATATATATATATATATATATATATATATATATAATGCTAAAAGTGGTTTTCATATAAGATTTGTGGTATACAATGAAATAAAGTACAATGATTTGTATAAATTGTAGAATTCTACAAAAAATGTTTGTTTATAAAATGTTTCTTTTCTGTGTTATTGCTTATAACTAGAATTTTTAAACATTTCTATGTATTTTTAAGCTTGATTTAGACATATATGTTGCTAATAAATATTTTATATAAAGGGATATAGCCTAAAATATGTATACAAATCATAGCTTTTAAAATATATAGCGTTCATGAACTCAAATTTACAATAAACGTATGGTATACTATTATGCTTAATACTGTTTAATTCCTAATTATTTGGACCGATGACTTCTACAAACTAGCCTCACTTTGATTCAGCACTGATGTTCTTAACTGGGTCTTCTGCTTAACCTGGCAAAGACGGTTCTTGTGTGTTTTCAATAAAAATGTTCTTATACTAATAATTATCATTTTGATTCAACTGTCAACTTGTCTGTGGTTTCATTTCATTACCTTAGAGTCCATATTTATCGTGGTATTTGATAGAAATACACCTTGCAAGAAAGATGCAAGTAGATTACGCCAGTGTTATAATAATTATCATTTTCATGCAACTGTCATCCTGTCTGTGGTCTCATTTTGTTACCTTAGAGTTCATACTTCTCTTGGTGTTTGATAGAAACACACCTTGCAAGAAACATGCAAGTAGATTACGCCAGTGTCATAATAATTATCATTTTGATGCAACTGTCATCCTGTTTGTGGTCTCATTTCGTTACTTTAGAGTCCATAGTTCTCTTGTTTAATAAAAAACATCTTACAAGCAACATGCAAGTAGATTACGCTTGTGTTATAACTAGGTAACGTTTTTTATATAAAAAGAAAAGGGTTCTATAAAAATTAACCCATGAATTCATACTGCAAGACAGGACTTTAAAAAATAGGATTGTCAGTCCTGCACCCTGACAAACTAAGTTTACTTTACTTTTCTTTTTTATTAATAAAAAGGAACAAATAAAACATGACCAATTATAAAACAATTTATTCACAGAAACTCTGCTTACTTTTCAGATGTCAGAATCTACCATACTTCTGCATAAAAACAAAATTAGACAAAACTGCTGTTTTACTTATGTTTATTATTTTTAACAAGCTTTTCATTAGCTCAGAGACTATGCCCTTGGCTTAGTCATGAAACTAAAAAAAAGCCTAAACTCTCCGGTGCAACAGCCATTAGGGGGCCAGGGCCTACGGTGCCAATCTCCGTTTCCAAGACCAAGGGCTCTGGGGTGCGAAGCATATGTTCTTGTTAGGTGGTCAACCTTACACGGAACAGCCAGTGTTTAGTTCTCAAGCATGCTTGATCCTCAGTTTGTCGAAAGGATGAAAGGCTGCGCCAACCTTTCCCAGTCCAGGAATCGAACATCCTCGTTGGAAGCGCGAGGTGCTAGCCCAAAGCCACTAAGCTTCTAAAGTCATGAAACTATTAAAGCTAATTTTAAAAAAAATGAAGGTAACTTATAATATTTCCATACATTAAACATAAAAAATGGAAAAATTAGGATAATATTAAACAAGTATTTACATATACCCGAAACACCCGGGTGGGCTGGGTTTTTATTCCAAAATTAAGGTTTTGTTCAACAATGACCTCCTACAACCTTTCAGAAAGCAAATTTTCCATCTAAAAAGTAGATATGTATCTCCTTGGGAATATCTTCCCCAACTATACCCTCTGAAGTAGTTTCTAATCCTGGATTTTCCACGTAAGTACTTAAGGTAACATTTTCCAGTTATCGGAGGAAAGAATTTTACTAATTCAATTCCTAATTATCTCTACAACAGAATCTTATAACTGTTTTAAGAGATTTCAGTTTAAAAATACATACAACTTTCAAAAGTATAAGTATTAAAGAAAAACATAATATACTGCTTTACATTTAGGTTAAATTCAACTAATATAATTTTAAGCCTTAATTGGCATCTTAGCCTGTAGCTATTTTAAAACTAATTGTTTCGATGTTTCTGCATTCCCGATGTATTTCAATTTCAATAATGTAGTTCCAGTTTTAATGAAAGTGTAGTTTTAAATTTAAAAATATTAGAATGTGTATCAAAACATTTGGGGGCTATACTTCAAGTAATTTCAAATCGTAATATCAAATTTTATTATGTTATTGAACTTTTTTTCTTAACTACGTCACCGTTCTTTGGATTTAAATAATGACAATGATTTTATCTAATTTCAAGACCTAGAGTATTTAGCCATTATGCTAGAATATTCTTTGACTATATGTTAAAATATACGTTCTAACTTAGTCGTCTACTTGTAATTCAATTTTATTTAAATCTTATCGTAATATTCGAGTTATCTGCATCTAATTCAATTTTTTAAGTTTCGTCTAGGCATCTTAAAATAGAATATGATTTGTAATATTCTATTCGCTTGCTTCTAATACAGTTTTGTTCGAATCTCATTATAACATCTTAGAATACGCACCGTAGTATTTGGGTTGTCTGCTTATAAATCAATTTTAATTTTATTATGGAATCTTCCCATAGAATATGTATCGTAATATTCATCTGCTTTTTACATAATTTTTTTTAAAATTTCATTATGATATCTTAGAAATATATGCCGTAATATTCGGGTTGTCAGCCTCTTATTCAAATTTTTTCAACGTTACTACGACTCATTAGCATAGACTATATATCATTATCTGTTCGCTTACATATAATACGATTACGCTCGAGTCTCATTACGATAATTCGGAATATGTGTCGTAATATCCAGGTTGTCTGTTATAATTCAATTTTTATCTCATTTAGGCACCTTGAGAATATATTGAATATATATTGCAATATTCCATACACCTACTAAATTCCAATGCAATTTTGGTTGAATCGCTTTATGGTAGCTTAGAATATGCATTGCAATATTCGATCTGTCTGCTTCTAAAACATTTTTAATACCACCATTTAATACTTTTATCTTTCACTCTATATTACAGTTTCTTTTGGAATTAAAAAAAAACTATTTTGTTTTTACATGGCAAAAACTCAACTTTCCCTCTACAACGAAAATTGAGTTTTGCATTTTTAAAGATAAGTGTACTTATTCTTATTACTCCTTCAACTAACTCAAAAAGTTTAATTAAATCTCTATTAGAGTATTTTCAACACTCTTCTTGTCCATTCTCTGAATGTAATAGCTAAATTAAATTATGATTAGTAATTAACTTCTTGGTACGAAGAACATGGCGGACAACTTAGAGGTCTTGATCAATTAATTGATCGGTGAACATCACGCCAAACCAGGCGAGAATAATGTGACTATGTAATTAGATTATTTCTTGTGAAAGATGAAGAAAAAAAAAGTTAATAGCTGAAGAAGGAAGTATATTTATATTTATATCTTCAACAATTAGTATTTTCTGGGCCGATACACTAGAGTTATTAAGTGGAAGACGGAGTTTACAAGTAGATTATGTGAAAGCACATTACCCTGCAGATCTTATTTTCAACTTCATTTATTTGCAAAGGCAAAGGGTGTCTTTTCCTTAATGACGATACCTGCTATGTAATATTTAATACATTAACAATCACTTTATAGGACTGTACATAAGAAAAGTATTTTTATAGATAATTAAAGTAAGAAGTTGTTGATGAAATTGACAAAGAAAGTCTTTGAAAATATTTAGTGAGTTACTAATAATAGTAAAAATAGAAGTAGGATTTCAGTTAGCACTGCTTTTATGACAAACTTTAAGATTCAACTGTTAATCGAATGACCTAAAATATATTAACAGAGTATAATAATTTGCCTGTTTATTCCTAGAATAAACAAACAGTAATTATGCACTAACAGTGGATCAAAATGGATCCAATCATTGAAATATTTACATTAATCCAAGCTGTGTTTTTTCCTTAATGACGATACCTGCTATGTAATATTTAATACAATTACAATCACTTTAAGGGAGTGTACATAATAAAAGTGTTTTATAGATGATTAAAGTAAGAAGTTGTTGATGAATGTGACAAAGAAATTCTTTCAAAATATTTAGTCAGTTACTAATAATAGTAAAAAAAGAAATATGATTTCAGTTAGCACTGCTTTTATGACGAACTTTAAGATTCAATTGTTAATTTAATGACCTAAAATATATTAACAGAGTAAAATAATTTGCATGTTTATTAATAGAATAAACAAACAGTAATTATGCACTAACAGTGGATGAAAATGGATCGAATCATTTATATATTTACATTAAACCAAAGGGTGTATTTTCATTAATGACGATACCTGCTATGTAATATTTAATACATTAACAATCATTTTATGGGACTGTACATAAGAAAAGTATTTTTATAGATGATTAAAGTAATAAGTTGTTAATGAAACTGACAAAAAAGGTTTTCAAAATATTTAGTCAGTTACTAATAAAGTAAAATTAGAAGTAGGATTTCAGTTAGCAATGCGTTTGTGACGAACTTTACGAATCAAATATTAATCTAATGACCTAAAATATATTAACAGAGTAAAATAATTTGCCTGTTTACTCCTAGAATAAACAAACAGTAATTATGCACTAACAGTGGATCAAAATGGATCCAATCATTGAAAGATTTACATTAAACCAAAGGGTGTCTTTTAATTAATGACGATACCTACTATGTAATATTTAATACATTAACAATCACTTTATGGGACTGTACATAATAAAAGTATTTTATAGATGATTAAAGTAAGAAGTTATTGATGAAATTGACAAAAAAATATTTCAAAATATTTAGTTACTAATAATGGCAAAAATAGAAGTAGGATTTCAGTTACCACTGTGTTTATGACCAACTTTAAGATTCAACTATTCGTCTAATGACCTAAAATATATTAACAGAGTAAAATAATTTGCTTATTTATTGCTAAAATAAACAAACAGTAATTATGCACTAACAGTGGATCAAAATGGATCCAATCATTGAAATATTTACATTAAACCAAAGGGTGTCTTTTCCTTAATGGCCATACCTGTTATGTAATATATTTAATACATTAACAATCCCTTTATATGACTGTAATAATAAAAGTATTTTTATAGATAATTAAAGTAAGAAGTTGTTGAAGAAATTGACAAAAAAAAATCTTTGAAAATATTTAGTCAGTTAATAATAATAGAAAAACCGAAGTAGGATTTCAGTTAGTAATGCTTTTATGACCAACTTTAAGATTCAATTATTAATCTAATGACCTAAAATGTATTAACACAGTAAAATAATTTGCCTGTTTATTCCTAGAATAAACAAACAGTAAATATGCACTAACAGTGGATCAAAATGGATCCAATCATTGAAATATTTACATTAAACCCAAGGGTGTCTTTTCCTTACTAAAGATACCTGCTATGTAATATTTAATACATTAACAATCTCTTTATGAGACTGCCCATAAGAAAAGTATTTTTATGGATAAGTAAAGTAAGAAGTTGTTGATGAAATTGACAAAGAAAATCTTTCAAAACATTTAGTCAGTTACTAATAATAGTAAAAATAGAAGTAGGATTTCAGTTAGCACTACTTTTATGACCAACTTTAAGATTCAACTATTAATCTAATGACGTAAAATATATTACCAGAGTAAAATAATTTGCCTGTTTATTCATAAAATAAACAGACAGTAATAATGCATTAATAGGGGAACAAAAAGGATCCAATTATTAAAATATTTACATTAAACCAATTTTCGAGACCTTTTATCTTAAAATGGATTAATATAACCGAAAACATTACGGAGATATATTAGCAAACTTTTTAAAGTAGATTTAGAAAGCATTGATGCTGATTGATTTATAAAAGTAAGAATTAAACAAATAAATATTTTCCATTTCGGAGTAATGGATTTAATAAGCCAATTTTAATGCTCAATTCAGTCAAATAGGCTTGGTAAATAATTTCTTATTAACAGATTTTGCAGCATGTTAATGCAAAAATATTCACAAAATTGGAACATTATATGATATTTAACTAATGATTTCTTCAAGAAACAATAATATAGACTTAACATGCATAAAACAAAAATAGAGTACTTAAATACCTAAAATATATTTTTGTAACAAAACACACACACACACTAACACACATCTAAGGATATGTGTGTATGTATGTATGTATATATATATATATATATATATATATATATATATATATATATATATATATATATATATATATATATATATATATATATATATATATATATATACCCCCTTAAATCTACCCCGAATATTATTCATGCATCTCCCTTAACCGAAAATAAATAAGTAAACAAAACAGAAAAATACGTCAAAATAATTTTTCAGATTCAGTTATATGTGTTGCTGAAACTAAAAATAAAATGTTGCTTATTCCAATTAAAGAATTAGATTTTTGCATGGATTTTAGTTAACATTTCCGTTAATAATGGATATAAGAAGATGAACTTGTCGAAATGTGTTTGTCATAATTTTCCAAATCCATGGGTGCCTGTGTCAACACTAAACCCAAGCCGTTTTTTGAGGAGTTGAGGTTTTGTACAGATTGAGAGAAGAGAGCAGAATTTAATATACACAGTCCAGTCATATTAATGTGGCTACTTCCTATTTTTGATGTCAACTTTAAGTAACCAATCGCAGAAGGTACTTATCATTAGCAAGTTTGGTGGATATATGAAGTCCATTGTATACATTTGGAAAATATTTCAGTTGTTATTGTAACGCAGGAATGTAGTGATTTATCCGACGTCCAAAAGGGCAGGACCATCGGCTTTCGAGCCCAGGATGAAAGCATTTCCGAAAAGGCTAATTTTGTAAACTGTTCGCCGTCCGCCATGGTAAAAGTATACCGTGAGGGGCAAGATGGCACTATTCAAAATCAACGAGATGGCAAATATGGAGTACAACTGGCCATAGATAGCAGAGGTTAACGATAGCTGTGGAGATGCGTTCGGGCAATTAGACTTGTAACCCTTGAGCAACTGACAGTCCAGATGAACCCAGAGGCTACCAATAGTTTCTCTACAACGATGGTTCAGAGAACGTTGCAACGTATGTGCCTCCACAGTATACATCTGGATAATTCACCTATGTTGACTGCTGTTATCAGCGATGAAGGTGGGAAATTGAACACCAATACCTCAGCTGGACTTCCTTTGAGTGAAGATAACTGTCTTTTTCCGATGAATCATGATTTAACGTTATCGGACAGATGCACGTTGACGTATACGACTTGAAACGTCTGCAAGTAAATACCCTGCAACAACTGCTTCGAGGGTCCAAGCTGGATAAGGGAGCATTATGGTCTGGAGAATGTTTTCATAATATATGCTGGGTTCACTCATCGTGTAAGGCACGATAGATCAACACAAGTATGCATCTATCCTTGCGGTCCATGTTTATCCCTACATGCGAACTGTTTTTCTTCAGGATGATGGCATCTACCAGCTGGGCAATGCGAAGTGTTATTACGCTCTCAGTGTATGTGCGTGTTTCGAAGAGAGCTGGGATGAGTTCACAGTACTCCCTTGAACAGAAAATTCCCTGGACTTGAATCCAATCGAGAATCTGGGGGACCACATCGATCGGGATGTTTACACGATGGATCTACACTATCATAACATAACGCAGCTGGCCACAGGACTGGAATCATGCAGCTTAACATCCCAGTGAATACCTTCAGGATCTTAATTAAGTCTTTTCCTACAAGTCTAGAAGCGGTCCGTTCTGCGAGAGGTGTTTATTCTGGATTTTGACAGATAATCACATTATCGTGATTGAACTGTGTACACGCACACACCCACAAAGATAAATCCGAGTTCAGGGGGCCCGTCGAACCAAGTTCAGTGAGCACGCCAAGCGTGGGCGATGTCGTCGAATTCTAGAACCCAGTTTTCTGGCAAACCTTGCTTTTTATTTTCTTTTTTTTTTTTTAAATCTGTATTCACCTTAACAAAATTACAAACCTTTATTTGTTCAAAATATGCTTTGAAATTGGGTATAAACTTAATACAAAACGAAGCACAAATTGTAAATATAACCTGGTGACAATTTGGCGATCACTTATATAAAAATAGAGCCAAAAATATCGCAGCCGGCCTCAGGAACTGAGATTCTACCCACACGCACACATATACTTATATAAGATACAAACTATATCTTGCAGAATATATTGCCAATATATTGAGATTAAAATTGGGAACATCGATGGGTAAACGATTAAAGTATCTCTGGTACCATTAAAAATGTAGACATTAAAACGTAATTTTCTGCTCTAATATTCTGTTCAGAAAATAAATCAGGCAATATGCATCAAGGAAAAAATTTGCCAAATATTTTCTCCTACAACTCATTGCTCTAAATAAGATAATATGAAATATTTCCGAATACATTGGTTCACCTCAAAATAAACATATGTATTTGAAACTGAGTGTAGTCGTTTTTGAACGAAAAAAGCCTATTAACATTTAAGTCTTAAATAAAAGGAATCCCTGATGGATACAATTGTTACGCAAGTCATAAAAAAAGGAAAGAAAAGAACTGAGTACCTCCACTCCGTTTACAATACATAATCTCCTTTATTCGTCTTACAATTTCTCTACTTCTAAAATGGGATATCTTCCTCACTCTGTCATTAGTTGTTACAATGAAATGGAGTATAGGAGTTCTGCTATTAAAAAATATGCATGTTGTTAGAAAGAGACGGTAAAATATTGGTTGGAATTTACAACTTTTGTCTGGGTCCATATCTTGTTGGCATGTGAATACGATGCTTGGAAACTTCACAATATACATATATATATATATATATATATATATATATATATATATATATATATATATATATATATATATATATATATATATATATATATATATATATATATATATATGTATATATATATATATACACATACATATATATATACATATATATACATAGATATACATATATATACACATATGTATATATATACATACATAATACATATATATACATAGATATACATATTTATATACATATGTATATATATACATACATAATACATATATATACATAGATATACATATTTATATACATATGTATATATATACATACATAATAAATATATATACATATATATACATATATATACATATATATACATAGATATACATATATTTATATACATATGTATATATATACATACATAATAAATATATATACATATATATACATACATATATATATATATATATATATATATACATATATATACATATATATACAGATATATACATATATATACATATATATACATAGATATACATATATATATATATATATATATATATATGTATATATATACATACATAATACATATATATATACATATATATACATACATAATACATACATATATATATATATATATATATATATATATACATATATATATATATATACATACATACATACATATATATAAGTTCATACATACATACACAATACATATATATATATATATATATATATATATATATACATACATAATACATATATATATACATATATATACATACATAATACATACATATATATATACATACATAATACATACATATATATATATATATATATATATATATGAAAATTTTAAATGTCCTATTAGTACAAATAAATTGCGAGATTTATTTTTGTGATAATGTTCTATGTTAACAGATTCCTGCACAAAGAGATAGAAGAGTTAGAAAGTTCTGTTGCTCTACAAATATAATCTATATCAACATGAAATCCAATATACATAAAATACTGATTCTAACAGATTTATGTTATGAAAAAGGATAAAAGCCGGGCATTTTTGGAGTTTCAACAACGCAACTTACATTTGGCTTCGTACTCGTGTTTCGTCTCATATTACCTGATAAGCGGTTTAAAAGATTTTTGTTTTCGTATTTGAGAAAATCAGTTTATATGTCAGATGTATGTGAAAGGGATGAAACCTATGAAACAATGTTATATAACAAGTGATGTACTTTATTTTCTGGATATACAATGATCAGAAAATTTAAAAAAAGCAGTATGTATGCTACAGTTTATATCTTATACTGGTTATTATAGATGATAGCTTTAATAAAGTGGTAAAAGAGAATAACTACTAAGATATATGTATTAACATTTCTCAATTATAAACTGTAAAAAAAAGTAATTCCAACGTCTCGTTTTGATGCAGTCACAATCTTTGCTACTAATTTCATGTTAATTTAATCATTATTTACAAAGAAATTGAATATATTTTTTACACTTTCATAATTTTCATTTCTACCAATGTTTTTTTAACGACACGCATAATTTGCGACTTGACGTGTATTACCGTAGCATGTTGAATTAGGAAAAAAACTTCCTTAATTTAACACTTGGGAGCAGGTTAAAGTTAAACAAGAGAAGATATCCTATAAATCACAGAAGAGCTAAACATGACTGTAAATTCATGATATATATATTGGAATTTTTAAGAACTTCACAGTACCAGTTAAAAAGGAACATAGTTCCATTATATGCAACAATTTTAATGAGGAAAAATTTGAAACAGTTCATGGCATCCATATTAAAACATGGATAAAAAAAAAGCATAAAGAGGCAAGGGCTTAAGGCAAAATATAGAAAAACAATATACTGTCACATTTCTTTAAAACAAACATCAAGGGATTATAGATTTCGTGAGCTGTATCCGAACCGATGTGAAAAAAAAATAGGTGTCACAAAATGTATAATTGATTAGTTTTTAAGCTTATTCAATAGTGGTATAATTGAAAAAAATATAAATAAAAAACCTATTAAAAAATCTTTAATGACTGAAGTTGATTGCATTAAATCGATCAATTTTCTATAAAAATTAAACAAGTATTAGTTACGTAGTACTTTTGGTGCTGAAACTTCTTTCTTGTCACAGCTTATATTTGATTCAATATACAATAACATACTTTTTTTTTACTTATCATCAGTTTTTCTTACATCATTGCAAATGCTCTAATTTTATAAAGAAGGTTTTAACTTTTTCATATGAAGTAATAAATTTTTATAAAACATAATGTATGTACTTTAGTGAAAAAAAATCGAAAGCATCTTGCCTCCAATATAGTTTCTGAAATATGTATTTTCAAATAAAATAGAAACTAATTATAGTTATTATTTTATGAATATCAATTATATTAAGGTGAGTGACATATTTTTTATAGCATAATAAAGATTTTTTTAATATTTTTCACTTCATATCTGTTTTTTATATTTCATTTCATAATTCAAAGTAATTTAAAATTTTAGGTTTAGTGTTAAAAGGATAATGAGCTTCAATTGTACACAAAAACCTAGTTTCTAATACATATATTTCCAAAGGTCTCTTGCGAGAAAATAAAACTATTTATTTATTCATAACATTTTATTCCACATTTTTTTGTTATTTTAAAAAATGTACCAATTGAAAGAACAAAAAACATATATTTTAAATTTACAGCGATATTAAATAACTTGTTAAATATTAATTATTTAAGGAAACTTTTTTTTCCTATTTTTATGATGAATAAATAAAAATCTGTCATAATGAACAGTTTATACTCCTGAAGGTACTATTTCAATTTAACACTAGAACCGTGGGATGGGTTATTTTAACCGAAAATCATATTTGTTCCCTATTTTCCCGAAAAGGTACTAATGGAATTGAAAATACAATTCATTACTTTTCTAATTTTATACCAATTACAATCTATGAAAATATGATACTTTAAATACTTATAGTTTTTTCTTTTTAATACTTATACCTAAAACCTCAGGATAGATGATATTAAAACCAGTATAATCACAAGCACGAATTTTGCAATAGTTTTCTCTTCATTGTCCATGTGTGATCAGAACAATATCTCAAGGTCAAATGTTCAACAAGGACAGGAAGTTCGGAATCAGAAGGTTGTTACAGACGAAACCTGAGATATTTATCACAGTGGTAGTAGACAGTATTTTGCAAAGCAAATTACCCTTTGCAACATTTTAATAATATACGTTCCTTTGAACGGTATAGAACTATTTTTCATTTACGGGATGCATCCAGTTATGACTTTATAAGGGGAAAATTGCCTCTGGTTAGCTTGTTTGAAGTACACTCTTCGCTGTTTGTGGTTTTGGCCTATCAAATAGAATCTAAACTCTACTAGTGGTGCAATGCTACCAATGCCAATTTGGAAATATAAACAGTTCACATTAAATTTTTACTATTTAAAAAATGCATGTACAATGGTTT